>OZ017802.1:16852371-17450709 GCA_963969395.1 Pseudoscleropodium purum
CTATAGTGTCAAATATTACTTCACAATAAATATTTTCTAACATCATGTTTAGCTTCATGTTGCTTAAATAAGCTTTGGGCAATATTCTCTCACAGTATAGCTCAATGCCCCCATGGACCTCCAATCCATTTTTGTAGTAGTGGCTACTCAAGACCTCCCCTCTTCTTATACGGAGTACTTATTAGACATCATATGAGTAAACTACAAATTTTTCAAAGTGTTGATATCCAAAATAGATCCTACGCTTTCATGGTCAGATTTTTACATTTCTCTTGCGAGCTTTGATCTTATGCAGAATCTACTGTACTGTACAGTAGTGCATGAGATGCGAGCTTACTTTTGAACAGATTGAAATCGATTATCCTTCACAGTGAAATGCATTCCTTTTTCTCTTTTTTGTATGACAGCATCACTTTTCGTAGGAGAACAATCTGAGTCTTTCAGGGAAGAATCTAACTTATTCGAGGAGTTTTTTGCAACAGGGAGGGTCGCTTTTGGAACTGGTTAACCTTTACTGTTGGGTTTTGGAAGGAGTTCTTGAATGCCCACCCTTTCGGCGGAGACAGCCTTTTAGGGTTTATAGGAATTTGAGGAATCAGGCCTCCAAATCAGGTCCACCAGCCAGCACATCTGCCACAATTAACTTAGTTCAAAGTCCAAACAAAAGTGAGTGGGTGAAGTCTGTAATAAGTGCGGAGTAACTTGTAAAACATTGAGCCAGGAAACAATCCCAACAACTCGAATGCGTTTTAGGGTTTAGGAATTTGAGGAATCAGGCCTCCAAATCAGGTCCACCAGCCAGCACATCTGCCACAATTAGTTGTTTGTTTATTTGCAAAAAAAACAATGAGCACCTCCAAAGTCCAAACAAAAGTGGGTGAAGTCTGAAATAACATTGTAACTTGTAACTTGTAAGACTTTGAGGAAACAGCCGAACAACTCCAATGCGTTTTAGGGCTTAGGAATTTGAGGAATCAGAGTATCAGACCTCCAAATGAGGTCCACCAGCCAGCACATCTGCCACAATTAGTTGTTTGTTTGTTTGTTCGTTTTGCCACAAAATCAATCACCACCTCCAAAGTGCAAACCAAAAGTGGGTGAAGCCTGTAATAATAACTTTGAAAAACCTTGAGCCAGGAAACAACCGAACAACTCCACTGCGATCGACTGAGTCAATCCCTGCCTGTTTGAATATCCTACAATCCTGCAGTCCAGCCAGAGCTGCCTGCCTGCAGACCCGCCCCGCCCCGCCCCGACGGAGTCCACGGAATTCAAGGCAGTGGTGCCTGAGTGTAGGTTAGCAGAAGAATCCTTTTCCATCAAGTATGTGCCGTGGAAGAATGGTTGACTTCTTTGTAACGTAGTGTGTGGCAGGAAGGGGCTGGAGGCATGTAGCTGGACTTTTGGAACTCAGATTCTTCGGCAGCTCCAAGTCGTAGGAGGAACCCGGAAAGGACGCGGGGCGCGAGAAGAAGGCCATTCAGGCCTCGGCTCCCAAACCTTCTCTTCTCCGTGTTTGCTGCCGTTTGGCAACTATCAATATGAACTACTGTAGTGTGCCCCTTGCAACAGCTGTTGCCATGGTTAAAAATAAAAGTAACAAGCAATTTTCTAATTTTCTAATTCATAAAAACTTCAAAGTTTAATAACTTTCACGCCAAAAGGTCCAAACACCATGAAACAAAATCCATCCACCCCTCCTCACACAGAGCTTTCCGACAATACAAAGAGTATGACCAAGGGATGCATGGTTTGGGAGGTCTCACCCTAATAAACAAAGAAACAAACTTAATTAAGGTATGGATGAAATTTTTGTTATTTTTATTTTCCAGAGATGAAATCACATTTGCTAGTCGTAAGAATTTGAAATTTTTCTATGAGAGTTTTAGACTATTGTTCATTTTTGAAGGAAAAAATGAAGAAAATTCATATCAAATACTCAGAAATATGCTTTAAAATCTGAAATTTTCATCATAGAGATATTGTGTAGAATAGAACATCATGATGCTATAAATCAAAGTTATTGTGTTATTAAAAAATCATAAAACTAAAACCCATAGTTTTTAGGCCCAAAGTTCAAATTGCAAGTAGAATATTGAATTTTTCAAATTTTCAAATTTGAGTAGAAAATGCACACTTGATAAACTTCATTTCATGAGTTGGGCACAAATTCAACAAATATCACTTTTATAACTAACATTCACATCAAGAGTATAAAGTGAGAAGTAGCCAAAATATCATGCATGCAAGAGTAATCTGTGGATTTGGCATCTTCTTCTTTTGAAAAATTAATAATACAACAATGAAAGAATATTCTACACTATTCACTTCAAAATGCACTCAAGCAACTCCCACATACAAATGGGATGAAAAATTGTTTTTTCCCCACCCTACAATCCTTTCTAAAATCATTTAAAGGATACAAAATGTTCATAATGTCTTTAATACAAGGTTAACATTAAGTATCAATAATATATATATATATATATATATATATATATATATATATATATATATATATATAAGTTATTGATTAAGTTTATGTAGAGTCTATCTACCCCCATACTAAGGTGCCCTTGTCTAGTTTTTAAGTTTGGACCAACTTCTATGTGGATACAAGGGTGGTGAAGCCTACCAATGAATGGTGGAATGGGGACTTTAGAAGAAATAGACTCTTGTTCCACCATTGATTAGTGGATTTCACTATCTCCAATTCCACATAAAGGCTGACCTTTAGTCCCATTCTCCCCTTTATCTTCATAGGTTCCATTTGTAAAAATCTAAGGTAGAAACATCTATTCTAAAACCGTCCCTACTCCTATTCCTATATTTTACACTGTGATTAAATTTGTCCTTGACCATCTATTAAGGTATCATACAAATATTTGAGTTTAATTTGTTGACACAGTTGTAAGACACATATTAAATTTTCATTAGTAGATTTAGATTTTTGCAAATTTCGGTTTTGGGTGCACTTGAGGGACTATTCCAATGGTCTAGGAAGCCAACACTTTGGAAATTTATAGAAATTACATACCATATCAAAAAAAAAAAAAAAACTTTTTTCTTAATATTCATGATTTTCACTCACTAATACTACAAAAATATTATTTTAAAGAAAAATGCCTCCACCTATGCTGAATTTCTGAAACGGATGGTTTTGGGTGTTTCCACTGTAAACCTCATTCCCTCTCAAAATGAAGTTTTGCAAGGTGGGAGCCTTTTCCACTGACCGATGCCATTCCCATCAAAATGGCATTGGCCACTTTAGGACTCTCGCCAGTAAGCTTAACTTGTATGTGGTCACAGTCTGCCTGCTTAGAAATCAAGAGCTCCACTGATAGCCTCTTCCCACCAAACAAAAGAAAAGAGCACTCTTTCTTTCTTTCTTCAATTCACACAATGCAGGACCTCACTGTCCATCATAATCGTGGAGGTGCTGAATAATAATAATAATAATAATAATAATAAGTATCATAATATTACTACTAATAATAATTGTGGTCTAACAATGGATTACACTCATGAGCTAGTTGTCATATAACTTATCAATCAAAGTCATGTTAAGTTCGAAGCAGATGACTGCACAGCATGAGACCACAGATGTGACACCACTGATTGCAATGCACAACCAACTCCCAAAGTGCCATGAGAGCCTGTCCAACCCATGATCAACAAAGCACACTACTAACTTCGCCTTGAAGATGGGCCCGTAACAACCCGTGTTGAATTTGGCAGGTTGCGCAGGTATTGTCTGAAGGATGTTTTACATCTAGAGGCCATGACAATTTGTTGTATTAGAGGTTTAAAAATCTTCACTTGCGGTCGGATTAAAGGACTGAAATGTATGTAATTGGCCTCAAAACGAATGGCCCAGCTTCTATGTGTAAAATGTCCCTGAATGTCCCTGAAATGAACATTTCAAGAACTACTATTATAGTGCAATGTCAATGTTCAAAAGAGTTTGCAGTTCTCATAAAGTGAGAGCACCCAAAACCAACATTGTATCCAATGGCGTCACTTTCTAAACGTGATAGTTATTTAAAATCTATTTCTAGATAGATTATAGATAAATTATTGTTTGTTGACCGAAACGATAAACTATCTATATTCTACCTAGATTTAGGTTATAGAATCATTCCCTTATCTAGAAAAGTAATGTCATTGGATATAATATTGATTTTGGGTGCTCCTACCACTTGATTGTTTAGATATCGGCCCAATACTTGTAATTACAACATACAAGAGCCAAGACATTTTTGATCACCCTCCCCCCATTTCTAACCTATAGACTAATCTCTTTTTGTGAAATTGTAGTGCAATTCCCAAAGTAGTTAGTGGCGCATTATCATTGGTTGCCAGGCTCTCAATATTACAACTAGCCTATGGTTGAGAGAAATTAGTCTATATGACTAATACATGTTGTATAGTATAATTAAACCCTAAACATTTAGATCCTTTTCCAAAGTCGACGAATTGGGAAAAATCATTACAAAGTGCTATTTGGAAGAATATTTTGGAATAAACATACAAGTAAAAGTTGTAGATATTGAATTTCAGATTCTATCCATACGGTTAGATCCACTAGAGCTATCACCAATATTATTTTATAAATTTTGAAATGGAAATTCCTACATTCCTTCTCAATTCAATTACAAGCAAAATATTATCATTTTTTGAGTAAAACTTGTTGGAATGGATTTGAAATGAGTTTCTCTTGATATGGTGATTTTTTGAAATTTTTGTGTTCTTTTAATCTATGACCTTACTTTTGCAAGTCCAATTTTAAACTAAAATCATTGCAATTTTTGGCTTGACACACTTCCACATTTGTAATTTTAGAAAAATATGAACTCTAGTTACACCAAATCCGACCATTAGATAGGACAACAATTTGATAAAGTATCTCCACAAATTAGATGGCTTTCATCCAAGCAATAATGAGAAAGATAACCAAATTTCAATCTATTAATTGTCTAGAAATTGGATTTTGGAGCGCTTCAAGGTTAAGTTAAAAAAATTATGATAATTACATTTTGAGTTAAAAAAATTCTATTATCCTTCCTAACTCTATTTCTATATCAAGGAAATTTCCTACGCTCAGAAAATCCTCACTCCACATACCCCATAATTGCTTAAGTGGTTGGTAACGGGTCAGCTCCCTTACTCACATGTGCATAACGTTGCTGTAAGTGTGTGTAAGCTTTTTGGTTTTGATGAAGCCATGGAACTCTGATGAGTGAGAGCCACACTGTGGCTTCAGCCCCCCCCTCCCCTCCCCCCAAACTTTTTTTTTTTTTTTTTTTTTTTTCACTTTGCTTCCAACACAAGCTTGGTTGTTGAGATTGGTCTCAGATTGTTCCCATGGAAATGGAGCAGGGTGGAGATTGTCACCCCTCCCAAGAATGATCATCCGGAACTGGGTTGCGCTAGAAACCAACATGGCCAGCACTCACGAAGTTACAGAAGACAGGGCGGTGTGGAGACTACTGTGGACTGTCATTCAAGTGCAGTGCAGTGCAGTGCAGTGCTGGGGAAAACAGGGGAAACCCAGTTCTGACAGGAGACTCAACTGCCTCACGACGCCGGAGAACTGACTGACTGAAACCTAAAGCCCTGACACACACACAACACCCAAAAAAAGCTTTTCACCTTCTTCAGTTTGAAAAATCACCACTCAAGTCAGTGGACCCTTTGTTTGTTGGGGCCAAAAAAAAAAACAGGAAGGGAAAAAAGAAGGAAAAAGAAGAAAAAGAAAAACCTTGTTCCAGGTTGGGATGCCTCTTGCATATACTTTTCATCTGGTGAGATCAAATCTCCCCTTCATTGCTTCTTCTCTTGTTCGAAATCACAAGACATTTGAGACTATGCTCAATCAATTGGGCATCACCTACTTGGCTCTACTCTTGTCATTAGATGAAATTTGAGGCCTCTAAGAGGCTGCAAGTTATCTAACCCCAAGAACATTGTGAACGCAGCCAATAGTGTAGTCTGACATGGCCAAGAGAGTGCCACATCATTGTTGCAATTTTTTTTTTAAATTCAACTTTTTTTGCATTCTAAAAATTTAAAATTTTTTTTTTTTTAGAAACAGTTGGCTGTACTGTTCACTATGGCGGAACAATGATGGGAACATGCCCAAAATGGTCTATTGGAGGCCTCAAATTTCATCTAATGGTTAGGCCCTCATAAGAGATTAAATGCCATCCAATGTATTTCTGGCTCAACACTTCCTTGGAAATACATATAGATTAAAACTCATCAGAGGTGCAACTCTGTGGCTATGTTGGGTTGTCTGTAATCAAATAGTAATTGCTCATGATAGATGGCCTCTTCCCTTCATTCAAACCTATCTTTGGGAGGCTCTCATTGACTATGGGCAGGCTTCTCTTCTTAGGACCCAACAAGCTTCTAGCTAGTGCGGGATGGTCTTTCAAGAAAATATCTTCAAAGGAAGAAGGTCCATGAAACACCCATTGAAGAGTTAGAAATTCATTGGAGGAAGGTTAGATTTCTTTTTAATAATTTTTTGCAAGTAAAATTTTCTTGAAAGACAAATGGAATTGGCATATAACTTGAGTTGTTTTATATTTTTGGAGCTTTGTGGAATTAATTAGGAGTTTTTGAAGTTGAAACATAGGGGTCATTGAAAGTGTCCACTTCTTGAAATGTACATTGTTGATACATTGTTGAGGTAATAAGAAAGTAGAATGTGTACAAATAGTGTATATTTGAGGAGGCATATGGTTTTAGAGCTAAAGTGTTGTATGAACCTCCTATCCTATGTAGGGGTCACTTTAGTAATTTATTTATTTCCAATAGAAAGTGTCCACAATTTCAAGAAAAATAAAATAAGAAGTTTGTCCTAAATTATATGTGAAATTCATCCGTTGTTTAAAAATTGAACTCATAGTCCTTATTGAATTAACATGAATCTAGAGTACATGAATAGGTGTCACATGCTTCCAACTTCTTCTTTTTGACACAAATAAAGGAAATCTTTACCACAAAAAGTTAGAAATACAAGACCCCAACTACAAGAAGCCAAAACCAAAACACACGTACTTCCAACCTTTGAAAATGCATAGAGTATTGTGTATATCACAAAATCACAAAACAATTTGAATTCATTTTCCACTTGAATTGGCTAACATTTTTACCTTTCCGAAAAGCATCAATTGATCAAAACACCTTGTGAAAGTGTCAAGTTTTGGTGCTTCTACCTTATACTCCCAAATAGATAAAATAAAATAAATAGATAATTCACGTTTACACAGGAATGAACTTCGTTTTTTTTCAAAGTGTATTGAAAAAAAATAAAAAAATAAAAAAATAAAACCTTTTTTCCCCTCCCTCCGTGCCGGCAAAAGACCCGGCCCAGCAATCATGGTGACTTCCTGAAATGGTAACAAGAGAATTCCATTCCCCTGGAGGTGCACAGAAGCTGCCACAGCTGCCGTGGCGGAGTAATTACACGGACTCCGAAGTTCACTTGTGTCAGCAAGCCAGATGAAGTCACCTTCAGTTCCAGACTTCCCTAGCTAGGCACGGGTGCAGGGGGGGCTTTGTAATTCCCATTTAATTAATTGATTAATTAATTAATTAAATTGGGGGTAAGGGAGTTCAGGTGGACCCCCAAGGCCCCCACTTCTTCCTTATCGTCTCTCCCCCAACAGCAAGACTGACTGAGGCAAAGCAGGCCCAAAAAATGCTACCCAGGAATTCCAGGCGAAAATCATCCACCTACTGATTATTACGGAGTAATTATTGAATGGAATTAAATGAACCAAAAGGATGAATTTTTTTATTTTTTTATTTATTTTTGAACAAATGGGAGAAAAACCCACTGCAAAGGATGGATTCAGGTCAAGGGGGACCATCAATAGAGCATTGGATTGGGGGTGGGGGGTGGGGGCACCGCGTTCAGGAATTCCGGAAATATTGGCTCTGGTTGGGCAGGTCAAACCTTTACTATTCACTACTGCGCCTGGGCTTTCGGTTGCTATTTTAAAAAAAACTGAAATTGATTTCCTGACAGGAGTAAATTTTGTATTGTAAATATTAGGGTGTGTGTGTTGGTAAATTGCTCATGGGGTGCTCAAGTAAGGTAGGAGGTTCATAAAGTGCCTAAGGTTAAAGAGCTAGAAATTCATTTGAGGGAGGTTAGAATTCTTCAAATTGACTTTTCAGTAAATTTTACTTAAAAGGTAAATGGAATTGACATCTATCTAAAGTCATTTTGTATTTTTTGGAGCTTTTTGGAAGTAGTTATGAATTTTTTTTTTGAAGTTGAAACGTAGTAGTCTCTAGAAACATTCACCTTCTAAAATGCACCCTATTTGTACATTAATAGTGCAATAAGAAAGCAAAAATGTAGAAATAGGGTGCCTTTTCAAGAGGTTGATGCTTTTTGATTGATGAAGCACTAAATAGGAGTCTTGGTTTTTTTTTACATTCACACTCAAGTAGCTAGACCTCGTCCACATTTGGCTCGTTGCACAACTATAAAGCTCAACTCCTTCCTCCTCGTTGTTTCTTGGCAAAAACTATGGCATTGACTCTACTTCATAATCTCAGTTTTCAAATCCTATTTATAATTGCATTCACAACACCCAACACAATTAGGATAGGGCTTGGTTGAAGTAGAGATGTGGGGTCTCACTAGTGAATGCAAGAAAGGTTTGCCATTGTACCCACATGTTATAATCGGTTAAGAAGAAGCCAATTAAGACTCATAATAAGGTAAAACAACCCACTCCAAACAAAATGGGAACTTGGGGAGTTTGCCTTCATGTCATTGCTGAATTTTTTTTTTAAATTTCATGTATAGACAAGTGTCAAAAATGGCAAGTGCAATTGAGATTATATTTTTTCAACAAAGTATGCATTTGTTATAAATTTTTGAAGTGTTTCACCTATAAAAGTCTCTAGGCTACCCCAAGACCAACAAAATTTGTATCCATAATGTTTATCAAACTCATCTAAAGCAGTTACAATAATTTCTAACATGGAAGCCCTAAAAAAGTGATGTTATACAATGAATTGACACTGAAAAGCTGAAAGTTCCTAATGTGGTCACTAACTACTCCATCCTGGTTAGTTAAAGCATTGATTATGGCTTAAATCTCATTCTCTGGAAAAAAAAAAAACCACAATGAGATCATTCCTAGGTGTCCGCAATGGGTATTTAATCCACAATGGGCTGTTTTACCTTACTCACTATGTGCGTTTTATGTGCAGATTTTCAATAGAGTGGGTATAAAACAAAAATTTCATTGGGTTTACTGGTGAGAAATCTCTACTGCTATACAAGTTGGTATTAACTGGGCAAGTGTGGATTCACTCACCTAACATAATCTAAAAAGAAGACACTTTCACCAGTCTTGCCACCCTGCAAATCCGTAGATCCTAACTGGCCACTATTTTTATAACTTCACCTGCTTTGCAATTACGTAGTAGTCTGTTGTTTTTTTAATTGTTGCGATGAGGACCCCGGTGGGATGATCATTCATCAGCACTCGGGCATTCTGCTGTCAAAACATTTTTGTCAAATTTCCTGCCCAGATCCCTTGCCAATTCCAGCACCACTCATCCCGGATTTGAGGGCCATCATGGGCGCCAGTATTTCAGGAAAGCCAGGTAAACCATTGATAATAATAGGATTGAATTTTTTTTGCCTCTGTCTGTCCGTAGCGCACGGGCTTGTGAATACCTACATTTGAGAACCCCATGGAGACAGAAGGAGTCTAAAAATAATGGAGCCCAGCGTGTACTAAATGAAAAGCCCATTTTGCGACCAACCCCAGATTAGAAACCAAGTGAAGAAAAAGCAAGCTGATGGCACTGGAGACTGTAGTAACTTAAGCTTTAGGGTTGCAGTATTTTTTAGTGTCAGAGACAGGCAGAGGCGTTGGGGGGACGGGAGGGGTGGATTTGCCTGGCATGGGGCTTCAGTTCCAAATCGGATTTGGAGCATGTTTGGGCAGGATTGTGGGGAATTTTTGAACCCAGCCAGACTCCAGGGGAACATGGGCACTTCTCTTTTACTGGAATCCGGCATGAATCTGAGGCCAGTCGGTCAAAGCAAAGCTCATTGGAAGTTAATTAAGTTAAGAACTGACCAAAGAAGACAGGACAGTAAACCTGTCCCACCAAGTGGACCACACAGGGTGAATTTTGTATTCCAGGGGAAAAAAAAAAAAAAAGCCCCCTATTTTGTGCCATGCTAATTATGTACATCCCTTCACCTCTGGTAGCAAAATTGGGTCAGGGAGGATTGCCCCCTGTATTGCCCCATGTTTTACCCTTGTAGGAAACCCTAAAAAAAATCATTTGTCACATATGATAAAATTTGCAAATTCTGAATTCATAATTGCAATCAGAGACTCCGAATTAGCGAAGGGATCTGATTAAATACAAAATTTAAGTGGCACAAAATAGGGGACAATTTTTGACATTCACCCTGTGGTGGGGCAATACAGGGGTCAATCCTCCCTGGCTGATAAAATTGGGGTCTCTGATTGTAAGTATGAAATCAGAATTGAAAATTTAATCATCTGTGTGACAAGTCAAAAAATTCTGTGACTGTGATTTTTCCCAGGGTGGGGTTTAGCGTCCTGCAAGAAGAAGAAAGATGAGGGGCAGGAATGCTGATGTGTGATGTGGGTGTCCTCCATGTCTGGCCTCTTTCCTGGTAAGGAGGGGCTCCATTTGTGTGTATATTTTTTACTTTGATTTGTACTTGGGATCATAACAGTTTTAACTTGAATGGACTTCAATAACTTATGTTAAATTATGTTGTTGAACTTATCTGGTTGGATCTTGAGTGAGGAGTATGCCCTGACAACCGACCTGAGCCAAGACTAGCGTTAGAATTACACGGATTCCGCCACCGGTGTTATGGCCAAGTTTGACTCCAATGGGGGTTGAATTGCAAGCATTTAAACTTAAGTTATTAGCAAGGCAACTTGGTGACATGCCTGGTGCCACAGTAATATAACTCTATTCAGGGTGTGGGATAGAGTAGCCTCTCTGGTCTCCCTTTCTCTCTCTCTCTCTTTTTTAAGGGAAACAGACGAAGTCTCCCTCCCTCTTTTTTTTTCTCCCCTTGTTGAGTCTCCCTCACTCTTTCAGTGCAATGGGGGCCTTGCACCTTGTTTGGAAAGAATGAAAGGGTTTCACTTATTTATACCATGTAAATGGCCTGAGTGACTGTCTTGGGTGTACGATTGAGTTTGTGTTGGACACGTGTGTTTTGTTGGTCTCTTTTTGTTGGCTCTCGATGGAAAGAGAGGAGACTTTCATTGACAAACTATCATTGAAGAAGTGTGATGAAGGGTCATTTGACAAGGGACTAGCCGAGTGATTTCTCAAGGAGTTTTTCCTAAACAAAAAAGGGAGGGAAGAAAGGATGGGGGGGGGACCACTTGGATTAATTTGGAGGCGGATAGGTGAATTAGTGTGAGCCTAGTCTGGTGACCCTACATATCGTTATTTTTGAAAGAGTGTTACCATCAATATTCGTTGCATTCTTGCCACATAATTCATCTACAATTTACGCATCTATGCTTTCATAAGAACATGTGCATGTGAATGCCAATCAAAGTTGAATGACTTAAATTGTAGAAGAGGGGGGTACTTCTCTTGCTTTGTAAATGAGAGTGTGAATGACCCTTGATTGGGACCTTAGTCAAAATGCAAAGTAGTGTTGGAAGGACAAAATCTTTTGCAAGATACTTGATAGAATTACCTTTAGGAACCTCTAAAATTACTTGTAGTAGAAGCATGGGTAATATAAACCAAGAAAAAATGACTACAAGGAGATATTCACTTGGTCTTTGTAGTCATGAGTTTATTCATGTTTATCTTCGTGTTGAATCACATCCTTTGTGAATTTAAATCATATTTCTACTAATGTACAAATTATTTTACAATTAACTGGGTATCATAAGGAATGTCTTTTTATAATTGATGATGTTATAATAGAACAAGTTTTTTTATGGATTAGATTACATCCCAATAATTTGAAAGCTCTACTTCAATCAAGAAGTTTTAGAACCAAACAAAATGCTATAGTGTCCTAATTAACAACCGATTTAAAATTTAAATTTAAAACACTTTGAAATTCCTTAATGAGTTAATTTATGAATATTTATATGAAATAAAAATACTAAAAATGATCTTTCAAATAAAATGCTCAAGTGAAATATTGATTTCTTATAAATATTAAAGACTATTTCATTTTATAAATTATGCCACTAATTTGTTTCATACTAAATTTTATTTATATTATTGTACGAGTGGGTCATGTTTTGATGTTTGTTCCATATGAAAAATCTCAAAGACAATGATATGTGAAATTTTTAAATTAAAATATAATTAAATTCAACCCCAAAAAATTGCTTTAATATTCTACATTCTAATTAATTTAGATTATTCTTCAACACATCTTCAAAGCTTAATATACACTACACTCTAAATTTTTATTTATTAGATTGTTCTATATAAAAGACACATAGTTATCCAATTAAACCATGAAATTTATCACCATTATCTTTATATTTCTATGAAGATCATGCTATTTTGTGATTTTTTAGTTGCTATGATAATCTCAAAGAAACTATCTTTTACAAGCCTTGATTCTTCTTGGACAATTATATCATTTTACTTATATAATTGCCAAATTTTAGAATAAAATTTTTAAAAACAATGTTTTACACAAGTTACTCAAAGTTGCAAGCTATATTTGAATTAAATTTTGGTTGCATAAATTTTGATTCAAATATTTAATTGGAAAAATAATACATTTGCTAAAAGGGATACTTTTCCATACCTTATTTAAAAATATTGAAAAAAGATTCATCTAATCCTACATACTTTGATATAAACCTCTTCATATTTTCCATTGTTCTTTTGAAGGAGAATTGTCTCGTGGATGTTAACATATTCAAGCAATTCATAGTAAAAAGTAATGACTGTATTTTAATGTGATTTAGAGTGCACGTAGAAGAATTTTCCTATATCTACGGATTTATTGTTTGTATTATTGTATGATATGCAAAACAAATAATTCTTCACACTAAAAGGTTGGAATTTTTTTTAAAAGTATTTTAGACCATGTCTATTTCATCAAACTTCCTATCACAATAATGATTGAAAACCAATAAATTATACTTTAGAAGTGGATTGCCTTATAGTCATAATTACAACAATAGGTTATTTTTTAACTTGTTGTCAAGTTAAAATCATTAACTTTTGAAAAACATATTGATTTAGTAAAATTTATATAGTTTATGTGATTTAAAAAATTAAAACTTGAAGATAAATGTAAAGTGTCTTATAGATGCACCCTCGAATGATCTTTACAAAAAAAGAATTAGAAGTGCCATTGTTTTTCAACTATATTCAACCACAAGCAAATGACAAAAAACATCTACATTCTAGGTCATAGTAGTAATACTTCAAACTAGGGAGGGAAACGGCATTAGGTATCTTCATTTGAACTTCCTAAAAAAATCATAATATTGTAAATTAGTCAAATTACTTCCCCTTTGGAGGAGGTATAATCCTTCCTTAGATGCCTAGGAGGGATTTAGTTATAATGTAAAGAAAACAATTGGCTAGCTCAACAACACCTTGGGCAGGCTATATTAGTATGAGGAGGATTGTGAGTGGCTACGAGCTGTAACTAAATAGTTATAGTAATTGACCCATTTTTTTATCACTACCCCGCTTGAATTATATAGGGTGCTCTGTTTTCAATCACGTGAGATGAGTAGAGATTAATTATGGCAAAGTTTGCGGTGAAGCTGTGGCACATTTTGATTGGTTGCAAAGCTCTTGATATTGCAACCAACCCTTGGTCGACTTTGCAATTGACCCATGGTTGGAAATAGAAAGACTTATATGACTAGTATAGATTGAACATAATCTTCAACTAAAAAATTTGTAGTAATTATGTTTTGAAAAATAAAATTTTGAAAAATTATGGAATCCTTGCAAACTCTATTCTACACACTAAAAATTTTCCCACTCAAAAAAATTGCACTCAAGATGTACATAATTGCTTGAGTGGTTGAAAATGGGTTAGCTACCTTATTCCACAAGTTCCAGCATTGAAGGGCTCCCTCTTTCTTGGGAAGCAAAAGGACCCTTCCATTGTTGATTAACAATGTTATGTTCTTGGAAGGTTAAATCCAATTATCCTACTTGTCTATTAGGATCAGCAATTTCTTTTTTTTAAATAGATACCTGAATGATAGGATTTTTTTTATTAGCTAGTGAAAAACTCATATTTTGAGAGACTATTCCTATTTTAAACACCTAATGAATTTTGTTCTCCCAACTTCAATTAAATATTCAGCATGAATTGTCAATCCTGATATTGCGTTAAAATATTACAATATAGTTTATTTGTTTTTGTTTTGTTTTTTCTGAAACAATTGAAAGGATTTTCATTGCCAGGTTTATAGTTTTATAGTTTAGAGCCAAGTAAGAGCAGTACACAATTTGAATTTTACCTGCAGTGACCATGTGAATTTCCTGGGCAAGGGGTCTCTTGGGAAGTGAAATGGCAGTTCAGTTGGTCTCCAAGTAACTTAAACTGCATTTATGAAGATTCATAGTCCACAATGCATACTTTATGTGCTCCTCAGGTTCACTCTCTGTGCAGCATGTTCTGCAATATGAAGGAAGTGTCTGGACTGTACATTTGTCTTCAATGCGTCCCCTTCACATAGGAAGACACACCATAACAATCTGATGACAAGCCAAGAGGGAAGTGTACCTAGGATCGTTATTTTAGCAAATTTACTATTATTAAACATAACTTATTTTGCTGGCAAGTGAAAGAGGATTTTGGCAGATTTTAGCATGCATTATTTGGACATTGTGTGAATAAGTTATGAGTTTTCAAAGAGAGAGGATTTCTGCAGATTTTGGTATGCATTATTTGGACATGGTGTGAATGAGTTATAAATTTTCAAAGTGTTGGATGTAGAGTGTATGAATGATCAATAATTGGCTCTTGTAGGCTCTTGTGTTGGTGATTGTGTGTATCTTGAGTAATCAAAACTAGGTTTGATTTTGTTGTCACATTTTGGTTTGAATGTAGTGTTGCATCATAGAAAGTAATGATGATTTGTGTACTTACTTTAACATGTTAACAGCAAAGAGACAGCTTGGTAATGGAAGGGAAGTTTAGGTTGAGAGCTATTTTTTAGGCAGAATAAATGATGACATGAAAAGGCTTTAGGCGTACGATCTTCATTTGCATCAATTTTTATTTTCTTCCCATATCCACATGAACAAATTTAAACCCCTTGCACAAATCTCGTGAAGGCCTTCGTGACTAAGTTACTTGTATAGCTTGAAGAATAGACCAAAACTATTTTGTCAATATATTTGAACAATTTATTTCATTTGTTTTCTTAATCTCCCGTAATAAACTTTTGAAGCATTTATAATCTATGTAGTAGATGTTGCTTTTTTTTTTAAGGGGGAGCGTCACGTTAAAAATACTTCCCTTAAAGTTGTGTGACACTATGGGCATGCAACGGGAACACATTACATT
The DNA here is from genome assembly GCA_963969395.1 of Pseudoscleropodium purum. NCBI lineage: Eukaryota > Viridiplantae > Streptophyta > Bryopsida > Hypnales > Brachytheciaceae > Pseudoscleropodium > Pseudoscleropodium purum. Next base: position 16,867,943 of record OZ017802.1, read on the forward strand.
ACAATAGTAAAAAATGAGGAACAATTTTTGCATGTAGGCCCATATGGAACCATACTCTTCATATGCTTAATACTTTAAAATATTAGTCTAACAATTAAAAATGAAGGACAATTTTTTTGCAAGTTGGCAAATGCATGTGAAGCCACAACTAAATGATTGTATACATTTGGAGGTATATTGAATTCTTTATTTTTAGATTTTCAAAAGCATAGGTTGCAAGAAACTATTCTAAGTGAAACCTTGGTAAATCCAAAATTCATGTGAAGCATATTAAGAAAATCTACTCTTTATATCAAAACATAGTTCAAATTTGAAATTAAATTGAAAGGAAATTTATCAAAATTTGTATCTTTTCAAAGCCACCACCTCCTCAACATGAACCATTCTAGAGTAATGCTAACAATGATCCTCAATTCTCCTCAATGTTACCCATTTTGGATACTCTACTTTGTTGTTTTTTTGTCAAAAGGTAGGAAATCGATTAAGAGGTGGGAACATCCCAAATTGCACCCTAATTAAAACCGCCATGATCACTCTTTGTACATCTCCTAATTCAAGATGTACCTGCGTTTGAAGAAATGATTTTTGAATGTCTATCCCAAAACTTTGATCATTAATAACTTTTGCTAACCATATCCAAATGTTGCAATCTTTTGTACTCTACATTGAAACCTCCTTTCATTTGCCAACAAAAAAACATGAAAAGTCAAAAAATAATAATTGTATTATTTGGAACATGCAAGGGCTTCGCTCTCTACTTCTTCATCTATTTCTTTCTTCCTTTGTTTTCTCTTTGTTCAACCTTATCTCTTAACTACCATGTATTTTGTTGCTTTGTAATGGATTTCTATTTTGTTTCAAAATAATAATAGTAATAATATTTGCACATAAATTTAAAAGTGACACAATTTTGTGTGTCCCTAAGTTATATCACAAAACCCATACCTTAAGTTAGGCTATTTGTTTTGTTTGTTATGGTAATATTTCCAAAACTGTGCGTTCCCTAATCGTGTTTTGGATATCGTGAGAAAGCTATCTATGAGAAAGGGTACACATGCATGTTTTTTTTGTGGTGTTTAGACCTATGTTGTGAAAGTCATTGAATTTTAAAGTTTCTATAAATTAAAAAAAGTAGAAAATTACTTTCTGTTTTATTTTGACTGTGGCAATGTACACAGGGCACACTAGCATAAGTGGAAGACAAACAACATACATGATTTTTCTTCATAAACGTTTAGACTATCAATGCTCAGATATTCTTCCCCATTCTCTCCCTTCCACGCCCCATGATTCAAGTGTGTCTTTATTACCCAAGTCCACAGCAAGTCTATAAGTTATAAGACAAAAACACATGGCATCCAACTGAAAATTGCAGCTCCACCAACTGATTCATTTTGCATTCCAAAAAAAACACCCAGCAGCAGCAGCAGCAGAGGAAGAAAGGAGGCCCCAATGAAGGACATGACTCACTGGTGAAGTCCACCTTCCACTCACTCCCATCATGCCATGAAATAAGGGAGACAAGTTCGCCTCTTCCACATGACCAACCCCCCTGCTGCTCTGCTCAGCTCGCTCCTGTTGTACTCTATTGTTGTCTTTTCCCTGGTGTTCTGTTCCCTTCACTCACTCACCCCCTTGCAAAGGACACAAACTTAAATTCCTCACTCGAGGGCACCTACAAAAATTGCACGACCAACTCAGTCTGGAAACTTTTTATCTACAAAAAGCAGACAAAGGAAAAATATATATGTGACTTCAAAAACGTCCGTCCACGTCCACGCTGCTGCTGCTGCTGCTGCTGCAGTTCCAGTTCCGTAGGGAGGTTGAGTTGAGTGCATAAGTTAGGGGAGTACTGCTGATTCACTGGAAAAGATATGTCTGAAAAAGTCGGTCAGCCAACGATTGCTTGCGTTCATGTCGTAACTTACTTTTTGTAGGCAGAGTTTTGTGCCTTGAGTAATAACTGAGGACAGTCTTTTTAAGAAAAATAAAATTATTTCCCGAGGGATGAATGCAAGGCTATAGAAAATTCCGTGCACCTACAAAATTAAATTGCGTGATGAACTCGGAGACATTCACCAACAAAGTAAAGGTAAGCTCAGACAAAGTAAGAAAATCAATGTGAAAATCTTTGACACTTGTGTTCCATAGTGATGAAGGTTGAATGTGTAAGTTACTAGAATTGATGGATACCTGTAATCAAACACTATTTGAAATGGAGTACCTACATTTGAGTGAAAAGCGGCATGAAAGTTTAGATGTTGGTTATACAAATGTCCCACTATCAAAACATGAGATTCCATAAGGAGCTTTATGATGTTGGTTTTTGGTACGCCTAGAGATTGCGTACTTTGAAAATTCGTAACTTGTTCATAGAGTGTCGAAATAATGCATGCTAAAGTGTGACGGAACCCTCTTTTGCTTGCCAATAAAAAAAAGCTCTAATAAGAAAATTTTTATTTTTCTTGTGTTGTAATACCTATGCTCAGTTGTAATTAACTTAGTGTGGATGACAGGAGCGCCTTCCTTTAATGGAGTAACTTGCTGGTTCCCTGCAAACTGACTGAAACGCCGGTCACAGTACTGTAGTTTGATTACTTTTACTATGGTCACTCGAGTTCACCCCCGAATAACTGAACTGCGGTCCTGTTTGATTGTTTAAGATATTCCCCAAGGGACAACTGCGTCTCTGACAGAAGAAGCGAAAAAGCAGGGCAAGGTAAGAAGTTGAACATGGCAAAAGGGAGGAAAAAGGGGCCAGAGTGGACAACACCAGGTCAGTCAGTCATGAAGGGCGCCTCCCTTTTGCAGGCCCATGCTGCACAAGAGTGGCAGCTGCTGGCCTGCCCAGACTAAATACAAACTAATCAAGCGTACTACCAGCCTTCTTCACTCCCAGATAATGCAAACTTTCCTCATTGCAACGTTTTTATATTCACAATAGTCACTACAGTAGAGAGGTACTTGTTCTTTGGTTCCTCCCCATCTCTCAAAATCCCACCTAACCTTCCATCTACCACGCCATTCTCCTCTCCTCTCCTCTTCTCTTCTCCTCCCCTTCTGATCACGCTAAGATTGCTTTCTTCTTCTTGTAGCACAGCTTCGCAGGAACAGCAGCAGCAGCAGCAGCAGGAGGAGAAGCTTGGGATCCAGGGTAAGATTGGAGCTCTAGTTGTGGTGGTTTTGAACTTGTGTGTGTGAGTGTGTGTGTGTCTTTGCAGGCGACGTGAGTTGCAGAAAAAGTGTTGTGGCTTGGAGTTGGGATGGAGGCTTGAGAGAGAGAGAGAGAGAGAGAAACAGTTGCGCGAGAGATTTGAAAGATTGGAGAGTTTCGGGAGGGTTGCAAGTTGAGAGAGTTTTGGGAGTTTGGAGTTTTGGTAGTTTCATTGAGCGATTGGTTCCGATGCTGTGTGGGAGTTGGTCTTTGGGTTTCGGAGTAGTAGGAATTTTTTGGATTTGAGAATCGGTGTAGTCACGACTTGTTAATGAACGTTTCTGTTTGATGCGTTAGTGATTTAGTTCGGACGTTTTATGAATTTGTGCAAGAGGATTCTGATGGCTTTTGTGTGTAAAGATCTGCTTATGCAGAAAGCTTTTTGGAGAACTTGTAATTGGATAGCTTTCGGGTTCTTTTGTGATTTTCGTTTCCTTCGTGGATACCAAAACTGCAAGTACCGTAGTAGAGCTATCTTTTAGAAGAGGTATACTATGGAAGAATCATCTGTCGTTTAGAAAGATGTAGAGGGGTTGAACTTACGACAGGCAAATTGTATCGGGGCTCGTCAAAAGCTATCCTTCATCAGGAAGCAAACGCCTTCAACTCGTAATATCGAACTGTGGCTGATAATTTGTGGTATTAGTGAGACGTAGCCTCTCTTTGCTGTGCTGGTTTCGTGAATCTGGTAAGCGAAGCGATTAGAATTGCCCTGGAACTGTGCACCTGTTCTCCTTGGGAAACTTGTTTTGGATCGGCACACGCACTTCTTTCGCCGTAGAAAACAGAGTTCTGAGGAGTCTTTTCTCCCTCTAGGATAGGGACACTGGGATTTCATTTCTCAAGTCGTGGTGCTCATCTTTCTATTCTATGGCGGGTTTGCCACTTACTCTCAAAGTCTTGCGCCCGCAGTGCACAGATGTATCCTAGAGCTTTTGGAGACGACAGTGTAGTTAAGTTGTCATTCGTACAATATGTGAAGCCGTGACGGTGTTTTTCGTGCTTCGTGAGCGCGTTGTTTCTTATGAGGATCTAGGAGCAGATAATGTTCTCCTTAATCACTTTGGAGTAGATCTGCTGACCTTGAGAGTCCGTTTGAATCTGGCAGTAGAATCGCTGTGGAATGGTGCACCCGGTTTCTGTTTCCAAAGAAAATCCGGTTTGATAGACACTGCATTGTTTTACCTTGAGACTCGGCCTCCCAAGAAAATCCAGTTCGTCACGCTCTAGTAAAGAATCAACAGAAAGTTGCTCTGAAAGCGACCTTGGTCAGAGTTCTGTTCGCACTTCGAGATCTGTGCGAGTAGACAGTATCTACTGTTGACGAACAGATCTGCTACTAGGCAAGTCTTTGGAGTGTTTGTAGATCGAGAAGTTGTACAGCAGTTGTTTGTGAATTTGCCAACTCACTGTTGTCACCTTGACGGGTGCAGGTTGTTCCAGTTGATTTCTTCCTCGCGTTTCTTTGCTAGAAAACTTAAGAGAAGATCTGAAGGTAAAATCGCAAGGCCGAGCCTGGCCTCCTTCTTGGATTGTGTTTCCCTCGACTTGCCAGAGTACAGAAAAAATTCGAACTGGAGGGAGGATGACAATCCGACCCGGACAGCCATCACGGAAGTCGCCTTCTGGAGTCTCCAAGTCCAGTTCTAAAGGTGATCATAGTTTAGATACATATTGTTGGCTAGAAAAACCATCACTAAAAGTCTGCATGTGGTAAAAAAAATGATATCCTGTAGTACTTCTTGCTTGCCTCTTCTTCGCGTTTTGGTGAACAGCTTATCCTGCTCTCGAATATCAAAACTTCTCAATTTGGCCACAATTCTTCCCTGAAATAGAATCCTGTCTGGGAGATCTTCATTCTCGCCGTGAAAGTGGAGATACAGTGGTCAAGTTTAGAATTAGTGAGTGACAGCGAGTGGAAAGATAATCTCCCTAGATTTGATAGTGGTGAGAGTTTCTTGTTTTGCAAGAGAAGGCGTTTCCCTTGCTTTTTTGTACCTGTTACTCAACAACAGTTGTGTGGTGTAGGCATGGACATGGTAATGATGAACGATTTCGAGCAACGCCATCTCAACACGAAGAGCAGGTCTCACAGTCCATTTGGTCACATTGGGAGTCCCACCACGCCGTTAAACTTCGAACAGCTCTTTCTACAAGGCCAGCTTCCTCTGGGCAGCGAATTGTCTCAGCATGAGCAAGCCATATTGCAAGCACAGCTTCTCAATGGCATGAGAACCTCAGGTAGTGATCCAAATCCACGACCTCTTGCGGAAAATCCAGGCTCTAATGATCAATCCAGTGGTAACTGGGAACTCTGAATTCAGAACAACAGAACTTCACACAAACTTCACGAGACAAACTATCCTCATCACTATTTGAGATTGACTTGATTTAAGGGTTAGTACGTTTGAGGTTGCACAGACTCTGATTAGAATGCTTTTTCAAACTCCTCAATGTCTAGGATTATTTCTCACAGTTGTTCCTGTGATGATGCAGGCATGGCTCCCAAGCCGAAGCAGCAGTCTCATCAACCCTCTCTCGCCATGCTGGATCAACTAAGACAAGCGTACAACAGAGGCGAACAAGAGCAAGCCGAATGGAATGTGCGGGCCTTTGCAGGGCAACAACACAGAGAGGAACCATCCACGGAGCCTTCCACGATAGCCCTTTTGCAGCAAAAGTTTGCCCAGATGGAGAGGCACAAAGTGGAGATGCAGAAATCCGCCAACCAACCACAACAAGTGCAGATTTACCCTTCGCAATGGTCCATGTCGGTGCAGCAGCCGCCGCCGCAGCAGGTCTCCAACTCCATGCCCCCACCCCCTCCCGTTTCTCACGAATCTCGTCATTTTGTTCCCACGACAGCTGGTTTTTATTCCTTTCAACAACAGCAGCAGCCTCAAGTGATGGCTCCTCCTCCAAATGAGGTTTCCGAGCAGTTCTATTCCTCCAAACAAGAGCACAGCTGGGGTTCTAGTCAAGAGTCTAGGCCCTCTGCTGGCTGGACGCTTGGAAATGAGATTGGAACGAAGAATCCTTCTCTAATGTACATGCCGCCGAAGCAGCAGCCGTTTCAGCACCAGGCACCGAAAGTGGTGGAGTATCAGCCTGCGTTGCAGCAGCAGCAGCAGCAGCAGCATCACCGTGTGCCAGAATTTGCTGTTCCTCCCCAGCAAATTCCGTCGTTTAGTAGCTTTCAATTGAACGACCCCCCTGCTCCAGAGATGGGTTTGCTGGGCTCTGTTGTGGTGTCTTCGAGGTGTGACAAGACTGGGGGACAGTCGGTGGAGTTTAAGAGCATGCCGGACCATTTCAGGAGTGATGACTCGGAAATGAGTTTGGATAATTTCTCAGGGCGTTTCGGGGCTCACATCCCTCAACCAAATTTATCTTCTATTCCGAATGCGTCTCAGGTACTTACTTACTGCATCCATCCTTCCTCACTTTGCAATTCCATTGCAGCATTTGGACAGGCTCTTTCCCACAATAATTGTGAGTTGGGTATCACGTGTACACTCGAATTTGGTTGCTTGGCCCCTAGATGGCGGAAGCCAAACTTCAGTTCGTTGGATTTCTCCTCTTTTCTCATATATGAAAGGTGAATTCATTTATGTGCAGATTGCATTTGGGAACAGCTTCCACATGTTGCCGCAAAGCTCGAAATCAGCTTTCAGCACATTTACACGACAGAGCTCGAACTTGAACCCTGCAACAACAGCAACAACAACGACGACGGAGGCCGTCGTCACGAAAAGCTTGCTTTTCAATGACACCTACAGACGCAGTCAAGAAGTGCCAGACTTGATGCATGACGACGTGGACACGGAGCTTCACTTGTGAGTGAAGAATTTACAGACGAAGAATGGCGGATTGATTGATTAATTTCCGTCTCCGGTAGAGCGAGTGGGGGAGGGATTAATTTCCGAGAGTGCACTTTCTCCTCCTTGAGTTTCATAGCAATTTTCACCTGATTTTGTGATGATTTTTCCTGCCTGCTTGGGTTCATTTCGGCACACAGCCAGAAAGCGCCCATGAAAGTACAAGACCGAATACCATGTACTGGAGGTGCAATCACTTTAGTTTCTTCACTTTGGTTCCGTTGAAATAGACCAAATGCTTTGTGTTTCATTACCCCCCTTTGGTCGCCCTATACTAGTGCTATAGTACCCCAGCTTCAGACCCCATTTGAATGGAGAGAGAAAGCATCACAGGAGGGGTTTTCTAGATCAAGAGCAACGTTCAAAATGCTCTCGTGTACATAAACCAACCGTATATGCTGCTGCTGGCCAACTTTGTGTATGCATTGTCTCTTACGTGGAGAGCTTGCCAGCTTTCACCTGCTGCCAGATTGAAATTCCATCACCGTAGCGTTAGAATACTCTTGTTCAAAGCCCTTTTGTACCATTCATGTGACTGATCAATTGAATGATAAAATTTTTGGTCGAGATTATTATTATTATCATGACTTCTTCTCCTTGCTTCTCCTTGCTTCTGTCCTCTGCTTGACTTCACTTCATGTCAGTGTTCTTCCGAAGTGGTTCTCTTGCTACTTTTCTTATTAGTTAAATCATTAGAGTGGAGCCAGGAAAGCGTTGTGTTACGGGAAGCACAGTACAACATGGAGTATACAACATGGAGTAATAAGATAGATCTTTCAGGTCTCGGGAATGCCACCACTGAGAGTGGGGTGTGCTTTCCGCCATCACCTGAAAGCCTGGAAAGTATAATCTACACGTATACTACTCATCCACAAGGGTTTGATTGGACCATGGTTGTTGGTTTGGGTTTGGGTTTTCTCTCTCCCTAGTGGACTGTTCCTTTTGGTCTGAACCTATTGTAGGAGAAGAATAAATGATATTCCCCAAAAGTCTTTGCTGTGAACAGCCTACAAAAGCTGCCTATGGAAAATCTTTTGGAGTAGTCTAGCGTCACATGTTTGTCCTCTCATAACTGGACAGTGTGTGTTGTCTTACCAGAATTTCGTGATGACTTTACTTTACTTTACAGCAGTGATGACGGAAGGGGGAGTTGGTTTTGATCTTCCTGGTTGTTTCTTCTCCTGGGTTTTCAAAATCATTGGGTGGCAACCTAGACAATCAAAGTTCTCAGGGCGTTGTACTCATAGGAGGGTTTTGTCGTTTGTAGGGAGAGACGGAGGTTGTTACCCCACACTATTATTGAAAAGTCTTTTGGGATGGATCTACAATTGTACATAACATTCAGTAGCCTTCATGCACCATGCTCATTACATTTAGTCTCCACTTGTCCACTTAGCTACTAATGAAGTATTGTTGGATGTGGAATATTTTAGAGTATCTATTATAGAACCAAGGCATTCAATAGCCTTTGTGTCCATTGCCTTTCCTTCATGCATAAGTTACTACTCATTACATTTAGCTTCCACTTGTTCGCTTCTATCACTTAGCTATTGATGAAGTATTATAAGGTGTAGAATATTTTACAACACCTATTATAGAACCAAGGTAGAACAATGCATGCTAGGGCAGAAGTACCTATTTTGGATAACTTAAGCATTTCAGCCTGTATGATGTGGGAAAGTTGTGGAGAACTGAGTTCAATGTGTGCTAAAATAAGGATGAGGAACAATGGAAAAAACTAAACTCCTAAAATGAATATTTTATTGAATATAGATGTGGATTTTTCATCTAGATCCATTCTAGTTTCATAGATTCACTTATTTTGGTTAGCATTGGCACTTTTCCCTAAGCCAAGAAGGTACAAATAATGAATCTTTTTCAATAAATAGTGCATTCAATTGTTGTCCACATTAGGATACTCTATGTAACCATCATGGGGGCTTTTCCAAAATAGGTTCTTCTACCATACTTAGTGTTATGCTCATTATACTTCTATTAAAAAAACTAATGAACCTCAAAAGAATGATTTTGTCTATGTTACCCCATTTGGAAGTTTAGGGCAACATAACTTTTGATTCAAGCCCTAGATTGGACAAAAAATAGTTTTTCATGAAGGAGGTACATATTTACATATTATGTCCAAATTTCACTAACATCCAACCCAAAATGACTTCGTGGGAACCTACTTGATATTTCTTGTATATGTTAATTAGACACTTGGTCCTTTTAGGGCAGCTTAGGCAATTTGGAAATTTTTGGAGAATCTTTTGCAAAAAAACTCATCAACTTCTAAAATTTGGCATGTATGTAACTAATAAATGTGGTATACAAGTGTCAAAAAATAAATAAATTTTAGTCCTCAAATCACATTCTAAGAAGAGTCAAACTTTGTTAGCTATGTTGGGGTGGTTTCAAATAAAAAACATTTTCTTCTAACTTCAAGTACCATTATCTTGCAATTTGTAAAGTCAAAAATCTTGAAATTTTTCCTACATATTCCAAATGTTTGTCTCTAAATTTTCAATGTTTGGATTTCAAATAAAATTTTTCTTCATTGCACAAGAAATCATCAAAAATTGACAAGTGAATTGTTCATTCACTTAACCTCTTTGTAGGGTGATTTAGTGTAAGCTAGACATCTCAATTGCTTCTAAAAATTTTCATGAGTGAACCTAGCATCATATACTTATAAATGGTTAAAATCCTCATTCTCATGTAGAGCAAAAATTTTACTCTAAGAAGGCCCAAAGTCTTCTAATCCTATTTCGTAGGAATGAAAAGAAGTTTTTTTTTTCTCATTTCAAACATTATAAGCTTCCAATCCGTGAGGTCAAATGGGCTGAAATTTTGTCCACACTTTGATAAAATATTTTACTTTAGTTTTCTACAATTAAAAGTTTCAATAAAAAGTTTCATTTTTTTTTTAAATATACCAAAACCCTGCAATTTTTGACAATGTTTTCCTGAAAAAAACTCTTGGTCCTTTAGGGTTAGGGAATCTTTTGCTAAATCCCACATCTACCTCTGAAATTTGGTGATTATATAAACCATATAATATAGGATGCAACTTTCAAAAAATAACATGTGTATTTGGAAAGACTCATTCTAGGAGTTCAAGTTTGTTGGCCCCATTATTGGAATTGTTAAGTAGGGTTAGAAGAATAATTTTTTTTCCAACTTCAAATTCTATAATCTTTCAATTTGTATGATGAAATTTTATGAAATTTTTTCCACATATTCCAATAGTATTCTAGTACAAATTTGTATCGTTGAATTTGTCTTATAAGAGGAGTTAAAATGAGATTTTTATACTATACATGGTTATTTTTTTGACATTTGCATCTTGTATTATGTAAGTTATACATAATATTGTTAACTGGCGCAAACTATTCCCTCCTAGAGGAGGTCTAATGCCTTTGTCCCTATATGCTTTGAAGTGAATTTAGTTAAAATTTGTAGAAAATCATTGGATTATTAAATAATTGTAATGCTAGTTTTATTGACTAATTGGAAAGTTGTAAGTGAGTCATTGGCTAGGTGGGAAGTTGCCATGCTAGGAACTCCCACTTCTTGTGGAAGTAGAACGGCCCCCCTTTGCATTAATAAACAACATTAAACATATTTGTCAAATTTGAAAATTAGAGGAATTATATACATGCTTTTCAAAACTACTTGAGTTAACTTTTGATTCGAGGACGTGAGAGTAAAAAAAAATTCACATTTCTACTAAGGGGGTACATGTTCACCTTGTATCAATTATATGAATATTTGACCCAAATTGACTTAGTATGTAATTACTTAAGATCTCTTGCATACATTTAATGGTCACTTGGTCCCTTAAGGGGGTAACAAAACTTGATCAAAAGCAATATAGAATATCGTTTCAATACCTAAATTTTTTACTATACTATTCTTTGTATTAATTCAGTATCCAAGTCAATGAACAACTTTATAGCATAATTAGTTGAACAAGTTGTCAAAAAAAAAAATTTGAAAATGAGGATAGAAGATTATCAGGAAGTTGTTTTAAAAAAATGAACATTTACTATAGAAGTCAAAGGATTTGATAGGATATTCAAACTATTTTGAACTTAATTTTCTCAAAAATATTAATTATTTGCCTTGCAACACTAAACACATTTAGTTGAACAACTTGAGTTGAAATTCCCAAACAATTACTACTCTCTAGATTGAGAATTATCCATAAATTTTTCAAGATCCTACTATATCTTTTAGGGAATTATTTTCTACTTTCCAAAATTTGACATTTGTTTCATCATTTTGCTTCCCATTTATTTTCTACCTAGTTGATTTCCTAAATTTTATGTTTCTTCTTTGTTGTTATTGTCTAAGATTTTGAAATTTAATTTTTGAAAGGTAGATTTTGCTTTATGGTTTATGACTACATTGATTTATGATTTATTCTAAGAATGACAACTTAATACCAAAGTTATTGTAAAATTAGAAGGGGTTATGATTTTGATAAGCAAGTAATTTTGTAAGATGGACCTATAATAGTAGAAAAGTTACAATTTTACCAAAGACTCCTTTGAAAATTGAAAATTGTACAAATTTGCCAAGTAGTAGTTTTATTTTGAGGAAATAGGTAGAGTACGCTATAAATATCAATTAACATTAATTTAAACATCATACAAATAGTGTGTCTTTTGTTGATTAGTCATAACATTCTTGAGTAGACTTGGAGGGCTTTTGTCCTTCATGACAAGGGGTGGCCCTTATAGTTGTGGTAGGTGCACATTCATTTTGTTGCCTTTGAACATAGACAAAAACAAATATCCAACAAGTAATATCTAAGTTTCTTTTATTCAAGGGAGATGGTATGTCGCATTGTTAAGAATGTAATGGTCACATTTCCTACTTAAGCCATGCTAAGGCGGTTTTTGCCACAAATGAATGAGAAATGAGAATGTTAAGTGTCATGAGAAATTCAAATTACAGTTGTTTGAAATTACAAAAATGACTATGATTCTCCAAATCAATGAAAAGTTATTCATACAAATGAAAAGACAAGGTTTGATTAATGGATGAAACATCCAATCCAAGTTCCTAAGAATCTGAAATTCCTAAAAATTTGATCAAAGAGCAACCCTAGTAGACATTTGTATAGCCCGTGGTCCAGTTTTGTTTTCCAACCTCTATAGAGACAAAGTGCCTCGGGGGCGGCGCTACCAGTGAGTCTTTTGTTGGTGACTCTTTTATTTTGCTAACCTTTGTTTAGTCCCAGGCTGCTTATGGCTAGGTTCTTTTCCTTCTTTTCCTTTGCAGTAAAGGTTTTCTTTATTTGTGTTGTAAAAAACATAAAATTAAATTAAAAATCTCTACTAAACTAAACTAAGGAGTAATAAAATTGGAATGTTGATGACTTCCACTATTTCGTCAAACCGTGTTGAAAGTGGAAAACCCGGGTGGGGTAACAGCAACAGGATAACACTGAAAATCTGTGCACTAACTTATTCCATGACGTCACTCTCCCTCTTGTACATAGCCTTTGCAGTGGATCACTCATCATAATGCATATGGACGGGACTCCAGGAGGAGGAGATCGGAAGGTGTCCGCCGATTCAGTCTGAACCTATCCTGTCCCGTGCTTACTTTCCACCTAAGCGCGCCCAAATAGTATTCCAAGAATCCCCGGTCAACCGAAAGCAAAGCGGATCTCGTGCCCTTTCAGGAGATCAGGAAACAAAAGGCCGCACTTCAATGACTGACTGATGAGGGAGAAAGAAGAAGAAGGAACCGGAATCAATCCACTTGGAAGGAGACTGGGAAGGGATCTTCCCGCTTCCATTTCTCTCAACGTCTGCTTTTTCTCTCGTCTGGGAAAAAAGGGAGCCAGGATAAGAAACGTGATTCCTTCATTGCCTTCGCACCTTCCTTCCGTCAATTCTCCACGGGATAAAAATAAATAATAATCAATCAATCAATCAAAGCCATCTCCTGTGGCTTTGATGTGGATCGGAGGTGCGTGCTGAGTCGCGCTGGACAGCGTTGCACCTGATTGTTTGTATCATCATTCAGTTGAATTGCTTTCGATTCAGTTGCGCATCTGGATGAGCAAACAAGGTTCTGTTGGACAAGAGTGAGTGGGTACGTGTGCTTTCGGATCATGGGTCACACTCACAACTTCTGCTGCTTTTCACTCTCGCCTCTAAAAATGGGAGGGCTCCAGGATAAGAAACGTGACTCCTTCATTGCTCACACACCTTGCTTCAGTTCTCCACGGGATAATAATAATAATTATAATATCTCCCGTGGCTTTGATGTGGATCGGAGGTGCTGGCTGAGTCGCGCATGACAGCGTTGCACCGGGTTGTTGTATCAGTCAGTTGAATGGCGTTCAATTCACTTGCGCATCTGGATCAGCAAACAAGGCTCTGTTGGACAAAGAGTGGATGGGTCACACTCGCAACTTCTGCTACTTTTCACTCTCGTCTAGAAAAAAGGGAGCCAGGATAGGAAACGTGATTCCTTCATTGCCCACGCACCTTCTTTCCGTCAATTCTCCACGGGATAGTAATAATATTAATAATATCTCCCGTGGCTTTGATGTGGATCGGAGGTGCTGGCTGAGTCGCGCATGACAGCTTTGCACCTGATTGTTGCATCATTCAGTTGAAAAGCGTTCAATTCACTTGCGCATCTGGATCAGCAAACAAGGCTCTGTTGGACAAGAGTGGATGAGTCACACTCACAACTTCTGCTGCTTTTGGAAAAAAGGGAGGATAAGAAACTTGATTCCTTCTTTGCCCACGCACCTTCCTTCCGTCAATTCTCCGCGGAATAAGTTGATAATAATATCTGCCGTAGTTTCGATGAGAATCGGAGGTGCTGAGTGGAGCATGACAGCTCAAATGCACCGTTGTTGTATCATTCAGTTTGAATTGAGTTCAATTCGATTGCGCATCTGGATCAGAAAACTAGGCTCTTTTGGACGAGAGCAAGTGGGTCAGTGTGCTAGCTTTGGATGGTTCACACTCATGCAGTTCCTGCCGGGACCACATTCGGGAGGAAAGGTCCGCCAAAGAATGCGGCTTCTGCACTTCACCGAAGTTAGATAGATTGCAATAATTTTTTTTCTTTGCTTTTGGGAAGGTGGTGGTGGTGGCGGCCGTGTGGGGATTTAGAAAGCGGAGCCACTGGAGGAGGGAGCTGAGTCACTGAGATTCTGCGTAGAAAAAGCTTGACCCAACATGGATGAGACATGCGGTTTCTATGATTTTTGAACCCCGGCCAGAGTTTCTCGGAGGGAGGGAGGGGAATGGGGATCTGGAAATCGAAAGACAAAATGAATTATGGCTTGAGAAGAATCTAGACTTAAGATCTCCCTTTTCTTTTCTTTTTATCTCGCTTTTATTCTTTCATGATCCCCTAGACCAAAATAGTCACCAAAATTGCTCTAACTATTGGACCAACTAAGAGCATCCCCACCGGGGGGCTCCCGTATCCCTATCCGGATGAGTTTCATCTGGATAGCCCTCCCACCAGCATGCTGTATCTACAAAATTTTGGGGAGAGGGGTTCCCAATCTTGTAAACTGGCATCGGGATAGGGAAGTCACTCTGCGGTAACCTGTATTCTTTTTTTTGTATAAAGTGTTGTGTTCAATAAATGAGTGAGTGCTTCACCAACAGGTTGGATAACATGCTGGGTAACTTGATAACTGATTTTACAGCAATTTAGGGAAAGCAAGCCATTTGGAGAAGGACTGGTGGGGGGGCACTTCTGTATCCCTGTCTGTCTGGATGACATTGCATGTATCCAGATAAGGATACAGAACGTGCTGATGGGGATGCTCTAACACATGGGTTCTTTTGTTTCTACAGGGAACAATGAAGTCATCCATCCAACCAAGTTTTGGCCTCACTGTCCTTTCAGGGGTTCTATTAATTTAGAGCCTTGCACAAAAAATCATGAAGCAGAGAACGACCATGATGATCACATTGTTGAAAAATAGATAGAAATTACAATTTCATCATGTATGTATGTTCTTCACATAATTTCTTTAGTTTTCACAGGAAGCTTGAATGTGAAATTCATTTGCTTTGACTGTATAACAGCCTCTTTACATGAGAGGGAGATTTGGCAGCAACAAAGGCGGACAACCAGCTTGTGAGCCTTTTTCAAATGTAACATCATCCATCTTATAATTTTATTGAGTTCAGTTGTCGCTTTTGAAGCCTATGCTGCAGTCAAATACTTGCCATAGAAGTTTGCTTCTGGCGGCATGACATGTACGTTACTTTTTCTTTTTAGAGCAAGTGATTGTTGTACTTCTTGGTCACCGAAAGCAGGTGTCACCTGCTTGTGCTTGCTAGGTGACACATGCTTTTGGTCACTAGAAGGAAAAAAAAACTTTGTTTAATTATAACCATGACATGGGCTATTGTTTCCTATCACGTACACCAAAATCCAAGATTGTTCATGGTGGCAAGATACTAAGGTAGCTTTTTCATTTACAATCAATTTTTTTCCTTCTTTCATTTAGTTATCAAAAGTAGGTGTCACCAATCAACTTCCAAAATAGGTGGCACGTGCTTTTCATAGCCAAATGGAAAAAAATTGTTTACAATCCATGATGCATAGTCTATTTTGGGTAGCCCAAGGTTAAATGATGTCACCAATAACAATGAGTGATTCTCTTTGTCCTTCACTTGCATGAAATCTTTAGTCTAAGACATAATATTTTTTTAATAGGGGGGGATCTTCTTTGCTTTCCATTAATCAAGGCTCTGTTTCTCCTAAAATCTTGAATTGAGCCATGCTCATCACAAATAGCATGCTAATAGACAATGTATAATATTTGGTAGATTGACAATGTGGTAGGACACTTCTACTTCCTTTTCAAGATATTGTGACCCCTTTGACATTGTCTTCATGGATTAAGATTTTCATTAACCCCTAAAGTTCTTTCACTATGTTTTCACCAAAAACACTCCAAAACTGCCATTTCTAGTACAAGCTTCAAATTTTAGAAAAAAACACTTTTGGTCAAATATAACCATTGGTCCTTGTAGTACATTGGTTTGAAAAGTTGTGGAAAAAATTTCAGAAATTTCTACATCATAGATTGCAAGATATCAGCATTTGAATTGACCATAATCCTTTTTTAAGCCTTGCAAAAAACTAGGTAGTTGTACTTTACAAGGTCACATTTGCATAAAAAAATGTTCAAAATGGTGGTGCTTCTTTGGAATCATTCTTCAAGTTGATTTGGCTACATGTTTGAAATTTTTCAACATATAGGAAAAAGTAGTAAGTAGAAAGAAGTAGAGAATGATTCAAAATACTAAATTGTTAAGAATTCAGTTATAGAATTGAAAAATTCCAATCTAAATGGTTGTAATGTTTTAATAGAAAACCTACATCCTATGGTTTTCTTTTATTCTAAAAATATTGAAAATTGAGTTAAATAAAGGACTTCAAAGTTTATTTTAGAGTAGAGATTCTATAACTACCTACAAACTAAAACTCTTCATAACTTTCATTTCATTAATTACAATGAAATAATCCAAAGATTTTCAAATATATATATATATATATATATATATATATATAAATATAGAGAATCAATTTTCAATTTTTGTTTTTAAAAAAAAGTAATTTTTTATAAAATGTATGAGCTATCCAAATCGAGAAACAAACTACATACCATACAATAATTTTTTAACCATATAGACAAAAGTTATGAAAAAAATTTAGCCTTAAAGAAAAACCTCATCCCTATATTGTGTGAAAATTTCAAAGCAAAAAATATAAAAATTCTATTTGTAGTGAGTTGCCCAAAATTTCTATGTTGTCAAAAAATGCAACTTAGTCTTTTAGGGGTTAAGTTCTTTGGTGATTTAGACAATTTTTTTGGTAAAGAAATAAATATTTCCAAGAAAATTGTGACATGTATTAGACAAACTAATCAATATCTACAATTGAAAATACCACCATCCGGCTATTACCATTCAACATTGAGAAAAATAGATGAAAGAACCTATCATGGTCTAAATTAGGAGTTTGCCTTCATGCCACTGCTATTTTTTTTTTGAGATTTTTTTAGACAAATATGAAAAATAGTGAGAACAATTGAAAGTACATTTTATTGACAAAGTATCAATTTGGTACAAATTTTTTAAGTGTATTGTATATTATAGCCCCAAAGTGTATGAAGGTGTAGGGTAATGAATACACTTTGGGGCTACAATATAGCATACTTAAGATGACTATTGTGAATAGTTGGTTAGATATGTATCATTTCAAATACTCACCTAAAGTAATTACAATATTTTTTACCAAAACCACAACATGAAGGCTAAAAAAATCACTTCTTGCAATGAATTTTATACTCAAGAGATGGAAGTTCCTATTGTAGTCACTAATTGCTCCATTATTGTCATCTAACACATTAATTGTGGTCCAAATCTCATTTATTAGAAAACCCATGTAATGGGTCATTTTCTAGGTGTCTTGACAGTGGGTCTTTGACCTTAATGGACTATTAGTCTATCTTACAACATCTACTCCTACATGTGAATCAAATGATGAAACATCCACAAATTCTAAATGGAAAGAATACACTCTCAATTTGAGCTTTACAAAAAAATTATGAATGAAGTTATGCATTGTACATAGTTGAATTCAACTACAACACCTACAAAACTAGAATTGTAACATTTCCAACATGCTCTAATTACAAATTTGATGTAACTATAGCTCCATTTGTATAGGGTAGGGAATTTTGTGAAAATGGTGTGATTCCATACACCATTTTCAAACCACGCAATCTAAATCATAAAAGTGTAGTCTAAGACAAGTATAGATTTTAGACTATGTAGTCTAAACCATAAAAGTGCCAAAGTTGTGGAATGGTGCCATTTTAACAAAATTCCTTATGAGTTGACCATAATGCCATATGGTCGACTTTCTTTCACATGGATTGATTTTTTCTATTCATGCATAAATGTTTTCCTTTTTTCAAAATTTCCTCAAGAATAATTCTTAAATGTTCAGAATTGGCAACAATTAAAATTTTTCAGATTTTCAGAAATAGTTGTACAATTTTTCAAATTTTACATGTTCCAAATGTTTCCTAATTATTTGCGGAACTAACCTAAATGTAAGGTAAGTGATTAAGAATTGCACTCCATTTGATAACATGCCATGTAGTGTGCATTATGGTATTTCATATTGAAATTTTATGTGACAACTTACTATTGTATTCAATATTAGACTCTCTACAATAGGACATTCAAATGATTGAATATTTTCATAACAATGATATTATAGCAAAAAGACTATATTTCCAACTTGAAACTCTATACTATATAGGGCAACATTTGCCTCCTATATACAACCAAGTTTATGAATGATGTTTGATGCAACACACAATGCTTGTACAAGGTTCCAATCTCCACTTGTCAAATATTTTGGTCATTTCTGAAGTGATTTTGTTTAATCCCTAAAATCTTTCATGTTTAGAGGCCCAAAATACTCATACTCAAAGCAAGCCTAAACTCTCCATATATATATTTTTTATTTTTTATTTTTTATAATAGATTCACCTATAGGATCATTTAGTTAACTTGTTCAAATATACCCTCCTCAAATTCTAGAGTGAATACCTCCACCAATTGCAAGTTCAATATGCCAAAACTTCAAAATATAGGCTTTTTTAGCCCTTCCAAAAGGTGAAATTTTATCTTTCAACATTGTAAGAAAAAAAAGATGTATGTCCTATAACTTGTGAATTTTTGTCACTATGTTGGAAAACGGGTTGTGAATATGTTTTAAAAATTCAACCAAAAACAAACTTTCATAACAATCATAAGGTGCTAATCCAAAAATGCTATTTCCTTTCATAAGGAATTAGGAATGGTTATTTTCAATGGTGAGAATGTTACAGTAAACAATTGGTATTCTTATTTTTTGTATGTTTTTTTGAAAACTTTGAAAATTGAGAGTGAAAGACAACTTCATATGTTTTTTTTATCTCCATTGTCCACAACATAAAAGTCCTTATAACTTTCACCTCATTATTTGAAATTGAATGGTTCAAATGTTTTTTTAGTAGGTATTAATCTATAAAATCCTATAAAATTAATTAATTCTTTTTAGCTACCCATTTTGATATTGAAATAGAAAAAGAACTTTTAAATTTTACAATATTTTTTAAAATGATGTGAAATAAAGCTTCACATGTAAATTAGGATGATTAGCATCCATCCTATAATTTTCATGGAAAAACTTTAAAATATGAAGTCAAAAAAGCCTACTTGAGTTCTAAAAAAATTGAAAAAGGTCTTGTTGGTCCTTTAGGGATTAATTTTATGAACTATGGAATAGTCACAAAAATCACCGAATTCCTTCATTTGACCCTTTTCTTTTTGTCTTTGGCAACATGGTTACATGCTTGTCTTTCTAATGTTTCTAATGGTAACTTAATGTTTTTGCACTTCAAATTTAGAAAACTCAAAATTCGTTTGTTGAAGAATTGAGTGGAGAGTGTATTGGGAACTTTTTTTAAATATTTTTGAATTTCATCTTCAAAATAATTATTACGTAGAAGTTGATATGAGATGGAAGGAAATCTAATTGTTAATAGTTATAAAATGTAATTGACATACATCAATCTTCAAGGAGAGATTAGAATCAAGCAATCTAAATCCAATGGACATTTTTTCTTAGAGATTTATAAAATTCATATTTAAAAATGAATCATATATGCTATTTTTTCATGAATATACTTTGATTGCTTGCAAAATAAGACTCTTTGTGATTTTCACATCACTAATTTAAATCAAATGAATCAAAGTTTTTTGATGTGTACCTACATAAAAATATTATATAGAAATTTTTTTTTAATTTTTTTAGGATTTTTTCTTGTTAGGGCTTAAGCATTTTTTGCATAGGGTGGCAAATTTTTTGTTTCCAAGCATTTATTGAAATTAGAATAATATTGCAAGGAAGCAATTTATTCTTTTAAATTTAGAAAAAATATTCTTCCCTTTGTTTCAAATTTAATTTGTGGTTTCCAAATATATGTTCCATAGTAAATGCAAAATTGGTTCTCTACAGCTTGATTGACAACATTTGAATCTAGTTTGAACACTCTGAAGCAAATACCACACTCCAAAGTCTATACAACAATTCAATCCTTGTAAAGGAAATCAAATAGCAACCTCTAACCAATCAAAGGCTATGAATTCACCCCATAATTATACAACATCTACTACTAACAAATCTATTGTTGAGAATTTGTTGGAGCTAAATCTCGAGACATCATTGGAATTGAGTACAAAGGACATTTGATTCATAGGACTTCCTTGTACCAACATTGCTCGGATAATGATCCAAATTAGTAACACTAGAGAATCCTCCAAAAGGGAAAAAATTTGTCAATTTCATTACTTATTTTCAATATGCACCACTTTATTGTTAACTTCCACTAATTGTTAAAAATTTAGTTACAAAATTGAAAAATGCCAATTCTAATGGTTGTAAAGTTGTAATAAATAATCTACATTCCAAGATTTATTTTTTTTCAAAAATATTGAAAATCAAATTAAATAAAGGACTTCAACATTTATTTTAGTGTCTAAAATCCAAAACTACCCACAAACTAGAATTCTTCATAACTTTCAACTTATTAATCAAAATGGAATGATGCAAAGTTTTCTATATATATGCAAATCTAAAAAAACAATTTCAAATTTTTATTTTTTTTAAAAGTGATATTTTAAGAAATTTTTGGATTCCCCATTGAGCAATGAAAATTACATATTATGCAATAATTCTTTAACCATGTAGTCAAAAGTTATGAAAATTGTTGGACCTTGAAGCTACTCCTTGGACACATCTTGTTTGAAAATTTCAAAGAAAATAATGAAAAAAATCCATTTGTAGTGAGCTACCTACAATCACTATGTTGCCAAAAAATGCAGTTTGATCCTTTAGAGGTTAAACCCTTCTTCTACCTCCATCCCAAAGCTACAAATTAATTTTTCAAACTCTCTTACTTCATTCCAATTAGAACCCATTTCTCTTGAAATACAAAGATAGTTCCAAATGAAAACAAAAATACACAAACAAACGCAAATTAGCAATTGATGAATTTATTTGAAACTTAAAGTCGATGGGCTTAGAAAATCAAGAAACCCTAGTTTAAATAATGCACAAGGAGCAAGGCAAATTTCAGTAGCTATTGAAATGATTTTAGAATCTACAAGATGAAATCACCATCATGTTGCACAACTTAGGCCACTCTCTTGAACAAAATCATAATAAAGATCAATGGTAAGATACAACTCAAAAACGGAATACAAAGTGAGGAGATTAGGGAACCTTGACCTTTGTAAAACCTTGATGGATTTTCAATTTGAATCCAATCAATCAAATGCTGTCAAGTTTCACCTCCTATGCTTAAACAAAACTCGTGAAGTGCTTGCCAACACATGGTGACCTAAAATATTCAAGGAAATGTACATTTGTCTATGGACACCTCAAAATAAACAACCCTCATGTTTGCTAAAGTCCAACCTTGGCACCAAGGGTTGCTATTATGTGAGCATAGAAGCGTGAGCACATTAGCCTAAAAGACTATATACCTATATTATAGAAACCTTCCATCATATCGGGGTTTGGATCCTTTTCTTGCAAAAAGAGGTGTTTCTAGCTAACTAATTTTTCTCTAATGTCTATGTTTTGTATTGTAATGCTATCATACTTCACTACATTATTTATTGTAATTAATCCCCAAGGAACCATTGTCCTTTCAGAGGACAAATGGGATTTTGGAGCAAGTACCAATTTTTGTCTTGATTTTTTGAGACTTCATTTTGAAGATAGAAAAATTAATGAGCTTGATGGAAATATAATTTCTTTTTCTAATAAGTGCCCAGGAACAAAAGACATATCCAAATAAGTTCAAAACAGAGAAGTAGGGACAATGATAAAAATTCAAAAATTTGAAGTAAATGTTTTTTCTCATATATTATATTTCTGTCTACATAGAAAGCTTTGATTCATTCCATTTGGATTTGTTATGAAAAAATTATGGACAATATTGTTTTTTAGGGCAATTAGAGCATCTTCTTGAAAAAATAACTTGTAGTATTCTTTTTTGAATACAAGTTTTACAATTTAGAAAAAGAGATTCTACATGGTTTATCTTTTTTGTTAGAACAATCTCACCATTGGGATTAGTGCATTTTAATTCCATCTTAGAGATATTAATAGTTTAGATTTTCCTTCTATCTTGTACCTACTTCTATTTAACAATTTTTTGAAGAATAAAAATAATATTTTTTGGTGTATATTTTTTTTTTAAACTCTCAACTCAATTTTCTACTACAAACATTTAAATCTTAAAACTTTATAGCACAAGAAAATAAAGTTAAAAAAGTTAAAAGTCAAATAATCTAGTCGCACAATGTGTTGAAAAATTTGTTTTTTTCACTTTAAATGTAGATATCTTGCAATCTATGCAATCAAAATTTCTAAAAAAATTTCCACACATTTTCATAATAATTTGGTATAAAATCCTACATTAAAATGTGCAAAAAAAACAATTTTCAAATTATTTTATTGTTTGCTATAGAAATGGCAATTTTGAGTGTTTTTTTGCAAAATAGACCTTGGTCCTTCAAAAATTAAGTAATTTAAATTATCATATACAATATACAAGTATGCATTGTCATACTTGAATATGTAGTAAAAAATTTATATAGCTTTATGTAGGTGATTGCAAGAAAGACCTCCTAGTTTATATAGTATTTTGCCCAAACTCTAGTTCTATGCTCAATACTAGAAGTACTAGGAAACAAAACAATCTTAGCCTTTGATTTAAAAAATGAACAACTAAAATATTGTTTATGAGTACTATAACTACTTGTAAGTACTAAAATAGTATTTTTTTTTTTAAAAGATAGTTTATCACAAAAAAAAAATAGATACAAATAGATGAGGTATAAATTAATAATAAATAGAAATTTATGAAAAAAAATTGAAAATTTGTATGCACTTGATGATGATCAAATTTTACTGAAAAAATGAAGTAAAAAATCATCTTCAATGTTCAAAAATGCGCGTATAAGGGAGACATATTTGTATGAATATAGAGGCCAAAAAATAATATGTTTTTAAATTTTCTTTGATAGGTACATGTTCCACCTACTATAGGAATGGACCACAAAAATTTCAGCTCTAGATCATTAATTTTGGGTACTAAAACCCCCTAAATCTTGAAGTGTAACAAATTAGCAAAATTAAATTTTAAATATAAAATGATTTTTTAAAATTAATTGATATTTTTATTAAAATCAAGTTAGCCATGTCCAATAAAAATTATAAATTCATTGAATTTTACCTTCAAAAGTTTTAATGGTAAACATCTTTGTCACTCTCAATGTGATACAATAAGGAGAGGTCTTTCTTGCAATCACCCATATGGTGTGCATATGTATACACTATATATGGGTTGTTGGTCAAGATGGATCAATAATGTAAGTTTGGAGAAGCCAAAACGTAGCTTATGAATGGTCATTATTTTATTTTTTTGTCAAAGAATTAATGATTTTCATCCAATTTATTTGACTGTAAAACTTTGTTCATAGTTCGTGCACATCATTGAGTTAATTTCAAATTATATTATTTATTTTTTGATTTTATATATAATATTGTATTAAAAAAACAATATACTTATGTAGTATATTTTAACATTTTTGACTTTTTGAACTTTTGGGGGTAGAGGCTCTTGAATACAACTAAAAAATAAAAATTCTCAAGGCTGATTTTTCAAAAAAATTGAAAATTTCTCTTAAAATGAATATTTTTCTTGTAGTTTGAACATTTCTAATACATTTCCATTGTACATCTTTGCATAATGTAAAACCATCAATCTTTTCTCTAAGCCATCTTAAATATCAATACATTTAATATGATCTATTTTGTTGAAAAACAAACATAGAAGTATCAAATCAGTACATCTTTGGGACAATTGCATGAAACAATGCCCAAATTTTGTCAAGAGATTTTTTAGTCTATAATTTACACATATCATAATATATGAACAAAAAATCTCTTTTTTAAATCAAATTTAGACAAATCAAAATGATAACTCTTATTTCAAAAGAAATATGCATCAAACTCATCGATGTTCTAAAATGATATGTAATTGAAGAGAGATATGCATTATGAAATTCAATCATTCCTAGAGGTAGTAAGCTTCACCTACTCCTATGACAACCAACATCAAATTATGATGTTAGAAATCATATGCAAGGTGTCTACAACTTACAACATGTTATAGTTTTTGCATACAAAAAAAAGAATCAAAATATAATATGTCTCAAATGCATATGAATCCAATACAATTAGCAACAAATTCTATACTAGGTTGTTATTCATTGACTAAGATGAGGCCATTTTTCTACTTGTTGTCCCACAAAAACCATACTTTAAGACTAGACCAAAAAATATCTACAAATCACTACTATGTTGTCTAGTCACTTGCTTGAGTTAGATCATGCACATCTAGAAAAGAAAAGTTAAAATATCTTAATGGCTAGATCAGTCTTTTGTAATAAACTTAATTTTTAGTAAATTCAACAGTTGGACCACCTCTTATGATCATATGTACCATCCATTTTTAATTGACTAAGTATTTTAAAATCCTATCATTTTTGACAAGTGAATTGATAGACTTAATTAGTTAGTTAAGGCTTGAATATGCAAATTTTTGCCTATGCATTTATTAAAAAAAATCAACCCCAAATCATGCCATTAGTAAAATAACTAAAATGACATTAGAATTAAAACAAATTTAGCCAAATGACTAGGATGTGATAATGTAGAAATGTAGAATGTGCCACCATGTATAGGCTAGTAGTTCACCATGAAATCAATAATTCTATAAGTTTGGAGAAGCCAAAAGGTAGACTTATGAATAGATAATTAATGACTTTTATCCAATTTATTTGATTGTACAATTTTGTTCACAAGTTGTATATAGCATTGAGTTAATTTCAAATTTATATTATATATATATATATATATATATATATATATATATATATATATATATATATATACACACACACACACATACATATCTTGATTTTGTATAGGATATTTTATTAAAAAATGGTATACTTATGTAGTGTATTTTAGCTCTTTTGAATTTTTCAACTTGAAACTTGCTGTCAACATTCAAAATGATTGGAGGACAAGCCTTTGGGTAAAACTATGAAAAGATGAAACTTCTCAAGTTTGATTTTCTCAAAATATTGTTTTCTTATGGTTTGAAAAATCTTTTAAAAACAAATTTTTATTTCATTTTTCCTCACCAATCTCAAAAATGGCAACATATGACCATTAGGAGATAAAAACTAAAAAATAATCATGTAGAATAAATCTAAACCTTCAAGAAAAATCTTTATTCACTCTACTATAAATAAATGAGGTAGAAGATATGAATAATTTTGTTTTGCAAGTAGTCAAAAAAATATCTCCCAAAAAATAACTATGAGGTTTGTTTTGTAATTTGATTTTTACAATTTTTGAAAATAAAAATGTGAATAGGGATTAGATCGTTTTCTACAACATTTTTACCATTGGAAGTGACTTGTTTCAATTCCATATTTCATCTGTATTTGTAGACATATATTAGTAATTTAGATGTTCCTATTATCTTATACATTCTTACAAATAACAAGTATTGAAAGGTTGAAAATGAAGATTATCAACTCAATATTCTAACAAAATATCAATTTTTTGAAGTAATAGAAGACAAAAAAAGGTTTTCTTGAAAAGTTTCAAAGTTGAAACTTCACCTTTTGGAATGACTAAAAAAAAGATGGAATTAATTTTTTACATTTTGTTTTTAGAGATGCTAAACAAGTAGATTCAGAAAATTAGTAGAAAAGTAAAAATTCAAGTTAGGTATAAGATTCTATAGTTATAGTTGCAAAAAATACCACAAATTTGACCACTCCACCTTGTTTTCAACATGTATTGTTTTGTCGGAATGTTGTACAAAAATAACCAAAGAACTTTAAATATTAGCTTTGACTTGCACAAAATGAAGACACTATACGAAAAAATTAAAAATTAGATTATATGAGCCATAGAATGTATTATATTCAAAAGATGTAGAAAATAGATCACTTGCAAAGGTAAAGTAGTTCTGAAATAGTCCTCAAGATTATAGTTTTGGAGGCATTTTAAGAATATTTAAAAAAATATATTCTAAAATATAATAAATCTATAGAATATTTTAAAATAATAGATATTATTTTATACCCCCAAATTATATACCCTTAACACTCATTGAGATTGTACATTTCACATTGAGTGCTTGCTCTAGGAACTTGCATTAATTTTCAAATTATGCAAATTTGCAATATAGTATAGCCCACACATTTAGTCATTATCCCAATTATTGTGATATTCATCCAGCTTTCATCTACCTTGCATTTAAATTTCATGTAAAATTTTATAATAAGTAGATCACATTCATCCATATTAATAGAAATTAATGCAAAAGATCATAAACCATTCAAACTCTTCAAATAATTGAATAAACTTGAGTACTTTCAATGACAAACTATTCAAATTTTACATTGTTTGAAACTTTCATATCTTGAAATCTATAAATTTGTATATTTACAAATTTGTAGAATTTTAACCCATGAAGCAATTTGATATTTAGGCCCAAAACTACTAAAAGTACTCAAACCCAAAGCAAGGCTAAAAGCTTCATCTCTATTTATTCATTAACAAATCCAATTGTAGGATTCATTAGTTAACTTGTTAAAGTGCACCCTTTTTAAATTTCAAAATAAAAAACTATACCAATTGCAAGATCATCTTGTTTGAATTTCAAATAAATTAACTTTCAAGTCTTTCCAAATGCTTTGGTTTCTTTCAAACTTCTTAAACAAAAATTTATAGATCCTTCAACTTGCAACTTTCTATAATATATTGAAGAAATACATATAAAAAATTTCAACAAAGAATATTTTGTATACATGCTTGAAGAAAAAATAGTAAGTTGAAAGAAGTTGAATATGATTTAAAATACAAAATTGTTAAGAATTTATTTATGGAATTGAAAAATTCCAATTCTAATGGTTGTAATATTGTAATGAATAATCTACATCCAATCATTTTTTTTCCCATAAATATTCAAAATTGAGGTAAATAAAGGACTTCAAAATTTATTTTAAATTTGAGATTTGGAAACTATCTACAAACCAAAACTCCTCGTAACTTTTGTCTTGTTAATCAAAATGGAATTATTTAATTTTTTCCAAGTATATAAACCTAGTAAGCCAAGTTTCAATTTTCATTTCTTTAAAATTCCATTTTTCCATTTTTTTCATTTTTTCCATTTTCCTTTAAGAATTCAATTTACTGAATTTGATAATTTTTTGAATTTGAGTGTTTTAAATTTATAAATACAATCCTATGTTTTAAATAAATTAAAATGAAGCTACTCTAAACACAAATTTTTCTCAAGGGTTGGATTAACTTGATTCTTTATAAATAAAATCTCATGTTAAAAGTCATTTGGTTTGTATATTTCATAATAGATTACAAAACTCATATATCAATGACCTTATCTTTTTATGTCAAATGCTTGGATTTTTATAGCAAGAAATGACACTTTACATGCTAAAATAAACAACATTACTTAAACAGTGGTAGCAAAACATCTTTGAAGTTTATACTATAAATGATAGTTTTGTTCACCTAAACGATGCAATCTTCTAAAACCTTTAAGGATGGGCCCATGACTATGATTCAAACTTTAGAGTCCTTCATTCTATATATCTTTATTAGTAATGCATGCAATTTTTTTTTTCAAAGATGGAATAGTAGATCTTCAATAGATTATAAAATTTTCAAATACTCTATGAAAGTTTTTTGGAAAATTTTGAAGTTATTGTGAAAATTAGAAGTAAGATTGTAGAAAACTCAAATAAATACACAATTCTAAGCTTAAAAAACTTGAATCTTTTTGAAAATTTAGAGTACACAATTAGACTTTGAAATGCCATGGTGTATACCAAATTTCTAGGTCATTTTGTACTTAGTTGTTCACTTTCAACTTGAAACTACAATTATTTTTACATTTTTCAGAATTATCCAATTTATTCACTTGACTAGAAACATGACTTAGAAAATTCTATTTTGATTGTTTTATTGAGAAGGAAAAATCATATTCTTGGTTATTGAAATCAAAGTCTTAGAACTAAGAAGCAAAAATGTTGAAATACACTGTATGAGTATTCTATTATTTGAGACAAAAATTCAAATAAGGTAAAAGAAATATGTCAAAAATACAAATCAAATATATGAATATTTTCTTAACAAAGTTCCATTTATAAAATTAGATGAAAAATTATCAATTCTATGTTGAAAACTTTTTTGGTCTTTGTCATCTTTCTAGTATTAAATCATCAATTGTACATGCATTCATAGAATAATTAATAATTTTTGTATATATATGTCAAGCCAAAAGTTTTAAGTCCATCTAAATCTACATTTAAGATGTAAAGTACTTAAGAATCCAATAAAGAATTAAATTTAAAAAAACAAACCATTTAAGCATGTAAATTCACTTATGATACATACAAAAATGACATTTTTATCATATCCAAATAGATTACATACTGTGCTCTCATATTGAATACAAACATAGGATTGCATTTATTAATTCTTATCAATCCAATATGAACATTTAGCAAGATACCACAATATTTACATCAAACTTTCATATCAAATTGGTGTTTATATAGTAGATAGGACGATATATTATGTTCTTTTTGTGAAATCTATACATATAATAAGTGCTAATGAAATAAATTCTCATTGATGCAATTTATAGATTCATCAAGATTGTGTCCCAACAGAGTCCATTGATTCACTATACAAGTGTCATATTATAATGACATTTGTATTATGAAACAATGAACTCCGTGGAATACTATTGTAGAATCCATATATGCAAATTTAAGGATACAAGTTTGCATTGGTAGCCAAGATGATGATGTTTACAACTCCAACTTGATCAACAAAATTCTCAAAAGAAGATTCTTCATTTACATACTCAGTTCTTGTCCAAGGCACATTGTTCTTCAAATATGTGCTTGAAAAATGTACTAGCTCATTTTGTGTCACTTGATATCAACCAAAGTAGTGCACCACTAAAACAAGGGAGAGAAATGAAGTGATGTATTGGAAAAGAGCTCAATTTATACTATTAAAAATTCTAGAGACCGTTGGGTTGCAAAAGGTATGCAAACATCAAACGAAGCATCCCATAATTACTGGAACGATGTTTCAAAAAGACACGCCTACTATCTCTTTGTATCTTCAATGAACACCTAGATTACATGTTTCCATCAACTTTCAAGATCTTTTTGCACTTGCTCATGTCCTCCTGATAATCATTAAATTATATACTAGAATTTTTTTGTTGCAATGTAACAACCTCAAAATATTTTATGAAGGTACAATATTTTGTCAAGAAAATGTTTGGATTTCATTTAGTAGGGTTAAGCAAAAATAAATGAATGAAAATTTATGTGGATGAGAATGTGATAGATGAAACTATGACACAATTTGGACTAAATATAAGAAAAGAGATGAGAGATGTCCTTTCTTTTCAAGAGGTTTTTAGTCCTTTTAGTATACCATAGGACTTAATTCCTCATTTTGAGCCTAAAAAACTTAAACACTTAATGGCAAATTGAATAATTTTTCTATTTAAATGAATTGAATTTTTTTAAATTGCCGAATCAAAATCCTTCAATCTTTATACTATCAAGACTTTATAGTCTATAAAATTACATATTCTCCAATTTGTGTATGTAAAGTGCCTCAAATGTCTTTGACTAAGGTATAAAAAAATAGAACTTATCAATCAAAACATGTATCTATCCATTAGGATAGCCAACCCATTTCAAACCACTTAAGCAATTGTGCATATTTGGAGTGAAGTTTTCTTGAATTCGTAATTTATTTCATATACAAAAATAGGATTTGGAAGGATTTTATATTTTTTTCAAAATTTTATTACACAAAATGTAATTACTATGAATATTTTAGTAAAAGATTTTCTTTGACCTATAATAGTGATATGGACCTTTCTATTTTTGACCATAGGCTAATTGCAAATCAACCAAGGATTGGTTGCAATATTGTGAGTCTTGCAACCAACACTTATGTGCCACAACGATTTTGGGAACTATGTCATAATTAATCACTACTCATCTCATATTGATTTGAAAGAGAATAGTCTATATCACAGGAATGGGGGGTGATCAGAAATGGGTTGGCTACTATACATATACATGAGAAATTTTGGCAAATTTTGAAGTTTTTTAACTTGTGTAAGAACACTAGGCTTGCCATTGATTTAGAACTTCAAAAAAAGGATGTCATAAGTAACAAGAGAAAACAAGTTCATGTTCATTTAAAGAACAATTATCTTGAGGCAAGACATACAATTCCGGATGTCTATGACTTGGTGTGAGCAACTTGATCATGTGCTTAGCAATTTGAAATAGAGTAAAGGGAAATGATGAAAGGTAGCAGTGTAGCATGCTTTACCCATATTTATACTTTAGAGTGAAATTTTCCACAGCCTATCATCTCATTGGCACCAAGGTCAACATTAATGTTGAATGGCAATTGCTATGCATATTTAGTTTGTTGTAGTATAAACCTTACAAGAACTAGAAAAGGTGAAAATCAAACTCTACGGATAACTAAAATTGGAGATGACATTGCCATGTCATTGCAATACTAACAATCTCTAAAGCTTTTGCTATGAATATTCAAACACTATGCAAAGCTTGTGGATTAATTGACAATGACAATTAGAGGCAAAATGTAAAATTAGTATATCATAATGGTATACTTCTTGCAACACAACTCGAAGAATTTGTCTTTGAAATTTCAAAGCATTACATTACAATACTGTATAGGTGGTTCACTATGCTCTAATCTAGGGTTCTTTTGTTATCCATTAATAATATCCACTTTGGATTATGTTGGTCAAACATTGGTAGGGAAGTCACTATGATGTTGTTCACTTTGACCAAATTAACCATGTCTTTATCAAATTTCTTCAAAACAAAGCATAAAAGTTTCATTGACATGACAAAAAAGCATTGTAATCAAACTATTGTTATCATCCAACAAGCAAAAATCACACACATATCTTTGTCTCTGACATTCCAATGCCCTTAATCATTGCAACTTCTTTGCAAATCTAATTAGAAAACAAAAAATTCTTGCCATTGCAACCAATGAATTTTTTTGGAGATTTGTATCTTAAAATTTTGGTTACATAGTACTCCCTCTATTCCAAAATGATCTTTTTGTTAGACAAAATGTTTTAGGTTAAGCTTAAAAATCATAATTTTTGAAATTTATTTGGACTTGTAAATAAAGTTCTATAGTCTCCTATCATCTTGAATTTTGAGTTTCAGATTAGTTTTAAAAGTGTGATTTCCAAAAACTTAAAACTTGGATTTTTGGGGCATTTTCAAGGAGCACCAATGGTCACTCAATTGTTCACTATAGGCCCAATTGCTTCTTATTGACCTTGGTGACTATCTGCAATGTTTGAAATTTCAAAAATACTTTGATTTGAATCCAAACCATGTGAGTCTTTGAAGTAAGCAATCTCTAATGTGTAGACTTTGCTTCCAATGGGAGGGAATTAACTTCAATTAACTCTCTATTTCAAGGATTTGGTTGGCTCTGCCTCTAATGGGAGGGAATAATTATTGATTAATTCCCTATTTTCAAAGATTTAGTCACTATGCTTCTACAATATGTTAGAAACTCCCTACCAATCCCCTTCCTCTAACAAGAAACAAATGCCAACAGGAAGATCATTTTGGGATGAAGGGAGTAATTACTTCATTGACTAAATAGTAGTGGCTACAACAAATATCATTGAAGTTAACTTTGTCTCCCCAAAATTTTAGTGTAATGATCCATATGGAAAAATCTTGAAACTAGTTGCACATGAAAGTGGCCACAACATTCACAAGCAAATAGTTTCAGAGGCAATCAAAATCAACCAGATTGTTTGGCAACAAGGCATTTCAAATCAACTGAATCTAGCTTTAAGCAAAATAAACATGAGTAAGTAGTTTAAATAATATTTCTGCAAGTTATAATCAAGTTCATCTAAAGGCCAACAATACATATTAAAGTTCAATGAACCATATCTATATGCTACAAAATGTCAAAATTAATCTATACACTAGTGATCAATCACCTACACTAGTTAAATGCAAGGCTTTTTTTTTCATTTTTTATGAAGTGCCATAGTGGCGATATAAAATGTTACAGTGGTGCTCCAAATTTCAACATTCATTCACATATTGCATAGAAAAGATCACATTTATACGTATCACATGTCCATAATTCTATTTTCATCCACAATTAGGTGATTTCATCCAAGATTTTTTTATTCGAAGTTTTTTGGCAAAAAACTTCAAGATTTATTGCCATTTTTTAGCCAAATTATTATTTTTTTGGTGCAATTTGGCACCTGATTGTCAAAAAAAAAAGCCATGTTTAGATGATATTAGTGATGTGCACTAGTAATTGATCACATGCACTAGAATCAATCACTTGCATGAGTTGAAGATATTGATGATCTACCACTAGTGATCGATCACTAGTCTTGCACTACATGTTCATCATTTGATCCTGTACATTGAACATTCTTGCACAATGCTTTGTACATCAAGCATCTTGTAAGATATGTAAGATAGGAGGTTTTGAAATGGACCATTTAAGGGTTGGAACTGAATTTTGGAGAGGTGAAACATCTTGAAATATTTTTCAATAAATTTTTCTTGAAAGACAAGTGGAATTCACATGTAACCCAAGTCGTTTTATTTTTTTTGAAGCTTTATACACGGTCTATACATTGACGAAAGTTAAGAAAAAACAACATGTACAAAATGTGTACATTTAAGGAGGTGGGCCATTCTAGAGCCGGTGCCATTTCAGGTTCTCGTACCTTACATGGTGATTGAGATTCCATGACTGTCCAAACAAACTACCTACTCATGAGTTATGACAATCCACATACCAACTCTGCCTAGACACGTAGTGAATTAGGGATTTGTTGATAACTTGCAAAGAGCTCACATTGGTGAGATTAGACTCGACCACAGATATTTCTACCACAACTAGTACAATTATTGCCTTTGGTATTGCTTGTTACACATCCATAGATTCATCACTTGTAGAAGATTTTCATTTTTTTTAATAAAAGAGGTATTACACCAAGTCCTAATTAAATTCCTCTTGGTTGCTCACCTTCATGAACTGGTTGTGCTCTAAAGTAGGTACTCCCAAAACCACCACTTTTTGCTACTGAGCCTATTTTCTATTATTAGAATGGTCAAATTTTCATATGTTCTTGTTGGTAAGTGATAGGAGATTCCAACACACTAAAGAATGTAGCATTTGGATATTATATGTAAAAATTATTAAGGAATAAAAATTTGTTCTAAAAGTGTTTCTTCTACATAGGTACAAAATTGACTTTGGAGATGTACACATAGTATGGATGGTGGTTTAAGGTTAGTGGCACATTTGGGTGTACCTACCTTATACTTAGCTAGCTACCTTTGCAATACTCAATATGATTGTTAAAAATATATTCAACAAGTAGAAGACTAGGAAGTGGATTAAAAAATCGAATCCAAACAACCTAACTCCACCATTACCTTAATCTAAACTTCCAAAACCAAATTTGTTGAATCATAATTCTTCTTGCAACTTCAGCAATGACCAAACTTCTAATAGAAACTCAACAAACATTCCAAAGCTCTTTGCACCACAACCATTCCAAAACTCTACTATATTGGTAACAAGGAATTTCTATCCCACATCCTACACACTCATTTAAAAAAAATTTTAACACCAAAACCATTGTTTCATTACAAATTCTCTCCCAAACATAAAAATCACTCCCAAACTATGAATTTGTTTTAATTAACATGCATTGTTTTAAAATATACTTGTAAGAAGTCAAAGGGAAAATTATACAAAACCAGAATTGAATTTATAAATTAACTCTAACATACAAAAATAATTGAGAATTTTTTTAATTTTCTTTCAATTCAAATTAAATTAAACTTTTTTCCAACATGTTTGATATGGCATGATTAAGTTTCCTTCAATTTGCATTGCATTATGGGGTGAATGCGAGAAAGACTGGTCCTATTTTGAATCACACTTGAAGTTTTTGAATTGTCATTGGTCATGACTTTTGCACATTGAAGCTAAAGTACTTGAATTTTTTGTGAAGATTAGTAACTAAACAATTATTAGAGCTCTTATTTTTCAGAAGTTAAAAAAAATCATTTTATATTTAAATCTCAATTTAGCTCATTTGTCACACTTTGTAGTTCAAGGTTTTTTAGTAATGGGCACTATCCAAAATTAATAATCTAAAGTTGAAATTTGCATGGACTATTTCTACAATAGAGACGCATGTGCACACCAATTTTTTTAAACACTATTTTATGTCCTCTACATTCATGCAAATAGGGCTCTCTTGCACATAGTTCTGAATATTGAAAATAGTTTCAAGATGATTCTTTTAGTGAAATCTTTTCATCTATGAAATATTTCCAAATGAAAATTTTAGTTTCTTCGAAAAAGAATTCCCTATTTTTTACAAATTAAAATGTCAAAGTATCTATTTTCATGAGATTTTGCACTTTTCTAATTCTTCTACTTAGAGAATTATTCTATGCTTTTCCTTCACAAGGTACCTTCTTCTTAACCCCTAAATTCCCAAGGCCATTTTTTCTGTCAAAAAACACCCAAAATTGCCATTTTTGGTGTGTTCATCCAAGAATACAAAAAAGAATGATTTTCTTAAAATCTAACCATAGGATCTTATACTTTACTTGTCTTAGCTCACATGGTAAAAATTTCATGAAGTTTGACCATATAGTTTGGAAGATATTTGCATTCAAAGTTGAAAAAGAAAGTTTTTTTGAACACTAGCCTGCAATTTCAAATGACTTTGACCACCAATTGTGAATTTTTTTTGCACTATAGACTTTGAATTAAAAAAAAATCATGTTGAAGAATTGAGTTGAAAGTCTAGGAAAAAAAATTCAAAAAAATATTACTTGATTTTCAATCTTTAAAAGAATGCTAAGTAGAAGTAGGTCCAAGATTGGAAAAGAAACTAAATCGTTATTAACTCCAAGATGGGATTGAAAGAAAATAATCCCAATGGTGAGATTGTTTTAGCAATTGAATACAACATTCTCAAAAAAAAATCTTGAAAAATTGTGAAAATTGCATTAAAAAATGAACCCTACAAGCTATTTTTTTAAAAGGATGCTGAAATTGCCCATAAAACAAAATTGTCTTTAATTTTCTTATTATTAGTCCAATTAGAACGAATCAAAGCTTCACATGTAGACAAAAAGAAAAGATTTTAGGGAAATTTTTTAAAAATTTATTTTGATATTTTGCAATTTTTTCTCTATTGCCTGCCAAGTTCAATTTCAAGTTTTTTGTAGTATAACATTTGCTCCCGGGCACCAATTGAAATAAAAATTATATTCTCACATATATAATTAGTTTTTCTATCTTTTAGAAAAGTTTCTAAGCAATTCACCAAAAATTGAGATCACAAGAACTTGCCCAAAATCTAATTTGTCCCCCGAGGGGACAATGAGAAATTGGGGTTAAAGGTGCATACATTAAATATATTTTTCACATTAATTTTTTTTAAGTTATAAAGTACTCCTAAAAAAATCATGAATATTGTGAAAAATGCTATGCAAAACAATTGGATTTTCTTACTGAAAATGGTTACTTTTGTGGTTTACCCAATTGAGATGTAAGACGTTTACTCCATATCCTTTTTTTATACAAATCTTTTAATATTTTGAAGTCAAGAAGCATTGTGTTATAATTCAATTATTTGTTGTAAACAAGTACAATTACTACCAAATTACAATGAAAAAATTGAATGATCAACATTGCTTTAGAATATATTTTTTCCTGAAGGACTAAAGAACCTATTTTAGGAATTTTGAAAACTCTAAGTAGGGTCTATTGACTTCAAAATTTGGGATTTTCAGTGAATGAAATCATTTTAGAATGATTGCTAATCTTCCTAATCTGTATGTGAAGCTTTGTTTTACATCATTTTAATAAAAAATTGCGAAAATTATGAGTTTTTTTTTATTTTAATTTCAATGCCAAAAAAAGTAGTTAAAAATATATATTCAAAAAAATAATTAATTCATTTTATTATAATTTTGGGATTGATACTTTCAAAGCACTTGAACCATTCAATTCCAAATAAAAAAATGAAAGTTATAAAGTTTTATTTTGTGGTCACTTGAGATAGAAAGATCCTAAAAATTTGATTTTTGAATTCAATTTTGAAATTATTGGAATGAAAATAAGCATAAGGAATATATTCCTTACTAGTATACTTTCACCATTGGAATTTACAATCCTCAATTCCTTGTCTAAGTTATTAGGAATTTAGATTTAGCTTTCATCAAGTACTACTTTCTACTTTGTAAATTTTTTAAAGATGAATATTAATTATTAAAGGTTTTTTGGTTAAATTTATTTTTATGTATTCTCAATTCATTTTTCAACATGTTGACTAAAATGTAAAAGTTATAGAACATACACATTTCTTTTTAATATGTTGAAGGACAAACTTCACTAGTGAAGGCTAGAAAAAACTATTTTTTGAAGTTTAGATACATTGAACTTGCAATGAGTTGGAATTTTCATTCTAAAATTTTGGAAGGATGTGCTTGAATAAATTCTCTAAAGGATCTTACAGCTAGACTTGTTAAAGCCAATAAATATAGATGAACATTCTACCCTTGTTTAGATACAAGTCTTTTGAAGTAGTTTTGGACCTCAAAACCATATAGTCCTTCATAAATTAATGCAAATGAATTTTTGGGTTACTTTGAAAAAAAATATTTTGAAGAACTTTGAGCCTCAGAAAATCTTGGAGCTTTCCATTAGGGTTTAAATCTTTGAAGTTTGTCAAGTATTACTACCACCTAATTCTACTATTACCTACTCAAATTTTAATCAAAATGACATTCAACCACAAGTTTTTTCAATAATTTGCATCTACATATGAATATAACTATATTGTTTCTAAGAATAACACGAATGAGATACAATATGCTACCTTTGTCAATGGCTAAAACAATGATCGAACACGTTTCTAAAGTAGCAATAACTAACTTCTTTCAGATTTCAAATTTTACAATAAATTAAAATTTTATACTACTTGGAAAGAGAGTGGAAAATTGAGAGCTATAACAATTGAAAAATTATATATTGTCACAATATACATATCAAATGAGTTCATGAGACTTCATATTTACTTGAGCAATAAGCTAATTACACCTAATTCAAACCCTTTCCTAAAAACAATCACTATACACATTAGAAGATTTTTGGGGTCTCTAGATGCCTACGAGTTATCACAGCCCGTGAACGCAAGAAATAGGCTTGGTGTAGTGGTCTGATGTGGCCGAGACCTTGCCACGTCATTGACCGATTTTTATTTTTAAAATTTTTATTTTATTTTTGCATTTGGAGTCTAATTTTTTTTTTTATTTTATTTTATTTTATTTTTTTAAATTTTTTTTATGAAAAAAAAAATTCTGATAGCGGGCCATTCCCCTCGTGGAGAACAGCTGTGAGGGAACAAGCCCGAAATAGGCTTCTGGACCCCCCAAAACTCTTCTAATGTTCTTGCCTAAAATTTAACTTAATTTAATATTCATTTCAAATGCCAAGCTATATAATTGTTAGGCACTGGTCAAATATTATCCAAGTTACAAAAAATGTCACTCATTCAACAAAATTATTCACTTTCTATAGCTTATCATTGTTCACAATGCCAATCATTGTAAAATGCATATTTTAGTGCCTATAAGAGAAGAAATTTGTAGTTGTTTCAACACAATCTACATGACATGTTTATTGAAGTAAACACATAATCTATGTTTCTCAACGTTTTTCAATGCAAATTTTGAGTTTGTCTCAAGAAACACGTCATGTAGATTTTGTTGAGGCAAATGTAAATTTTTTTCTAGTACTAGCAATACATAACCATGATTACACTTGATTGGCACAATTGGTTGTCCACTACATAATATTGTCAAACACATTCACCTTTGAAAGTTCTATGGTATGAGGTGACATACCTCAAGCTTGGGCTCCACCCTCACCTTCAAGCCAATGACCTCACACTATGGAACCCCCTCAAGTGGATGCATTCCACTATTCTTTATTCCTTGTGAAAGAACAATCTTTAGGTAATAGAAAGAAAGCAACAAATGTCAAGTAGATACCCAATGGTGTTGTCCACTATAAGATGCCAAATATCATTACAAAATAGATTCCATAAAATCCAAACTCATAACATTGTATAACCAAACCATGATCCTCCCCATGCTGGGAAGGTATTATACTTTACTCATGAAAAGAGCAATCTTTGAGTGATAGAAAGAAAGCAACAAATGTCAAACAAATATCCAATGGTGTGGTCCACTACAAGATGCCAAATATCATTACAAAATGGATTCCCTAAAACCCATAGACACATAACATTGTATAACCAAGCTATAATCCTCCCCGTGCTAGGAAGATATTATGCTTTGCTAAATACCTGGGAAGGACTTATCAATTAATTCCAAGACTGGGGTTGCTGGAGGAGCCATATGAGACAATTTTGTTCCCTGTAGGAGTCCTGTTTTCAAGGATGCAAAAGGGACCTCCACCCCCGCCTGCCTCATTGGTAAACAATGTTCATGGATTACAAAAGTTGCTGCTCGTAGAAGGCTGTCTGAAGCTGTTTCACATGCGCAAGCCAGGCAGCCACATTCAACCCATCCACTGAAATCCAATCCACAGCAGTAGCTGCCGGCTGCTCCCACCATTCATCGACCTGCCACATTAAAAAAATTAAACCAAAAAATATCAAATACAGTAGTCCAGAAGAAAAAAGTAAGAAATTAAGTAAATAAATATTTCTTCAATGAAAAGATATAGCCTAAAATAGTTTGCTTGTGGAGGCAATTTCACTAAATAGGATGAAAAGAGTGTAGCTGATTTATGTAAATGAGTTTCTTAAGGACTCAAATTTGATGTAAGGGTTCAAACCACTTCAATATCTTGCCTATCTCTTACCTCTACCAATCTCAACCAATTACACAAACACCAAGCTACAATTTGCAAAAATAGTTATGCAAAAACCTTCCATGGTCTTATGTCAAAGTATGCACTTTTCCAAAAGAGCCAGTGTAAATGTCCTATAAATCCAATAGTAAGGTAGAGGAAACTCTTTCCAATCACTGTAAAGCATTTGAACCAATATACAAAAGTGTGGTTCCTGGAAGATCACTTTGACTTTGGTACAAGAGTCAACATAAGATTTCATAACTGGTTGTTGACTTTTCAACGTCCCACTGGCAACTTGTCACCATTGCCATTACAAGTTGCAACTCATAACCTTCCTTCCTTTCAACTTGCTTCCTACACCCTTAGATCATGAAGATCAAAGGTTGTGATTGAAAAATGTATAACTGGGTTACGGACGATAACCTATTCACAGCTAGTGTGGCTCATGAGTTATCTAATACATATTCGATTTCAAAGTGAGGTTGTGGACCACTAGACAACCCGGTTTTCCATTCAAATATCAGTGCGCAGACATTTAGCCAAGGAGTCCACATAAGAGACAATTTCAAATCCGTACCGGTTTTAACAGTATCCTCACTCTCCTTTGTTATTTCTCCCGTAGAAACACACCCAACAGTCAGAGGTCTACTTACAAGGTCGCGAACACGCTTGCAATCTTCCAAGCATTGTTGGGCGTCTTGTACTGCCAGTTTGAGCTCTGGGAGCCACTCCTCCAGCGCTACCTTCTCTTGCTTGACTGCTGTCTCCGTGCACTGAGTAGCCGTCCTGCACAACACACAGATTCTATCCTTCAGTTGACACACAACATTGGCATGATCGAGGTCATGGTTGGTGACCCAGTGGTTGCTTTGCAACGTAGGCAATATGTGTCGGAGTTCAATTACTTTACAGCCATTTAATTCGCCTAAAGTCTACGATGGACTTCGAGGTAGCTAGAGCACCGTAGGAGTAGGACTTTGGTAGCCAGAGTAACGTAGAGTACCATAGCATCTCACATCTTTTCTGTCTTCCTCTAATTTAGTAATATGCCAATTTGATGCCACTAGGCGCCTGGTGAAAAATTTAGCATTAAATTTTTAAGAATTTAAAAGTATTTGGCAATTGCTCATATAGATTTAGAAGTCATTCATAATGAGTGTTTACTGCGCTTTGCTGAACAGACAGGGTGGAATTGCAACCCAACAAGGACGGTACACACCGGCATGGTAACCCATAGTGTGATAGCATGCTCACTGCGCTTTACCTTTCATACTCCGGTCTTGATGCATTGGCTGCAGCGATCAATCCACGGCTATTGCCCATCAAGTCTCGAAGCGTTTGCACCCTGTTCAAAGTTTTAGCAAGGTCTTCAAGAACTGTTCCAGGTGAACCTCCCGGTCGCAAAAAGAACCGCATGGAGTCCAAAATCGACACTAAGCCAGGGTCCGCAGCCTCTGTTCCTGCATATAATTGGATTGTAACCAACAGGAAAAAGAAAGTGAGAATCGAAGTACAGACAGATATTTAAGAGAGAAAAAAAAATCGGATCAAGGCACCATTTCTGCTCCATGTGTGGTAGGAGATTTAACACCTAATTCAGTGACCCAAAGGCCCAAATGGCTCAAAGTGGAGGCCCCTAAATTTATAGGAGTTGAAACAACTCATTTAGGAAGCTAGCGAAGGTAACAAAATGTACCAATAGGGAGAAAAAAAAATCATATTAGCCTACATAATTTAACAATAGAATCATATGTTTGAAAGTTACTGTAATTTGACTGTTCATTTCCGAAGTGAACTTTCAATTTTTGGCTTGGGCACTTAAAGGTTAGGTTGAAAATAAAGTCACTGCAGATTCTAAGAAAAATCTTAACCAGCTGTACGATAGTAGATCGTCTTTTTATTTATGTAATCAGGAGTTGGAAAAATAAATCTTTCCATACCAGGTGGGTAATTGAGGGCTGCTGAAACACGACAGATTGTTGGAACAGCAGAAGGGTCTCCAGATCCAGCCCTTAATGTTAGCATGTCCGCCTGCCTTTCTGCAAATGCAACAGCTTCGGCTCCACCATTTGTATTTGCTCCTCTTGCATCCAATATCGCCTGAAACGTTGACACGTCGTTAAAACATTATAGCAAAACAATGAAATCCAAGTTTTACATAACAAAGTAGAGTACAGTACTACTTGCAACCTTTCCAGGATAGCACTAAAAGAATCTAAAGCACCAAAATAATGAAGAGCTGGTCCAACTGAGAAACAATTTATTTAATTGTCAAGCATGCACTCATTGCCACATGCAGACATGCAACCATGCAGACCAAGGACTAGATCAATGGAATTGAATAATTCTAAAATGAGTCACACCCACCTTTGCAAACATAATAAAAAGGTAACTCCACTTAAACGCTTCAAAATAAGCAATTGAGCACTGTTCCTGAACATTAAATTGCCTAATTTACAGTTGAAAGTCAAAAGAGTATTGCAGATTCTCTTCTTATGCACTTTTTGGACAATATCAATAACCTATGAATTTTCAAAATGCTGAGTATCCCAAAGCGAGTAAGGCAGTACATTTTACACAAGAATATGTAGGCATCGGTTTTAAAAAGGGGTCACAATTAATTAGGTGCCGTCATCTTATGAGGTCAAGGTTGTGTACAAAAAGGATCTAGATTCCTTTTCTTGGTTCACAGTTAATCAATTCCAAGGATGCTCAATTATTTTCTCAAGAAGATTATGACCCATGGTAGACAAGTGTACCTGAGAAGTAGCTGGCATCATGTAGGACCGATTGTCAGGACTGCGGTGAAAGGCTGCAACTTCACGCTCCAGCAGATCACGAGCAGTGCTTGCTTGGTTTTGTGTGGACTCACAAATGGGTACAATCGTGCTGGCGGACTGCTCCTTGTTTCCCCGGGTATGCTGCTCCCATGAAGCTGCAGCAGCCTGCACAAAAATCAACAAATATTTCACGTTTAGCAATTTCAAGGATGACTTAATTATTATCAACATGGAATGTTAA
Source organism: Pseudoscleropodium purum (assembly GCA_963969395.1). Lineage (NCBI taxonomy): Eukaryota > Viridiplantae > Streptophyta > Bryopsida > Hypnales > Brachytheciaceae > Pseudoscleropodium > Pseudoscleropodium purum. The sequence goes on from OZ017802.1 coordinate 16,910,306, forward strand.
TAATTCTAGCTCTCTAATGTCTATGACAAGGAACATGGAAAGGAGTTGAGAAGACTAAATGTCTTGTCAACGTTCCTTGCATACAACCTTGCTTATAACCTTTTTAAGGTATTTATAAAATATAACTTCCAAGGCTAAAGGTAACATAAACTTGCATATCAGCACATCCGATTAACGGTAATGCCTTGAAGGATGTTCATGACATCCCTATTGAGTTGGATTAGATACGAACGTTTCTTTAGTGCCTCTGCTGTAGTGGAGTAATGGCTTAAGATATTAAGGGGAACAATCATGCAGCATACTCGTGTAGAGAAAGCTTTTAGCGTTATTTCCTTTTCCTCATTTCATGGACTTTCAAGCAATAGTGTCTGCAAGAGCACTTGCTTCCTCGTTGCCCTGTGACGTACCATGTCACATAAGATGTCCAAAGCGTGCCCAAATGGAAAAAGAGAACTCCTCAACAGTTCTTGCCGTTCCAGTAGCGTCGAAACAGTTTGCTCTAATAGATTAATGACACTTCACTACCTTTCCTCTTGTGTGGTGAGTCATAATATATTCGGGTGTAATTTGAAGAAATAGTACCATATTTGCACGCAACAGAGCTGTGTAGATGGCCTCCAGCTCGAGACGCCGAGCATCAAACTCTTCGATTTTTTTCCACTTCTCCTGCAAAGATTCTTCGGCGTCTTGCCGCTCCTCACACATTTTCTGTAAGCGCTGGACTTCCGAATTGATGGTGTTGACACTAGCTCTCATTCCCGCCAGCTCTCTCTCTTTAGCCCAAACCTCCAGCTGCAAAGCATGCGCAACAAATTAACCCCTTAAGAACAGAGATTTCATGATTTAAAATGACCAATTCGATTGATCATATTGTGGAAAATATCATGCAGAATTACCAGAACTTGACATCACCGGAATCAATGACGGACATTGCATGTGTCGGTCAAGAAAGAAAGAAAATCGAACAAAAGAGAGTCCCCACATGAGTCACTCCAAAGTGGTGAACAAAACATGACAGCCAAATTGATGTGAATTTCCAATCGTTCATGGTCGAACTAACAGAATGATTGGAAATTCTCACAAGCTTGCAGATGAGACGACGCATGGAAGGGTAAAGAATGGATGAATTCCAAGTCATCATCAGAAAAGACAGCAAGAGCATCACATTAAATTGTTATGTCAAGAAGCAGACTCTACCTCAAATTGTCGCAAACTGCCTGAGTTTTGTACATCAGAGTTGGTGAAGGAGGGTGCAGCCGCATCAGTGCCACGTATCCGTCTTATGAGCTCGTCAGTCATTCTTCTAGCTTGCGCGACCTGATTCAAGGCATCCTCGGTTGCCATAAATTGCTGCACATGGGCTTTCTGCAAAACATAAAAAGCACAGCCAGAAGTCAACAAATCTTGGGAAAATCAGGCTGGTTAATAACAAGAAGCATTCTCAAATCAAAATTTCTGGGAACATAGGTCATGACGTGATTGAAGGGGGTGAAAACATCACAACAAACGCTAGACTTAACATTTCAAAATTGTAAATCGATTTGCTGGAAAGTTGAGGATATGGACTTGTCTTTCTCGAAGCTGCCGAAAAGAACTCTTGGTGGTGCCTCGGCTACTACGTCGACTCCCAATTAGTGAATCGTCCACTTCAGCAGAGATGTCCTCCACAACTCTATTGTTTTCAAATCTATACCTGCATACCAGACGATGTCAACACCAATGTAACCAGTTAGGCCATAAAACCAGACAGAGGTCTTAAAACTCAATTACAATTGCCATATATCTCATAATTTCCTGCCAAATCCCTCCAACACTCGTTTCCAACGATCTGCTTATTTTATCAGGAATCCAACTAATGCTAGAAGTGACAATTGAAAGAGAGCAATCGATGATTGAAAACGCTAATTGCAATCGATTACAGAGCATTCATGGCTTTAAAAAATGACAAATGATTGATCATACTGCAAAAAACCTAGTGGAGACCGCACTAAATCTCGTATCACCAGAATCAATGAAGAACATTGCATGTGTTGACAATGCCCCATAAGTAAAATCGAACAAAAGAAGTTCTCATATGAATCACTCAAAGGTGTTAAAATAAACATGGCATCCATTTTAAGCGTTAAAAAATTTTAATTGACAGATAAGGTTCAATATATCATACGAGAACGCTATGAAATGACCTTCATCACATGATACTGAAACAGAGATTACCCACCTGAGCCTCTCTGCATCAGCTCGAATGTCAATCTCTTCCGTTTCGTTTGCAATATTCCCCACCACGCGACTCGTGCACGCAGCCAACGCCTGCAATAACAACGGTGGGCTCTTCAGCAACGCCAGCGCCGTCTCTTGCACCTCCTCAGGGATGCTGGTCTCCCCGTCCACCTCGAACCCCAGTTTGGCCACTTCCAGTTGCATATTTTCCAAATAATTGCTTCCCCCACCACCGTCGTACGCCGAGAATGTCGTCCTGATTCTGAGTGTGAGTTCCTCCGCAAGAGATTCACAAGCTTGCCGAACAGACCTCTCGCGTGGCGTCTCAGGATTCTCTGCGGGGTGAGCACTTATTTTGGGAAGGAAGGACATGTCAGGACTGCCATTATCTGGGGGGGAATTGGTTTTGGCTCTCTGGGCCTCTCGGGCGTGCTCCACGTAGAGGTGCAGGCGACGAGAATACTCAGCGAAGATACGAGCGGTTTGTTCTACACGGTGCTCGTAGGATTCAAGTAACACCTGCTTGTGTCTACAAACAAAGAAAGAAATCTTGGTGTTAGAAAAACTACACGTGGTTTCTTCTCAATGTGAAATGCAGTTTGTACCCCTAAGATGTGAAGGTGTAACAGGAGCTCAAACATACAAAGACTACGCATGGTTTCTTCCCCCTCTGAAAAACAATCAGTAACCCTAAGATCTGAAGTTGCAACAGAAGCTCAGGTATGAAAGTTAACGATCTCCATGATAGGAAACTGAAATGTCCATTTCTGATGGGAAAGTACCGAAGAGAGGCAAGCCATTAAGAATCTAGGCTGTCACTTCATTCGAGAGCTTCATTGACTGATTGTATGCAATCGATTTAGCTAACCATTCGCTTTTTGACAAACACCATAAGAGAATCCTCCCTTTGGTCACAGTGATCTCTAACTCAGTTATCCAAAGAGCTCCAAGATCTCCACGATAGGAAACTCAAATACCCATTCCTGATGGACAGTATTCCACGTCTGCTCGAACTGACATTCCATTAAGAATCTACACCAGTCTTGCTATACCAATTCATCCTAGAGTTTCATTATCAATTCAGCTAACCATCAACTTTAAGACACCATCACAAAGAGATCATCTCCCTCTCGTCACAGTGATCATACAGACAGAGGCTCCTATTTACCGACACCATCCACCACATAGATGCAAAATCAGAAAACAGGGGAACCCAAAGAAGAAAAGGCAGGTCATTCCAACAAAATCCAAAACACAAGAGAGTACAAATTGCAGACCTAGAGTTCGATCGATCATCCAACCCTCGCTGCCGTTCGCCCTCTTCCTTGGTAACATCCATCATCCGAGTCTTGATATCCTTTACCAATCTCTCAATCGTGACTCTCAACCTTCCTACCTCCCCCATAGCCACATCCCGATCCCGCATGGCCGCTTCTCTGGAGTCTTCCGCTCCACTCTCATTCTGCACCATCGCCACTTCCTTTTCCTTTTCAGACACCTCAGGCTTCCGTAACGACGGTACTCTGCCTCTCTTGGTTGCTGATTTTCCTGGTGTGCCCTTACCAGCCTCTCCTCTCTCACTCTTGGGCGTCTTGGGCCTCTCTTTGGGAGATTCAGGCTTCGAGGTTGTTAGATGCTCAGGTTTGGAGGGAGATGAAGGAATGGTGGTGCCATGGATGACGAAGTTGCGGCGAATGGCTTCGTTCGTCTTCTCCGACTTCACCCTCTCCAACAAGAAATTCCACACGGGGATCATGTTGCCTCGGCAGATTTTGCGGAGAGACTCCACCGAGGGGGGGGTCTGGTACCCCATTTCCTGGTGGAGCCAGGTTAAGATGGTCTCCGCTTGGGGCGTGCCATTATTGGTGGACTGCATTGCAGACAAGCCTCTCAATCTACCTACGCTATTACTGCGGGTTCCAGAATAAGGTGGGTGCCCTAACAGTCATTGAAGCTTACGAGTATGAAATGTGTTGTCATCAAACCATTTGATTCTTGAAAATCGCGCAACATAAAAAGGCTCACACTAGAGAGACTTAGGAGTGGAGTTGCTCTTCCCAGGGACAACATAGGTTATGGCACAAATTGAAGCTGAAAAAGAGGATTCACTGACACGCGCTTCACAAAACTGCAGCTCTAAAGAAGCTCCAACCTGCCTATCCGCTACCCCTAAATGTACCCCAATGTCATTGCATGTGTTCTTCACTGTTTCTATCTCTGCTCGTTGGGCCAATTGCAAAAAAATTGGCATTATTCCACGAGCCGTGACAATGTGTCTAGAACGAGTGTCATTTTCAAAAGCTAATGTACAAAACGTCAAGGAGGGGAAGATAACAATGTCGTTAGACACTTACAATCAATGGGAAACCAAGCGATTCCATTCTACACAATGGAGGGTCTTCATCATCATTTCAATGCTCCGATGGCTATACGAAAACTAACGCCATAGCTAAGCTCCTGTACCGAAGCTACCTAAATAATTGACAACGCCCACACCTGCACACTCTCCCCTCCTGCCCACATTAAAAAGGGAAAGCGAGCTACGCCGTTTGCTACTTACAATCAATGAAAACTCCAGCGCTTCTTCACCATGGACGATCTTCATAAAGCTGCAACAGCAATAGCAATAATCCTGACGCCATAGCCAGAAGCTATCCAACTAATTGGCAACACCCACAATAGCTGCACACTCCCTGCGCCGAAAAGACGGCCATAGCGCAAATCAAATGCCCATCAATGAACCGAGCTGCTGAAGCAAGCAACCCCCGAATTCCAAGAGCTGGAGACTCTGCTGCGGTACATTGATGAAGCACTTATGGGCATCCACTCGGCAAACCCAAAAGCACACACTGGGAAGCCAATGCCATGGCGTGGAAGAGTTCGAGACAGCTTGTTGTGAGAACTGAAAGCAGACAGAATGGGAGAGTTTGAGGGAGCTTGCTGGGAGAACTGAAAGCAGTAAAAAAGAGGAGTTTTGGAGTACGAGGAAAAGCTTGGAAAATTTAGGTGACAATCTTGTGCGCAATCAATCAAGAGCTGTGGCAGTGGATCAGGCGCAGCAGTTTGCTGCTGCAACTCTCCAGCTGAAGAAGCCCATTTGCATTGCTGTGCTTTGTGATTGTTTGGTTGGTTGGTTCCCAAGGTAGCAGAATCGCAGGTGGGCGCAGTCTCCGTTGCTGACACCCTGCGTCGCCCGTCGAAACGCCGGGCTTGGATAACCCGGGTTCGTGCGGTTTAGGGTCTGTTTCTAGCCATATTGGTGTGGAGGGTCTGTTGGTTTTGACCCTGTCAAACGGGACTGTTGTATGCCCGGGGTTTCGACGGGTGGGGTCAGTCAATGGGACCATGAGTCCATGACTGAAGGGCTTGATCAACGCCGCGGATCCAGTGGGGTGTCATGGTCTGCTTCGGGGCTTCCGCCCGAAGAAACGCCGGGTTTGGGGGTACCTGTCGTGGGGAACGCAACTGAACCTCGTCAACGAGAACGCCACTTCCATACTGTCACTCAAACAGGAGTAATTTCGTAGTGATTTCGGTGGGCTTCAATGTGATGGAACTCGCATGCTTTGAGAGAGTGCATGAAGTCCTTGGGTTTAATCAAGGTTTAGGGCTAAGGATTATGTAGGTAGTTACTAGGTACCAGTAGCATGGTGAAGACACTCGTAAACCCTAATGCGATCATTTTTGGAAGGTTTGGGGGTACCTGTTGTGGTGAACCCCGAACTGAAACTCAGCAATTCCTTATTGTCACATTAATTGAAGTGATTTCGCAGTGTTGGATTGCCATTCTGGACTCACTCACCTGCTGAGTGATTTCGGTGGAATTCAATGTGATGGCAATGTTTCTCGCATGCTGGAGAGAGTGTATGAAGCCCTTGCATTGAATCAGGGTTTAGGGCTAGGGTTTATGGAGGTAGGGTACCGGTAGCATGATGAAGGCACTCGTACCCCGAATGCAATCTTTGCTTAGAGGTTTGTGGGTACTTGTCGTGGTGAACCCGAAATTCAGCTAGGAAAGAACTTCCATATTGTCACCCGAATGGATTTGATTTCGCAGTGTTGAATTTCCACTCTGGACTCACTCACCTGCTGCTCGCTGATGGAGTGATTTCGGCGGAATTTCATACTTCTCGCATGGTTTGAGGGTGTATGAAGCTTTTGGGTTGAATCAGGGTTTAGGGCTAGGGTTTATGAAGGCACTTGCATCGTTGTCTGAAGGTTTGTGGGTACCCAACTGAAATTCAACGAGGAAAGCACTTCCATTTTGTCACCCTGATGGAAGTGATTTCGAACTGTTGGTTTTGCATTCTAGACACTCACGTGCTGCTTGCTGATGGCGTGATTTCGGTGAAATTCAATATTTTGGCAATACTTCTTGCATGGTTTGAGGGGGTGGGTGGGGAACACATTTTGGGTTGAATCAGGGTTTAGGGCTAGGGTTTAGGGCGGTAGGGTACCTGGAGCACCATGAGGCATTCATACCCCTAATAGAATCATTGTCTGAAGGTTTCACATGCGATTGTGCAGCTTGTGAACTTCAAACTCCTGGTATGTATTTGGATTCCAGTCATCACCATCTGCATGGTCAAAGTTTTTTATTTCTTGTCCTTTTTGATGTCGATCGTCTTGCAAGAATTTCAGAAGTTTCATTCCTTAGAGGAGAGTTGTGCTTGAAATGGTCCCCCAAGAATACATTCCCAATGCTCGCCCTCCGGTGTTCCTGTTAACAGCGTCATTACCTCTCTCTCAACAATGTAACTTTCTATTCAATGGTGTCATTATTTTTCTCAAGAGTGACAATTTCGATTCCTGAAAACAATTTGGTTGACTTCTTACGGAAGGGGAGGAGGCTTTGAATGGTCAATCTGAGGAAATTTGAATAGGACCTTACTCAAAAAGAGCAAGCTTGTGTTACTGGGACATAACGTCTTGTAGCATATCTGCTTTTTTTCCTCCATAGCATAGATTGTGAAAGATTGTCATATGTAATTGTATCCAAACTGTTGGTAATGGTTCGTATATGTTCAGCAGCGACGAATCTTTAATTCTGCTGTTTGGCAAGGCATTCTTGTAAGCATGATTGATTTCTTGAACATCAGATTATTATTGGTTTCACATGAATAAAGACGATGCTGGAACTTAGTTGGAGTTAATGTAACTACTGTATGAGGATTCACTGGAATCCTACTATGAGTTGGAGTTTTCAACTCATTTCATCTGGGTTAGTCTAGTCGAATTTTACCTGATCCTTGTATTCTAATCGAGAGATTACACTTGTTGATGCACCATACCATTTTCAGCAGGTGTGAGCTCGCCCACTGCAGATAGCACCCGAATGAAAAGACTCAAAAGTTTGACATTCACTGTAAAGAGCATGGATGAAGCTCAATGAGTGATTGTTCTTTGTCTTCTTTTACAGTTGTTTTTGGTGCTCTCTTCAGATTCTTCCTGTACACAATCTTGAGCTCATGGCAGGTGGGAATCCTCCTCCTTTCCTTGTCCAAGGGAGGGAGCTCCTCAAGAATGTTCAGCTTTACAGATGACAGCAAAGACTGTCTCTGACCTTGGGTGTTCTTATTAGGGGTGTCAGACGTTGCACATTTCTTGTTCCACAATTTGTACGTTTGTTAGCGAACTGGACAGTGGACACTATGCAATCCCTCTTCTCTCAAAGTACTGACACAATTGTAGAATCTGGAATGTGATTTTCAAGAAATTTTGGGCAAGTTTTTTAATGGAAGTAGGGTGGAAGTAGGGTGGAAGTAGAAGAGGATCAACATTCATTGCAGTGAAGAATGTTCCTCTTGTTTATGTGGACGAATTCTTTCCCGAGATTCTTCCTTTTAGTTGTCAAGTATGTAACTAAGCAACTCTGTTGCAATGAACCGGGAGTATTGGCAGTTAGTATGTTATGAACCAGTTCATTTTCCCAAATTGCCGGTTGAAAATCAAAACTTCAGGTAAACTTTAGAAAAAAAATTTTAAGTAAAACTACTAGGAATAGCTGAAGATTATCAGTGGAAAACCATTTCTCAATAGACCACTATGGGTACTAGTTGGTTGGGCTCAACTTCTCCTTGAAACTTGCTTTGTTGTTGATTAGAGTATCTTGTTGTTTGGATTGTACTATATTTGGCAACTTCCATTCATCCACCCTATTCTATCATTCAAAGCATTTGGCATAATATAGAATTTAATTGGCATTTTTCATCTTGCATAATTAACATTCAATTCTTCAACAACTCCAATCAAGCATATCAAATTTGTGGCTTAAGAAAATAAAACTCCATTGTTGATGATTGAATTGTTTCAATTAGTATTCATGGTTTTATACGATAATTGACTGAAAAACATTGGCAATGAATTTTTTTTAATTTGATTGGAGAGATATGTAGGAAACATCCATACTAGCATCTTTCATATTAAAAAAAACCCATTATGTAATTAAAATATGATTTATGAAGTATTCAATGTGAAGTGTCATAACACCAAATTTTATAATTTATATGTATATTTTTGCATTTTAACTAGGTACATATTGAACCATTAGAAGAAATTTAGGGCCTTTGGAAGAGTGCGAGTTACTAGTTCTTGTGAATGCCGAAACTATTGAGGGAGTGCAAATCCAATATGGTTGAAAGAGTGCCATGTCATTAATTTTTTTTAGACTTTTTTTGGCATTTCAGGACCAAATTTTCCTTTGAAATTTTTTTTGGTAAATGTTGGCTTGACAATAGCCAACAATATTGAGAACAAAACTGAAACAACCCTCTAGAGGCCTCAAATCTCCCCTAATGTCACCTCATATACAACACCTCACATTGAATTCTTCATAGATTGTATTTTTGTTACTTATTTAGGGGATGTTTTTATAATATAAAAGATGCATGTATAGATGTTTCCAACATGTATATGCAATCAAATTTAAAAAATAATCACCAATGTTTTTCAATCAATTATCATGTAAAACCACGAATACTAATTGAAACAATTCATAAAAAATGAATTTGTTTTTTTTTTAAACCCAAATTTGGTATGCCTGATTGGAATTGTATGAGTTGAATGTTAACTATGTAAGATGAAAAATATCAATTATATACTATATTATGTCAAATTCTTTGAATAGCAAAATAGGGAGGATGAATGAAAGTTACCAAGTATTGTGAAGTGGAAAACTTCAAGCTCTTCTAAATAATGTTATGTGAAAAGAAGCAACTCATCCAACTAAAATCAAAATCTTTTAATCCTTAAAGGATGAGCTAGGCATTGTGAAAATCATTTGTTTTGGTATTATGTGAATGTTGGCTTAAAAAAATGCAAAAACACTCATTGGAAGTCAAACTACTATAGAAGACCTCCCCTTTCCACACAAAATTTGGTAAGGGTTGAACACTAATCCCAGATGTTGTAATTGAATATAATAATATAATCTTAAAAACCTTGTACAATAGTTGGAATCTACGACAGATTTCACAGCCCTCTAAACTCTCAAAGCTGCAATTTTGAGGCTGCCTCGACGCTGAGGTACCAACTTTGCCATCTTGTGAGCAATGATACGCAGCTGAATGTAGGTTAACTTACAACTGTGGATGGAGATTACAAAAGAAAATGTGGCGGAGAAACCAAGACTCTCCGTCATATGGTTCTCACATGTGAACGCAAGAACTTCTATTACACAAAAGTTCCAGTGGACATTAAGCTTACTGTACGTCGGCTGTACACCGAATGGTGGTAAACATATGAAATTTCGTTGGCGATCCCACTCTTGAGTGTAAAATGTAAACAATGCTACCCAGTGTCTCAAATGTAAACACAGGCTACGAAATTCAAACCCAAGTACAGCGAACGAATGGAATTCACGTTTCATTTCACCTCCGTACAACAGACTTATCAGTTATCAATGTCACGAATGGCCCACTGAAGGAGGAATTGATGACTCCCCTGAAGCTTCAATGTAATGTCCTGTTCCCCTACTCTATCCGTATAGAGCCATCATCAAAGCTTTTACCTTTTCTATTGGCTACCTATTCTGGGAAACAGGAAGCCATTGATTAAGTTATAGCCCCCGCCTCCAGCTATTTGAATTTTCCGACCACAGTGGCCCTCCTTCCGTCCCCATTTTGCCAATAACAAGCTCATTTCATGCGGTCCCAAAGTCCACCTCCAGAAGCTGTCCTGCTGCTCGACTCTTTGGGCATTCTCCTTGTTGGTGAACTCCTCCACCTCCTTGTGATCTCCGACATTTGTTTCCTGTCTGTTCGAATGGCTTGGGGAGCTTGTTTGCTTGTAAGTTAGTACAGGAAGTTACTGGGTGCAGGTATGTGTAGGTAGCAAGAGTTTGGACTTTGGAGTTGTAAAGAGAGTGAGAAACAGACAGAGAGACCATGAGGACTGTAATGGCTTTCATGCTTGCGCTGGTGGGGATGATCTTCCTTTCAATGGACAAGCTGTCTGCGCAAGTTGTGTCCGTGAATTGCACTCTCAACAGCTCCTCCATGATCTCCCCCTCGGCTTGCACTTACTACGACAAGCAGAACATGGCCAGCCAGATGGGTAACTGCCAGCCGTTCCTGGCTAACTTGGTAACCTCGCCGGACGCGGGCTGTTGCGAGGGGATGAACCAAGTGGGGTACTACCGCACGGCCTGCATTTGCGATGCGACTTTCTACCCGCCCGCCACGGAGAATTTCACAAGAGCTTTGCAGCTGGCGAATTTGTGTGGGATCCGAACCGATCTGTGCACGGAGTGTCCACAGTTCCTCGTCCAACGCACGGAGGAGTTTCCTGTTGGTAAGCTTGGTTTTAGAATCACCCGTCAGTGCTTTGGAAAGGCTTTGATATTGTTTCCGAAGAGGAAAAGTGTGAGACATCTGATGAGGTGCAGTCTTGGTTTGGATTTTCTTGAGAATTTTGCACCGTTTCTGAAGAGAGAAAGAATGCAATTCCTGTCTTGGTTGCCCTAACCTGTCTTAGTCTGCTATCGACAGGAGTAGCATTCTTTCTTTGGGTTTTCTTGAGAATTTTGCACCATTTCTGAAACGGGATATGAAACCGATAACCGAGGTGCAGGCTGTCTTGGTTGCCCTAATCTGAATTTCAGTGGTACCGACAGTAGTAGGCATTTTCTGGCTTCACATTGTCTTGAGATTTGTGAGCAGATTTGGAGAGAGACAGTGACAGCATTCTTTCTTTGGATCTTCTTGAGAATTTTGCATCGTTTCTGAAATTAGACGTGACGCCGATGATCGAGGTGCAGTCGGGCTTGTTTGCCGTAACCTGAATTTGAGTGGTACGGACAGTAGGAGCCGTTCTTTTGGCTTCGCATGGTCTTGAGACTTGTGACCAGATTCGGAAAGAGCCAGTAATAACTTTCTTTTTTTGGATATTCTTGAGAATTTGGCACCGTTTCTGAAGAGAGACTGGACGCCGATGAGGTGCAGTCGGGCTTGTTTGCCCTAACCTGAATTTGAGTGGTTCCAGCAGTAGTAGCGATTTTTGCTTCGCATTGTCTTGTGGAGTTTTTTTTAACAGTTTTTGAGGGAGACAGTAGTAGCATTCCTTCTTTATATTTACCTACAGTATTAGTAGTGAATTTTTTGCTTCGCATTGTCTTGAGGTTTTCTGAACAGGTTTCAACAGAGACAGTAGTAGCATTCTCTTTGGATTTACAGACCGTAGTAGCGGTTTTTTGCTTCGTTTTGTCTTGAGGTTCATGAACAGACTTTGAGGGAGACAACAGTAACATTCTTTCCTTGGATTTACTGACAGTTGTAGCGTGTTTTCTGCTTCGCATTGTCTTGAGGTTTTTGAACAGCTTTTACAAGAGGCAGTAGTTGCATTATTTCTTTTGCATTGTTTTGAGAATTTTGCTCAATTTCTGAAGGAATATATGATGTCTGATGGGTTGGATTTTGCCCTAAACCAACCTTGACTGTCATCGACCATGGTAGCATTATTTCTTTGCGTTGTCTTCAGATATCGGCACAATTTCTGAGTTTCCATTCGATTCGATTCGATGGAGAGGATTAGAGTGTTCTATCAGTGAATTTGCCCTAAGTTGGCACTAACAATAGTAGAGTTTTTTTATTACATTATTTTGAGAGGTTTGACACCCTTAGATTGGATTCCTTCCTGTTCTTGAGCCTGTCCCTGACCTCTCTGATTGCCACCGACAGTAGCAGCATTCTTTCTTTGAGATAGGGGTGTCGGAATTCAAGATCTGGAGATCCTGCGAGTGGCATAGTACATTGAGGCAAGATTTGGGGGGCTTAGAATCATGCCTGGCTGGATTTGGAAAGAAATAATAGAATCACACAGCTTGAAATCATGAATTGTTACACCTCCAGTTAGAGTTATCCTTCATACTTATTGTGTCAATGTGGGGTTGTTGACCCTATGTCAAAAGAAATCAAGGATTAATCTATAATTGCCCAGCAATTTGGTGACCTTGATTGAATCTGTGGGTGCTTCGAAGCCCTTTTTCGATTGTTCTTGCCGTTACTTGAAATATGGTTGAAAAACTATGGAGTTCACGGATAACGCCTTTGCTTTGAGAGAATTCTGCTCAACTTCTAATGAGATATGGTGAATAATGTGTCGGTGTTTCTGTGGAGTAGGTGGAGTGGAGAAGAGATCCAGAGCTGCCAGAGTCGCTGCCATTGTACTGGGAGTGATCCTGTCAGTAGCTCTGGTGGGGGCGGCCGTAGCTATAACCATCACAGAGCTGAAGAAACGGAAACAGGAGAAGGACACTCCTGAGGTTTTTGAAGCTCAACCTCCAGGCGGTGCTTTTTAAAAGCAGCAGTCATCTGAAAATTCTGGTATTCCTCGCCAGAGAAAGAATCTGAACCTGCGGCCTTTTCTGTGGGAGGTTTTTTATTCATCCCTGAATGTATATCTCTGTCACCAGGATTACCATTCTCGTAGCTGTCATCTTTGTCGACCCGCCCAGCCTGTTCAGAGAGACCGTCAGCTATTATATTCTACAAGAAGTCATGAAGTCTTTTTTGGGGGCGAAAATGAAGGTATTTTCATTGCCAAACATGGAGTGCTACAAGAGTCAGTACAGTACAGGAGTATCTATATACCCCAAGGGTGCTTTCAATTTTGTGACGAAGTTCATTTTGGGTAACGAGGTAGCTGTTACCCTGAGTTTTGAGGTGGTCTCAACAAGAGTCCTGCTTCAAGAATTGTTTCGACGTGTGGCTGAAAATGAGCTCACAGTAATTGGCCTTCCGTAGGTCCATTGTCCTTTTTTGTCTTATCTCAAATGAAAGCCAAGCCAAGACAGGGATAATGGTTTGTGTATGTTAATTGGTTTATGTAAGCTTACTTATCATTTGGGTTTCTTGTATGTAATCTTGGCACTTGTTTTAGTAGCAATTCTGTCTGGGAAACAGTGCAGCACTGCAGCACAGTTTACACCCCTGACACTAAAATTGTGCATGTGAAGCTCTGGGATCAATTGCCAGGAACTAACTGAATGACTTGAGCTTCTTACAGATCTATATTTTTCTTCAGTGCTTGTCGAGAACAGAGTTTGATCATATCATTATTTGCTGCCATGTCAGACGTGTAAGAATTCTGCCTAGTTCAGTCATTCTGCCACACATGGAATTGTTCACTAAGGTATGGTAGAACCACCCATTGTCAACTAAGGACCCATTCCCAATCTGTAGGGCTGAAAATAGTGGCAAATAAGGTTAGAACTAATTTCCAACCGAAGTGTAGAATGTGTCTTCCCTCTTTTTCAAAGTTGGGAGTAATCAAGTCATAGAAATTTACATTGCCTTATACCCCTTAGAACATATGTGGAATCCCTAAAGTGGTTGATAATGGGTAGTTTACCCATAGGAGGTCCATAAAGTGTGATGGATATTAAATCCTCCATTCAAAGGTGGACCCAACTTGATATTGTGTGAGAGGGTTTTGACTAGGACCATGGGATCCATATAGGCATGTAGGTTGTAAAATCGTGACCTTGTAGGATTGCTATCATGTAGAAATGCAACTCCAATGAAATTGAGGATGACATTTACTACCCATCTTTTAGGATGGCAAATTAGGGTTTCAGGCTCTCCTTTTAACTATGAACTAATTATCTCACATTGATTGTTTTACCTCCTACCATCCTATGTATATATAAAGAGTTGTCCTTTCAATTCAAAATACAAATCATAAATGGCTTTTGAAGTAAAGTGAGATAGATGTGATATCATGCTATATTAACATGGGGCCATTTTAAGTGGATGATTTTAAAAATGTCTTGCATGTAGAGAAGGACAACATCCAAAAACTTTTTTAAGTTCTACAAAAATAACATTATGTTGCACAATTGGAACAACATTTTTTGAAGTTTTTTGCAAGATGTATAAGCAAACCACCTGTGCTGATCTCCTAACCCTATATTTCATGGCAATTTCATCATTCTAAGGATCCTTCATAGAGTAAACACTTTAGTTTTATTAGGGTTACAAAAAATTCTTATACATCTTATAGAAACTTTGAATAATGTTGTTTGAATTGTACCATAAAATGTTGATTTAGAAGAACTTGAAAAAGTTGTTTGAATGTTATCTTTCTCTACAAGACATTTTTTAAACCATCTATATAAAATGGACCCCTACTCGTATGACATGATGTTACATCTACCTCACTTTATTTCAAAAGCCATTCATGATTTGTATTTTGAATTAAAAAAGACAACTTTTTATATACACATGGGGTGGTAGGAAGTAAAACAAACAATGTTAGATATATTAATTAGTTCATATTTAAAAGGAGATCCTAAAACCCTAGCTTGCCATTCTAAACCTTAAAATTGTCACCGTGCATAAGACATCAATGGTGGTTGTTGTCTTCAATTTCGCCAAAATTGTGTTTCTAGGTCATGATTATATATGGTCATAGTCTTATGACCCATACACGCTTAGCTGGTTTCCATGGTCCTAGCTAGGATCTTGCTAGGCTATGTCAAGTTGGGCCCACCTTTAACCCCTAAATGTTTTGGACTATGTTTTCACCAAAATTGTTTCAAAATTGCCATTTTTAGTGCATGTACCAAATTTTAGAAAAAATACTTTTTTAGACACATACGACCATAGAATCTTGTAGTATTCTAGTTTGAAAAGATGTAAAAAAAAATTTCAAAATTTTCCATCTTATAGATTGCAAGGTACAAGCGTTTGAAGTGACAAAATTCTTTTTTTGGCCCTCCAAAAAACTAGGTAGCTACACTTCAAAAGGTCACATTTGCACAAAAAAATGTCCAAAATGGTAGTGCTTTTTGGATTCATTATTCAAGGCAAGTTTTATTCATTATTGAAAAAATTTAGATCATTTGGAATTGTACAACTTATAGGAAAAAAATGGTAAATAAAAAGAAATAGAGAATGATTCAAAACACTAAATTGTTAAGAATTTAACTATGGAATTGAAAAATGACAATTCCAATGGTTTTAAATTTTAAATTTATTAGTACACAATAAATATCACATCTTTTTAATTTTTAAAAAAATAATTTAAAAAAATAATTTAAAAAAAATAATTATATATATATATATATATATAAAGAATTGAGTTAAATAAAGGACTCCAAAGTTTATTCTAGACTAGGAAATCTACAACTGCTCACAAACTAGAACACCTCACAACTTTCATCTCATAAATCAAAATGGAATGATGCAAAACTTCCCATGCATATATAAATCTATAAAGTCAATTTCGAATTTTTATTTTTGAAAAAAGTGATTTTTTAAGAAATTTCTTGGCTATCCGTTGAGCATTGAAAATGACATATCATACAATAATTTTTTAACCATATTGTCAAAAGTTAGGAAAATTATTGGGCCTTAAAGATGCTCTTTAGGCATATGTTGTGTACAAATTTTTAAGAAAAAAATATAAATATTTTATTTGTAGTGAGCTGCCCCAAATTACTATATTGTAAAAAAATACAGTTTGAACCTTTAGGGGTTAAATGGAAAATTTAACGTCTTATATAAATTTATTTACCCATTTGAATCATCCATTTAAGATTTGAAAATTACTTTGGGGTGGTGAAATTCTTGAAACATTTTTTTATGAATTTTCCTTGAAAGACAAATGGAATTTGGCATCTAGCCTAAATTGTTTCACATTTCTTGGAACAACTTGGAATTAGTTGTGGTCACTAAAAGTGTCCACTTTTTGAAATGTCCATTGTTTGCATACTTCTAGTGAAATCAAAAAGCAAAATTTGCAAATAATGTACAATTGAGGAGGTGGATGCTTATAGAGGCCCAACTTCTTTATAAACCTCCTACCTTACATGTAAAAAATGACATCCTACCTTTTTCTTAATTTAACCTTTAAATATCTAAAGTCTTCTCTAGAATTGATGATTTGAGAAAAAATCATTATAAAATACTATTTAGAAATATATTTTAGAACTAATATACAAATAAAAATTGTAGACTTAAAATTTTAGATTCTATCTGCATGGTTAGATTTACTAATGTTATCACCAATATTTTTCCAGAAATTTTATAAAGAAAACTTCAAAATTCCTAATAAAGTCGATTACAAGTAAAATATTGTCATTTTGTGAGTAAAGTTTGTTGGAATGGATTTGAAATGAGGTTTTCATGATATAGTGATTTTTTGAAATTTTTGTTTATTAAATCTATGATCTCATTTTTGCAAATCCAATTTGAAGTAGAGTCGATATAATTTTGGCTTGGTCAACCACTTGACACACTTCTACATTTGTAGTTTTAGATAAATAATATGTATTATAGTAATACCAAATCCAACCATTAGATAGGACAACAACTTGCTAAAGTATCTCTACAAATCAGGATGGCTTTCATCCAAGCAACAATGAGAAACAAAAGTTTTTTTCAATCTATTTGTCATCCAAAAATTACACATCAAAGCACTTCAAAGTTAATTTTATTGCCTAAGGAAACAAATGGGGTACCTAGGAAATTGGTTTGGTTATCGATCTCATCCTATTTTGAGTGCTAGTTCAGTGATAGAGTTGAAAAAAGCAAAGATTTTTTAATCATTTCTCAAAATATATGAGTGGCATATATTTCATTTGTGAAAGGCTATGCTTTGGAACAATCAAAATGGCAAGGCAAAAAACTTTATAATGTATGTTTATAGTCATTGACAAATAAGAGATAGAAGATTGTGTGGAGGGAGTTGAATTTATATAATTTAAACAATTCTTTTATTCATATATATATTCTAGGTACTACTTTTTGAAAAAATTAAGCACCCTTTTAAATGTTTAATTTCTTACAAAGTTGTTAGGAAGCTATAATAAAGAGTTTCATTATTTGGAAAATAATTAAACTATTATAGGTTGAAATATTAATGTATTGTATCCATTTCTTCAACAATTAAATGTTGTAGTGATACTAGTTCTAAGGCAACTACACCTAAAACCAACACCTTCATAAATCAACATCTACAAAATCTTGTGTAAAATGTATTCTCATTATTCACGAATAATGTATTGAATTTAAAAACAACTATTTTTAGCACTTTAAAATTTCATAGATTTTCATATGGTGTCCAAAAATGCATCCTAAGAGAATCCAAAATCCCTTTTTTACTACCAACAAGATCCCACAAAAAATTCAAAATAATAATGGAAGCATCCTAATTTACTTATTTTATTCATTTTAGGTGTATTTACCTTGTAACACTAGAAGAAAAACATGCATGGCACAATTAGCTACTATGCAATGAGTGTCCTATACAACTATCATATGACTGCAATCTTCTTTATTAGCACCAAGCCACCAAGTCTAATGTAATTGTTTAATGTCATTGTTTTACAACATTGATACATTGTATTAGTTGCTAAAAACGACTAAGAAACAAGTAGGAAAAGATTGCAACTATAAAATGACCATAATTGTTTCCTAATTGCTTTCAAAGTTCATTTCCATTTGCCTTATATCAAATGTCCCATATCAATTGTAAAAAGTACCATTAGATTGAACATATAAGACTCATAAGTTGTAGGAGTCTTATCAATTGAATTTTTTCGATAGAATTCTAAAACTTCTACAATCTATAGAAATAAAAAATAATTAAAATTCAAGAAAATTTAAAATCTATGAAATTGAATTTTTGAAATCTAGGAAGAAGGTACATCCAAAATTTTGAAATCTAGAAAGAAAGTAGACATGAAATTTTGAAATCTACAAATCATTGAAACTAATATTTTAAAATCTACAAGTTGCAAACCAATCACAAATTAGTCACATAAGAGTTGTGACTTTTGCAATTGCTACACTTTTTTTTTAGATTTTAAAATGTCCACTACAATTACAAGTCTCCAAATTATCACTAGTCGCAAACTAGTCACAAGTGTCTTATGCAACGAAAAAACTAGTTGCATAGTGCAGTCACAAAACCCCTCATTTTCTTCTAGTATAACTGATACTAATTGTTTGCCTTTACTATTACTACAAATGAATGTAATGTAATTTTTTATTTTAATTAGAGTGATGAAATCATGTATATCAAAAATAAATATGTGATGTGGATGAATAAACCTTATTTATCCATATCCATATAAATTCTTTCTAAATGTGGATGTCATTCTACTTGGAAGGGATTGAATGATTTTTTACTATTTTATCAAGTTCCAAATTTCAAATGTTTTATAGCTTCTTCTTTTCTTTCAAAATGTTAAGTTTGTATAATATTTTTATTTATGGAACTTAAACTCACAATGGCAATCTAGAGGTTAAATTGTATATATAATAGGCATGTTTGAAGATTTATCTTGAACCAAAAGGCTATAAAAATAAATCAATTGATTTCTATGTATTCTACATAGATAGGACAGGTAATTTTGTTTCTATACTAGAATTCCAATTTTCCTCGTACCTAAGAAGCTAATTCAATTATTGCATCCTATACCTTTAACCTCTAAAGTCTTTCGTTGACCAAAAGGGGTTTTGCATTTTGGAGCAAGCTCTTATTTATACAATTTTTTACTATATTTTTTGAACTTCTATTATAGTGTGAGAATTCTTTTGCCTTTTCAACTAGCCAATTTGCAAAAAGAAAATTTGATTGAAAAATCATGTTGTCTTTTTAAAATTTGAAAACTTTTGAATAGCTAAAAAGAGTATTATTTTAACCTCTAAAAGACTAAGTGGTCTCTAAATAAGCAATTGCAAGTTTAGGCAAGCTCCTACGATATCAATTATTGACTTTAAAAAAATTGAACCCCAAAAGAGGTTGCTTTGTAATGCAAAAATTTGGGTGGAAAGAGCCTTCTCAACTCACTTATTAGACCAAGAATTGCATGATGAATTCTAAAATTCATCATCATTATTCAATCCATATCCATGATCTCATAAATTGGGGTGGAAAGAGCATTCTTAACTCACTAATTGGACCATGAACTGTATGATGAGTTCAAAAAAATTTCATCATTATCCAATCCATCTCTGCAATTTCATAAATTTCATGATGGTTTCACCATGAAGGATAGAGCACACACCAAGTGGCTATGAGCAATCCTACATGGTGGTTCTAATGAAGATGTGGACTCCCTCATACTCATTCAATTAGTATTAAAATTAGTAAGAGAACTCAAAGGCTCTTTGTGGGTTCAATTTTCACCTAATGATAAATCTTTTGGAAACTAACACAAGGTGTGGACTTGTACCTTCTAGTAACAAGAGCATTATTTTTTAGACTAGGTGCTTAAATCAAAAGCTATATTGCTTGAAAAATTCAAGCATTTGGAGTAGTTAGAGAATCTTTTGCTAAATTCTACATCTACCTCATATAATTCAAATAATATTCAATTCAACCATAAAAGAACCATATGTAGTGCAAAAATCTCACTATATTAGGGATAAGATGGTTTTCTACAACATTTTCATCATTAGAAGTGACATGCTTCAATTCTACGTTTCAACTACAACATCTTTTAGTATTTGTATACATATTAGTAATTTATTGGATGTTCCTATTATCTTATACACCCTTAAAAATAAAAAATATTTAAATGTGAAAATGGAGATTAATAATTGAAGTTTCTAACATAATATCAAATTTATATAAGTGAAAAAATATAAAGATATTTTCTTAAGAAATTTCAAAGTTAAAACTTCACCTTTTCAAATGATTGGAAAAACAATGATTGCATTATTTTCTTACATTATGTTCTTGGAGATGCTAAACAAATAGATTCTAAAAAGTAGTAGAAAAGTGGACATTCAAATTAGGTCCACGATTCTATAGTTATAGTTGCAAAAAATACCACAAATTTGACCACTTCACCTTGTTTTCACCATGTATTTTTGTAGTAGTTTTACTCAAAAACACCCAAAGAACTTTAAACATTAGCTTCAACTTGCACTAAGGAAAGACACTATACAAAAAAACTTAAAAACTAGATGATATGAACCATAGGATCTATTTTATTCATAAAATATAGATTATGGACTACTTATAGAGCAAAGTAGTTTTGAAATAGTCTCTAAAATTTCAGTTTTGAATATATTTTAAGAATATTTTAAAAAGACAATATATATATAATATTCTTAATTTATAGAGTATTATTAAGTTATGAATATTATTTTATATATCCAAGTTGAATACCTATGCACACACTTAGATTGCACATTTTACACTAAGTACTTGTTCTAGGAACTCACTCTAATTTACAAATTATGCATATTTACAATATAGTGAAGTCCATATATTTACACTTCATTTTAATTGTTGTGATGTTTATCCACTTTTTTTTTTAATCTCATGCAAATTTTTTCAATGAGTAGATTACATTCATCTATATTTATAGAAATTAATGTTAAAGGTCTAATACCACTCAAACTCTTTAAATAATTGAAGAAAATTGAAAGCTTTCAATGACAAACTATTCAAATTTTACATTGTTTGAAACTTTAATGTCTTGAAATCTATAAATCTGTAGATTTGTGAATTTGTAGAATTTTAACCCAAGAAGCAATTCAAAGATTGAGGCACAAAACTACTTCAAAGTACTCAAATCCAAAGTAAGGCTAAAATCTTCATCTAAATTTCTTCATCAACAAATTTAATAATAGGATTCTTTAGTTAACCTTTTAGAGTACTCTTAAAATTTCAAAATAAAGAACCTTACCAATTGCAATATCATGTTGTTTGGATTTCAAAAAGAAGTATTTTCCATTCTTTCCAAATTGTTAGGTTTCATCTTTCAAAATTCTTAAATAAAAGAGTGGAAATCCACTACAACTTGCAACCCTTCGTAATATATTGAAGATGTAAGTTCTCTCTCTCTCTCTCTCTCTCTCTAATGAACAAAAAAATTTCTTATATATGCTTCAAAGAAAAACAATAAGTAGATAAAAGTAGAGTATAATACAAAATGCAAATTTGTTAAGAATTTTTTTATGGAATTGAAAAATTCCAATTCCAATGGACCTTGAAACATTGTAATGAACAATCTACATCCAATATTTTTTTCTAAGGATTCAAATTAGCTTAGATAAAGAACTTCAAAATTTATTTTAAATTAGAGATTCTAGAACTACCCATAAGCTAAAACTTGTCATAAATTTCATCTTGTTAATCAAAATAGAAATAATTCAAAGACTTTCAAGTACATAAATCTATTAAAGCAAGTTTCAATTTTTATTTCTTAAGAATTCAAATTATTCAATTGGAAATATTTCAATTTAATTTTTAAAAATTTACAACTATAATTTTATATTTTAAATAAATGAAAATGAGTTTTCTTAAACAATTTATTTATTTTTCACTAAGTACTTGTAATACAAATTTTTCTTAAGAGTTGGTTTGACTTGATGGTTTATAAAAAAACTCATGTATCCATGACCTTATCTTTTATGTCAAATGAATGGATTGTTATAACAAGAAATAAAAATTTACATGCCAAAATACACAACATTTCTTAAACAATGGTAGCAAAATATCTTTGAAGTTCACACTATAAATCGTAGATAGTTTGTTCAACTAGATGATGCAATCTTTTAAAAGCTTTAAGGAAGGATCCATTATTTAGATTTAAACTCCAAAACCCTTCATTCCATACATCTTCACTAGTAATGCACCAAAAAAATTATTTTTATTTTTCAAAGATGAAATTACATATCTTTAATAAGTTATAAAATTTCTGAATTTTCCATGAAAGTTTTTTCAATTTTTTTGAAATTATTATGAAATTAAGAAGTAAGATTGTAGAAAATTCATATTGATACAAAATTCTAAGTCTAAAAAACTAATTTTAAAAAATGGATTATATAATTAGCCTTTAAAATACTTTAGTGCATACTAAATTTCTAGGTCATTTTGTATTTGGTTGTTTACATTCAACTTGAATCTACAATTATTTTACATTTTCAAGAAATGATCTAGTTTATTCAATTGAATATAAACTTGAATTAGAAAGATTTATTTTGATTGTATTGCTCAAAAGGAAAATTGTATTCTTAGGCATTGAAATCAAAGTCCTAGAATTAAAAAGCGACAATCTTGAAATACATTGTATGAGTATTCTATTTTTTAAGAGGCAAAAATTCAAATAAAGTAAAAGAAATATTCAAAAAACATAAATCAAATATGTGAATATTTTCTTAACAAAGTTTCATTTATAAAACTAGATGAAAAATCATTAATTCTATGTTGAAATTTTTTTGGTCTTTGTCATCTTTCTAGTGTTCAATCATCAATTGTACATGCATTTGAACATAGATTAATTAATAAGCTTTATATACATATGTCAAACCAAAAATTTTAAGTACATTTACATTTACATTTAAGATGTAAAGTACTTATAAGTCCAACAAAGAATTAAATTCAATAAGAAAACAATTTTGCATGTAAATTCATTTACAATATATACAAAAATGACATTTTCATCATGTACAAATAGCTTACATATTGTACTTTCTTATTGAATACAAATATAGGATTGCATTTACAAATTCTTATCAATCCAATATGAACATTTAGCAAGAGACCACAATATTTACATCAAACTTTTATATCAAATTAATGTTTATATAGTTGATGGAATGATATATTATGTTTTTTTTTGAAAAATCTATACATATAATAAGTGCTAATGAAATAAATTCTCATTGATGCAATTTATAGATTCATCAAGATTGTGTTCCAACAAAGTCCATTGATTCACTATACAAGTGTCATATCATAATGACATTTGTATTATGGAACAATGAACTCCGTGGAATACTATTTTAGAATCCACATATGCAAATTGAAGGATACAAGTTTACATCAAACTTTTATATCAAATTGATGTTTATATAGATGGGATTATATACTACGTTTTTTTTTGTTGAATCTCTCTATGTAATAAGGAATAATGAAATAAATTTTCATTAATGCAATTTAAAGGTTCATCAAGATTGTATTCCATTAAGTTTATTGTTTTACTATACAATTGTCATATTATGACATTTGTATTATGGAACAATGAATTTTGTGGAATACTATTGTAAAATCCATATATGCAAATTGAAGCATATAAGTTTGCAGTTTGCACTAGTAGCCAAGGTGACAATGTTTACAATGGCAACTTGATCAACTAAACTTCCAAAAAAAGATTCTTCATTCGCATACTCAAATTTTTGTCCAAAGCACATTGTTCTTCAAATATATGCACAAAAAATGTACCCAACTCATTTTCTGTCATTTGATATCAACCAAAGTGGTGCACCACTTAAACTAGGAAGAGAAATGATATGTTGGAAAAAGAGCTTGATTTATACTATTAAAAATTCTAGAGATTGTTGAATAGTAAAAGACATGCAAACACCAAATGATGCATTCCATGATTACTAAAACAATGCATTGAATAGACATGCCTATTAGTGTAATGTAAGTGGAAGCATGGATGATGGTTAAGGCTACTTGTATAGCCATTCATAATTTATATCCCTTTGTGTCTTTAATGAACACTTGGATTACATCTTTCTATCAACTTTCAAAATCTTTTTGCACTTGCCTATGTCCTCTTGATGTTCATTAAATTATACTATGTATACTAGAACAAATTTGGTTGCAATATAACAACACCAAAATATTTTATGAAGGTATTTTATGATATTTTGTCAAAAAAATGTTTGGATGCCATTTAATAGGGTTTAGCTCAAGAATAAATGAATGAAAAGTCATGTGGATGAAAATGTGATGAATGAAATCATGACATAATTTGCATTAAATATAAGAGAAGAGATAAGAGATGTCCTTTTCTTTGAGGAGTTTTCTAGTCCTTTCAATTTTTCAGTAGGCTTGCTAGTAGTATTTCCAATAGTTTTGATTTTGAATCTAAGATGCTTCCACCTTATACTATAGATCAAATGATCATTCCATTTATGTAAATCAAATCTTTCCAAATTGCCCAATTGACATCCTTCAATTTTCATACAATGAGGACTCCATAATCCATACAACTGAATACTCTCCAATCTGCATATGTAAAGTGTCACAAGTGTCTCACTAAAGTATAGTAAAATAAAGTTCATCAATTGAAACATGTATCATTCCATTACTTGTACAACTTTGGCAAACTTTGGAATGTCTAAACTCATAATTGACTACAACAAAAGATTGTCATACTAGATAAGAAAAAGCATGTGTACGTCTAGAAGTCTTTTAGGGAAGATGTATAGTTGTGGATGTCCATGACTTGAAATATGCATGATCAACAAGCTTTGTATTAGCAATTGAATATGTACTTTGCATTCCATCTAGGATAAAAAGAAAACGATGAAAGGCAATATGCTTGATTTAAGTTTATAGTTTAGATGAAAATTGCTATTATGTGAGCCTAAGAGCGCAAGTAAATGAGCCTAAAAGACTATACATCTATGTCATAGGTGTCTATATTATAGAAACCTTCTATGATCATAGTGTAATTATAATACAAGATACCTATATTATAGGTGTTTATATTATAAATGTCTTCAATGGTTGTAGTATATTTATTTATT
The DNA here is from genome assembly GCA_963969395.1 of Pseudoscleropodium purum. Taxonomy (NCBI): domain Eukaryota; kingdom Viridiplantae; phylum Streptophyta; class Bryopsida; order Hypnales; family Brachytheciaceae; genus Pseudoscleropodium; species Pseudoscleropodium purum. Next base: position 16,935,526 of record OZ017802.1, read on the forward strand.
TATATGCTCAAAGCTCACATACTCGCATCTTCATGCTTTCATACTAGCATTGTTGTAAGTAAAAGGTAATTTTCTAATTTTTTTATTGATAAAAACTTCAAAATTTAGTAACTTTCATACCATAGATTTGAACGCCATGAAACAAAGCCCGTGCACCTATCTTTGCCAAGGGCTTTTCAACAATATAAAAAATGCAACCTAGAGACATATGATCCAAGAGATTTCAATGTAATAAAATAATAATAATAATAATAATAATAATAATAATAATAATAATAATAATAATAATAATAATAATAGTTTTTTGTTGATTGAGATATTGTATGGACTGTTTTAAAATATTTTGTTAATTTAAAAAAGTTAACAACAATTATTGAACTGCTATTGATTCAGATGGTGCAACATCTATATTAGCAAAAAAGTTAACACTTATTTGTTCATTTTGAATCCCAAAAGTTTTCATTATTTGAAAAAAATTTAAATTACCAAGAAATTCTATGCCACACAATTGAATTAGGAGGAAGTTGACAAGATCTTTACACCATAGTAATAGAAGGGAGGTAACTATAAGGATGAAAGTGATGAGAAGAAAAGGTCTTTACACAAATGGGATGGTAGAAGGTAGAACAAACCACATGGGATATGTAAAACACTCTTAATCTTAATTCACATATCCCATTTAGTTTGTTCTACCTTCTACCTCCCTATTTGTATAAATAGCTTGTCTTTTACTCTTTTTTGTTTTGTAAGTCACCTCCCTTCTATCATCAAAATTAATGAACTTGCCTTCTTTCTTCTAATTAAAATTTAAAGATTAATTTAATACTTTTATCTGTATGGTGGTTTTTGCCTATGTGATTTTCTACCAAGCTGTTTTTTGGCTTGCCATGTTGCGGACACTTATAAATGATTTATTAATTTATTCATTTGACTTGACCACCATAACAAAATGAACAACAATTTTCTGTTAAATACTATTCAAGACAATGAGACCAAGGATACAAGCAACATCAACACTTTTTTGTTGATTTTTTGTTATCATGGTCATTGTTTTTCTATTAGTGTTAGAGCTCACATTGAATGCTATGTTGGCACAATACAAATAATTTCTAAAGCTTTTGCTATGGATATCCAAACACTAATTTCTAAAGCTTCTAGTTTAATAGATGATAACAATATGAAGCAAAATGTAAAATTAGGTTATCATAATGGTATATACTTGTTGCATCTCAACTCAGAATAGCAAATTCTAACCACATCCTAACCCAAGGTTCTTATATTATTTGTTGTTAAGATTGACTCAAGATTTTGCAACCTTGATCGAATGAGACATGTTTACATCAAATTTCTACAAAATAAAGCATAAAAAATTTCACCAACATGCCAAGAAAGCATTTTTATTAATCAAACTATTACTGACAACCCATCAACAACGTAACAAGCAAAAATCATGGACATCCCTTTGTCTTCAACATTCTGATGCCCTTAACCCTTAAGCATTCTCAAACTGTGAAATGGCCATTCATGAAATTGTGGTAATTGATATTTCTACACTAACATATGAACGAAAATGTGCAAAATTTCAAAAAGGGATTTAGGCCTTAAAGGGTTAACCTTTAAAGGACAAAATGGCATTTTTTGGGGCAACATAGCAATTTTGGATAGCTTACTAAGAATAGAATTTTTTTTCTTTGAAATTTTCATAAAACGTGTATTCAAAGAGTAGCTTTAAGGCCCAACAACTTTCATAGCTTTTGACTACATGGTCAAAAAGTTATTGTATGATATGTAATTTTCAATAAACTATAGATAGCCCGTGCAGCTATAAAAAATTTCTTTAAAAATCACTTTTTTCACAAATGAAAATTTGAAATTTCATTTTTCATTTTTTTATAAACATTGAAAGCTTTACATCATTCCATTTTGATTAATGAAATAAAATTATTTAGAGTTTTAGTTTGTAGATAGTTTAGAAGTCCCTTATTTAACCCCCAAACATCCAAATTGCATTTTTTGGCAACATAGAAATTTTGGGCAGCTCACTACAAATGGAGTTTTTATTTTTTTGGCTGAAATTTTAATACAACATGTGCCCAAAGAGTAGCTTTAAGGCCCAAAAATTTTCATAAATTTTGACTAGATGGTTCAAAAGTTATTGTATGATATGTACTTTGCATTGCTCGATGAGTAGCCTGGGCAACAAAAAAAATCATCTTTAAAAATCTTTTATTTTAAAAATTAAAATTAAAAACTATTTTTTTAGATTTTTATATACTTGGAAAGATTTAAATCATTCCATTTTGATCAATGAGTCAAAAGTTATGACGAGTTTTAGTTTGTGGAAGTTTGTTGGTTGTTATTGAATCTCTACTCTAAGACAAACTTTGAAGTCCTTTATTTAAATCAATTTTCAATATTTTTGGAAAAAAAACAAAAATAAAATAGGTGCAGATTGTTTATTAAAATATTTTAACCATTGGGATTGGCATTTTTAAATTCTATAAATAAATTATTAACAATTTAGTATTTTGAATCATTCTCTACCTCTTTCTACTTACTATTTTTTTCCTATGTGTTGTACAATTCCAAATGATATGAAGAATTTCAAATATGTAGCCAACTTGACTTGAAAAAAATAAATTCGAAGAGTAACCATCATTTTGGACATTTTTTCATACAAATGTGACCTTCTAAAGTGCAGCTTCCCGGATTTTGCAAGGCCCAAGAAAAAGAAATTTGTCGCTTCAAATGCTAATATCTTGCAATCTACAATGTAGAAATTTCTGAAGTTTTTTTCACATGTTCTCAAACAAGCTTACTACAAGATCCTATGGTTATATGTGTCTCCAATTTCTTTTCCCAAGAATTTAAAACATGTACTAGAAATGGCAATTTGGAAGTGGTTTTGGTGAAAACGTAGTCAAAATCATTTAGGAATTAACTCAATTTTCAATATTTTTGAAAAAATAAAAATGTTGGATGTAGATTGTTTATTACAAAATTACAACCATTGAAATTGACATTTTTCAATTCTACAACTAAATTCTCAACTTTTTAGTATTTTGAATCATTCTCTACTTTTTTCTATATACTATTTGTTTCCTATATGTTGCACAATTCCAAATGATGAGAAATTTTTCAAGCATGTAGCTAACTTGCCTTGAAAAATGAATCCAAAGAAGTACCACCATTTTGGACATTTTTTCAAACAAATGTGACCTTGAGAAGTACAACTGTCTAGTTCTTTACATGCCTCCAAAAGGATTTTTATCAATTCAAACACTAATATTTTGCTATCTACACAGTCACGAAATTTCTGAAATTTTTCCAAATCTTTTCAAACCAATGTATTACAAGATCCTATGATTAGATGTGCCTAAAAATATTTTTATTTTAAAATTTGGTTTATGTCCTAGAAGTTGCAATTTTAGAGCATTTTTGGTGAAAACTTAGTCAAAAAAATTTCAAGATTAATCATTGTGCAACTCCTTTGAAAATATAATTAGAAAAAAAATTCTCTTGCCATTGCAATCCTAATTTTTTCCAAGATCATCAATTGAACAATTTGAATAATTCAAAATCTATGCTTGTGCCAATACAAATTCATTAATTCCTAAAAGATTGTGGTACAATAGAGGCATAAAGTATTCAGTATTGATATCTATTAGAGTTAATATTTTAAAAGTCATAAAATTTTGTGTCTTGGTTTGATTTTAATTTTAGATTGTATTTCAATTTCTTTTATTGAAATGACAACAAGGCATGATTACATGCAATCTAATCACATTTGGTTGTCGTCTTTACAAATGTAGGTTTAGATCTTTTTTTTGTACAAAGAGTTTTTCTAGCCAAATATATTTGCTCAAATGTCTATGTTTTGTATTGTAATGCTTCATACTTTATAACATTATTTACTGTAATTAAGTATTTAAAAATATTGTACTTAAATATATAAGTATGCATTGTCATACTTCAATATGTAATGAGAATTTTATGGGAATTTATATGGTATGCATATGTATTTACTATATACCATTACAGATTATTATAGATTAGTAACTATAAATTTAGAAAAGCTCTAAAATGGCTCATATATGGTTATAAGTTTATTTATTTGTTGAATAACTAATGATTTCCAACCAATTTATTTGATTATATAACTTTATAGTATGTGTACACTAATGAGTTAATTTCAAATTATATGAGGTATTTCTTGATTATGTATAGGTTATTGTATAAAAACAGTATACTTATGTAGTGTATTTTAGCACTTTTGACTTTTTGAACTTTAAATTCTATTTCAACATTCAAAATGATTGAAGAGGGAATAATACTCATTAAAATGAATTGGAACTTCTCAAATCTAATTTTCTTTTTTAAATTCAAAAATTCTTTGAATGAATATTTTTCTTGTAGCTTGAAGTTGAAAGCTTTTAACCACAATTTAAAATATAAACTAATGTAGAAAATTGGCTTACGATATAATATTTTAGACTAAAACATACACCTTTAGTGAAAAGATTTTTAATCTTATTTGATATGATTTTTCTTCACCTTATCTTAAAAAATATATGATTATTTCAAACTTCTACAAAAATAGTATAATGATTCTATTATACATTGAATGTATGTGATTTTATCTATTGAAAAATAAATAAAAATTTATTAATATAGAAAGGCATCATAGAGTGTGTAATGTGAAAGATTTTGAAATGAGACTATAGTAGAAGCACCAATAGTTGACCACTTTAACGATTCCACATATGTTTTGAAGGAATATAAGGCAATGAAATATTTCTATTATGTCAGATGATATAAATCATGGGGATTGAAATTTTTGATAATTTTATGTTTTGAATTGAAATTACTATAAATTTTGGAAGCCAATAGTTAGTCCAAATCCATAACCAATATATAGAATCTTCTAATTCTGATCATTCAAGAACTATTTCCCACTCACTATTTTGGGACATGTGTCATGACTTGATTAGTTTCAATTTTGAATAGGAGAATAAATACATTCAAAGCTTTGGTTGAAAATTTGTTTTAACATTAGTTGGAAATAGTACACCCTCTAGGTTGGAGATGGGTTTGTGATTGGAGATGGGTGCTTCTACATATACCATTATACTTAGGCTCTATTCTTACAAAGGTAGAGGACAAAGTAATCACTCAATATAAATAGAGCATTCTCTATTACTTACTAAGGCACAACATTACGTTGGAGCCAAGGAAAAAGCTTATGACTAATTGTCATTTTTTTACATGATCATTTTATGAATTTTTTTTGAAAAAAATTCCCAAACCATGTGATCCAAATTATGGATAAGTTGGATTCTAGAACTTTGAACTATCTCATGCATCCAAAGCACACAAATTCTAAATATTTTCCCTTATTTTTGTCATTGGGTCATTTTTATGGCTCAATCTCTCTGACCTAATCTAAGGTCTATGCTTCCAAATATGAATTTAACCCCAAATCCTCAAATATGATCGTCCATAGTAAAGTCTATGCTATTGCCTTTCATTGGGTGAAAAATCAAAAATTGGATCCACAAGACTATGCTTCTATGTTCTAAAAGTGCCCATGCTCTAAAAGTGATAATGACGCAAAGGTACATTTTTCTTTCTTCCATGTACCCAAAATGTGCATTTGAGGAGGTGGTTACTTTTAGTGACCTCTACATTTCAACTTAAAAAATTCATAACTAATTTCATGAAGGTCCAAAAAATATGAAACCACTTGGGTTTGATGGCAATTCCATTTTTCTTCTTCCTAAAATTTACTGAAAATTGTTTCAAGGAGTTAAGCTCTCCCCAAAAGGCAATTAGCTCGTAAAATAGTCGCCATAAGAGCAGACTACCTTCCCTGAAGAGAAACTAAGCTTTAGTCCGGGCCCAGCAACCATGCAATCATTCAGCACGGAGAGCGGGGCCTCCTGATCTAATTCTGATTATTATTATCAAGGTTTTGTATTATTTTTATTATTATTATTATTGAGGGCCCATTAAGTTCAGTTGGCCCAAATCTAGAAAAAAGAAAACACTTCTTAATGAAAGTCTTTTTATTCCTATTATTGTGTCATGCAATTTGCCGCAAGCACTACGATACTCTGCCAGGTTGTCAGACTCCCCGAACTGACGGGATGCAAATACTAATTGAACGCTTTATGCCACTCCCCTCCCCCCCAAAATGCAGGACGTTAATAAGGTGGTCATAAGAAGTGGGTCCAGTACGGTGAATTTTATGTTCTGCAAGGTAATTGTGAAAAAATTGTCCCTAACATTTTTCTGTGTAAATCCTATAGGTCTTCCCTGAACATACTAATGTGTCGCCTCTGATTTCAAATATGAATTCTAAATTTCCGAATTTTATCATGGGTGACAATTAAAAAATTCCTATGTTTTCTCCGAGGATAAATTCACCGCATGCAAGGCCCACTTTGTATGACCACTTTAACGTCCTGGCTCCCCTAGAAGGAATAATAAGAAACCAAGATCAAATTCACGGAAGTGATGGAACCGAGGCTACCGACTCCGCCCGGCTGGCTGCGGTACAGTAGGAGGCCAGGGCCGCCAACCGAGGAGCTTCGTAGGAAGTTGCCGAGCGACGTCATGGCTGGTGACGTGGATTGTCGGTCATGTTGTCGTTTTGTGACTTGTGGGGGCCTTGTTGTCGCCGCCTGACGTAGTAGGAACCGTTACAATGGAGGTTAAATTAAGCTTAAATTGCAGCCAATTCGTGACGCCCATGTGCCCCTGCCAGATTCTATTTTATTGGATGTGGACCAGCCAATTCTTCTTGTTTTCTTTTTCCCTTGGAAGAGCAATTGGCACTCACTGACGGACGGACCTTTGAATGTAAAATGCATGTATCATAGTTACTGGATTATGAAAAAAAATGGATTGAAAAAAATGGATAGAATTATTCATGTGTGTAAGTTCATCTACGGGACTTATTACTGAGATAGTCTGCTCTTAAAGTGAACTTTTAAGAGCTGATGGCATTTTGGGGAAGCTAAACTCCTTGAAACAATTTTCAATAAACTTTCAGGAAGAAAAATGGAATTGGCATCAAATCCAAGTCATTTTATAGTTTTTGAACTTTCATGAAATTAGTTGTAAACTTTTGAAGTTGAAGCTCAATAGTCTATAAAAGCAACCACCTCTCCAAATGTGCACAATTGGTATGTTGAAGAGAGCAAAATGTACCCATGTACTAGTGGTTGCTTCTAGAGTAGGGGCGCTTTAACATCAACCTACCTTATTAGTCAGATTCATCCTCATAATGGTGAATCTAATATTTCTTTTAAAATGGAGTTATAAATTCATTCCTTTTTTTACCCAGTTTTCTTAATGTTAGAGTACATACTACCAAATGATGTCTCTTGTAGTGAAGTTGGTTGATTAAGGTACGTTCTCACCTGGACTTTGGAGTGAGAGATTAGGGCAGTCGACAGGTGATAAAACCTTGAGCGTTTACACCTATTGTCCTCAGTATTTGCCGAACCTATGTGTCCGCCTATATGGCACACTATAAGAACGGCGGTTAGTAGAGATTAGAAAATCATTGTTCCTATAGTTACGCTCTTTCAGGTGGCCTGTACGTAAGACTACAATTTGGAAGAAATGAAGATTTGAGATTTTAAGGTCACTTTTAGTTAATGAGCCTTCAGATGGATGATTAGCAATGAGCGGTGCTTGAGTACCGCGGTTTCAACGCTGCAAAGCTGAAAACGGCGACATGCTTCATTGACAATGATCTAAAACTAGACACAATTAACTTAATGAAGGCGGTGAGATGCATAGGACCTGCGAGTCTATAAAGAAATGCCATGCCCACGTAGAACATTGCCTTCACAACTTCACATGGACTCAATTGATGACTTTGATGCTTTTGATCAGGTATGGATTCTCTGATTCTAGCACGAGCATTGTATATAGTATTCCTTTCCTTGCACACTTGTGCAAGTTTGTATTATGACTCTTGAAGTTTGCATTTGATTTGCAATAGTTATGTCATGGAGAATTTGTTGAATGCAACCACGTACAACGCGATAGCTGCAAGACATTCCACTCGATTTGAAGGTAAGGTCTATGTTGTCATAGTATATTTAGATCTCTCTTTATTCATCATGCAGACTTGCCCAACCCACACACATGCTCTGATGTTGCAATAAGTTCCTGATCCAAAATAATTTATGATTTCTTATGAGTTTGTACATGTGAAGGTACTATTATGGCTGTTATACAAGTAGTTGTAGTTGTCGCAAGGCCAGCAACTCGGCCACCACGCCCAAGTCCTCCTCTAAGTGTAGGAGGTCAATCTCAAGCTTTGAAGTGTACGAGAAGAAATCGAGGCTCGAATTGGCTCCTCCAAGAAGTCACGGTGTTAGTGAATGCCAAGAGAGATATGTTCCTAGAAGAGATAGATACGGTAGATGGTGTGATCTCATGACCTCTGAGTCTACGAAGTGGCCAAAAGTCAGTCAAGAAGTCATTAAATGCGGTTTCTCACCATGTGCACGGGATAGAGCAGCCTGTAAAACAAAATGGAATCAAATTATTCTTGAATATAAACGTATAGCTGACTTTTTGGCACGTACTAGCAAGAATAGAGCAAACTACTGGGATTTAACCACAAGTGACCGCAAAAGTGAGGGCCTCCCTTATTCCTTTGCCTAAGACCTGTTCTACAATATACATGAGTGGTTCAGTAGCTGTCTCAATATGCAACCACCGCATACAAGAGATCTACTTTCTCATGAAAATGGCAATTACAACAATCCGGAACATGTCATTGTGGAGGACAAATAAGTGTGAGATAGTGACCCTGTCTTTGAAGATCCGATGGATATGGCATACCAAATGGAGGACACAAATGCTTTTACAACACCACCACGTCGCCGACTAAGCATTGGCATGGGATTGAGAGAGCCAACATCATGTAGAAATGTTGCACCTAGTCCAAAGCCACGACCTACACTTTCAACTGGAGTCACGCCTATAGTCATTAGCTCGAGCGAAGCATTAGAATGTAGTGGTGGCCGTAAGCTCGGCAACACTGCTGTAAGGAGAAAGAGTCTATTTGGCCACACACTCATTGCTCAAGTTACACGAGTAAGTGGCGATGTGATGGCCGAATAGATGAAAGAAATGGCTGAGGCAAATTGGGAAATGGAAAGGTCCAAGATTGAGGTTCAGCTTAAGCTTTTTTTGGAGCAAATGTAGTACCAATGTGACAAATATTGGTGCATTTATGAGACTAGTTGCATAGCCAATGACAATGTCAAGCTTGCGATTGAGAAGCAAGGTGCAATTGTTAAATGTTTGGCAAAGCTTTCATGTGTGTTAAGCAAAGGCATGCAACTTCCACATGGAAGCTCTACGGGGTCGAAGCCACAAGTAGCCCCTTCATTTCTAAAGCAAGATGGCACAATGGTAGCAGAAGGCCCTCCCATACTTAGTACAAATAGTGACTACGTAATTGCTGGCAATACTAGCAAAGTTGCTATAAAATATTCTGAGCATATGTAGTTACCTCTACCATGTACCTACACATAGTAGATAGAGCAGAAATTTGTTACGAGTGGATTCTATGTGATCCTATTGTCCATAAATGGCATGCCATGAATCAATAAAGCCTTTGTGAGCTTTGGCTACTTTTTAATGCATTCACTATTATGATTTCAACAATCACACTTTCCACCTTCTTCTCTACATGACAATATGAATGTCAAAGGACATGAAAGAAAAAATTTATGAAAAATTTATTTACGTGCACACATTAGATGATGCTAGTGCGCTACAATGCAAGTAACATGCCCAGCTGCCACCTTTTTTTGATGCCTTGAACATGGGCGCAATCATCTCAAATTATCTTAGTAGCGTCGTTTACCACAGCCAGCTTGTCCAAAGTTTCCTCTTGCAAACCTTCCAAGCGTAGCACTTGTAGCAACCTCTCCACATCTCCATGAGATTGAGCAAGTAAGACATTATGCAGAATAGCACAACAAGTTATGACATTAGGTAAGAATGTCACATTCAAGTCCAATTTCACCAAGAGCTCCCAAAATGTCTGCTTGAGGATGCCAAATGCATTTTCTACAATGCCACGACCCCATTATAATTTCCTATTGAAAAGCCCATCTGCTATAGACATGTTGCCTTGACCTCTATGAAGAAATAGTAGCCAGGGAAGCAAAGGATATCCCGAATCTCCAAGGATGTAAGGAGAAATCCCCTGGAAAGACACCCCAACGTCCCACAAGGTTCCGTGCATTTCCTTGTCATACAAACTAGATCTACGCAACATACGTGAATCATTCGTTGACCCAGGCATTTCTAGAAACAAATCGAGGAAATGTTTATTACTATCTACTACTGCTTGATGGTTCAAAGTATACCCCCACCCCCTACCCCACCCCACCTCCCACCCCGATTTGAAATAGAAGTAGTTTGCGAATCCAAAATGAGGTTTACTGATAGATACATGCGTACCATCAATTGCCCCGAGGATTCTTGGCAGGCCGCAAAGGTTTTGAAAAGTAGCTTCTATTTTAACCATCTTTTGTCTAGTCAGCTATGCAATTTCAAATCTCAACGTGATGTTGATTACTTGCATGACGTCATGCAATACCATCAACACTGTACTCCTGCCCATAGCAAACATCTCACTAGAGATGAACAAACTAGTACCATATATAAGTTTAAATAAAGTGCAAGCAACCTAGACTAGTATTGGGATTGCCAACTAGTACTTTGTAACTTTCTTCTGGACTATGGGTTTCAACAGGTCTGCCAAATTGTACATAATAGATTTCATCATCCAAAACATAGTGATCCACCTCTCATCATCATACTGGTTCAAGAGGAACCGGGAAAACCAAGCCCTGTTCTGAGGCTTCACCCAATAGCCTAGGTCATCCTTCAAAAGAGAAAACAAACTAAAAAGCCTGAAATTGTGGAGTGCTGCCTGCGTTACAACGTCAATGTCAAAGGACAATTCGATAGGTGCCTCGATTATGTTGTGGAAAGGGTCATCAGCCTTGTCTTTGTTGTCTTTATAAGCAAGGAGATCTAGAGTCCTATTAGTAGACAAGAGCAACAACAAAAGAGTCAAGGCGATGGCCATCATCTTTGAAGGAGAATTTAGGAAATCCATGTCCACCTACTCATAAACCTACATAGCAATCCATCAACAAGAGAATTGACGAAACCGAAACCCTAGGAGAAGACGGGGAAACCAATCGCTAAGGACAACATTGAATTTAAATATGAGAGTTAATTGCAAGTAGTAGGACAACATGAAACAAAAAATTAAAGTGCAATATGGCATTCAAATATGAATGGCAATTACTAGCAGTAGGGAAAAATAATGAAATTCAAAAGGTAGATTTAACTCACCAAGTGCACCTCTTGATTTTCTTGCAACCAACTTGTATATAAAAAAATAAAACCAAATTGGTGCTTTTTTGTCCAATTCACAATAGAGGCCACCAATCTGGAGTATACGAAGCCAACATGAGAACAAGAGATTGACACACACCCTAAATTCTAAATGTCCTTGAAAATGAGTAGAAGACAAGGAACTCTTATGCAAAAACAAATAAGCAAGAAAAAAAATTGGGAACTCTCAAAATTCACCAACTAAGGAGCTTATTTTGAAAACAAAGCGGGGAAGAAGTAGAGTGGCAATAGATATACCTCAAATGCTTGAAGAAATTTAGCACCACGATGGAAATCACACACAAATCAACATAAAACTCCACTAGCTCACCCTAAATCTAGGTTGAATATGAAGAAGGAAGAACAAGAGTGCAACAAAATGAAGAAGACAATAGTTGATTGTGCATACAACTAAAGAACAAGGAATAGGGAGCGCAACAAAAAGAAGAAGACAACAAAAGGTTGTGCGTTCATCAGAAGATGGAGGAGCAAGGAGCACAACAATAGGAAGAAGACAACAATTGATTGTGCATTCAGCAGCAATGGAGGCAATTGAAGGTGGGGCCTACGATGTGATGCTTTTGTAACCTATCATCTCAAGTGTGACCTCTCTAAAAAATACAAGTTGTCAAAAGTGACATGTGAACTAGGAAGCCTAAATCCTTGGATATATGTGGATAAAAGTTACTTAAAGCTTGCAAATAATTGTCTGCAATTTCATGTTCAGATTTGTATTATAACCCTGTCCCAAATTAGACTCCCTTTTTTTAATCTTCCTATACTATACCTTAAGAATGGGTCTTTAGTAAGCCCAAGTGTGACTGTACCTTGAAGGTAAACATTGAAGGTATACATTGAAGTTTATTTCATCTACAAATAGTATAACAATATAAATTCATATAAGGATGAAGACAATGCAAACTTTTAGACCTAAAGTAAGTACAAACAAATCAAGTTATAGTTAATATTGTCATTTTTTGTCTATATTTTAATTGCAATATATCTTTTATTAAATGTTAAAACACATTTAGATTTTGGTAGGACAACTTAACTTTGAAATTGATGACCTTTTAACCCCCACATTACGTTTTTTGGCAACATAGAAATTTTGGGCAGCTCACTATAGATGGAGTTTTTGTTTATTTTCTTTCAAATTTTGAAATGACATGTGTCCAAGGAGTAGTTTTAAGGCCCAACAATTTTCATAACTTTTGACTACATGGATAAAAAGTTAATGTATGACATGTACTTTTGGCATTACTTGATGGGCAACCCGAGCAATAAAAAAAACTTCTTTAAAATCATTTTTTTTAAAATTAAAATTTGAAATTGATTCTCTAGATTTATATTTATTTAGAAATCTTTAAATCATTCTATTCTGATGAATGAGTCAAAACATATGAGGAGTTTTAGTTTGTAGGAGTTTGTGAGTTGTTATTGAATCTCTACTCTAAGACAAACTTTGAAGTCCTTTATCTAACTCAATTTTAAATAGTTTTGGAAAAGAAATAAAAACATTGGGTGTAGATTTTTTATTACAACATTACGACTATTGGAATTGGCATTTTTCACTTCCATAAATAAATTGTTAATAATTTAATATTTTGAATCATTCTCTACTCCTTTCTACTTACTATTTTTTTCCTATATATTCTTCTGATTTGAAATTTTTCAAGAATGTAGCCAAATTGACTTGAAAAATGAATCCAAAGAGTTGCAACCATTTTGGATATTTTTTTCATACAAATCTGACCTTTTGAAGTGCAACTACTTGGATTTTTGTAGGGCCCCCAAAATGAAATTTGTCACTTCAAATGCTAATGTCATGCAATCTACATGGTGAAAATTTTTGAAATTTTTTCTACATGTTCTCAAACAAGCTTACTACAAGTTACTATAGTTATTTGTGTCCAAAAATGTTTTTAATTCAAAAACTTGATACATATACTAGAAATGGCAGTTTGGAAGCAATTTTTGTGAAAACATAGCCAAAATCATTTAGAGGTTAAATGAGCATTATGAAGTTTGAGCAAATGACCAATCAATGATGATTTTTGGGCCCCTTAAAGTTGTTGTATGTACATTCTAACCAACTCTCTAATGCAAAAACAAAATCTAATTCTAATTCTATATAAGATAATTTAGCTTTACATTGATCCATCTTTTGAATGAGACAAAGAGAATGATGCAAAAATGTTAAATTATAGATCCTCAAGATTTCCTAAAACCACTTAATCTTTAAGAGCTAGGATAATTTAGACTAATACTACTCATCTTCCGATTCTATGAACCATGGCACCATTGGAATTCTACCTTTGTTCAAAACCAATACCATCATGAAAGTGAGAATGAAATGTAATGTGAGATGAATGCTTCAAATGGGAGACAATTAATCCTTAAAGGACCGGACTACGTTTTTTGGTTGTATAGAATTTTTGGGGCATTTGGGCAGGTCATTATGACCAGAAATTTTCATATTTTAGGCTAAAATTTTAACAGAAGGTGTGGACAAAGAGTATCTTTTATATGCAACAAATTTCAAGACATTTGGAAATAGGAGTCAAAAGTTACAGCCCAATATGGTGTTTGTTTCTCAACTCGAGCAATCTAGGCAGATCTGAAAAATTCACTTTTTTCAAAAATAAAAATTTGAAATTTATTTTTTATATTTATATATGTGTGGAAAGCTTTGAATAATTCCATTTCAATCAATGAGTTAAAAATTATGATGAATTTTAGTTTGTGGGCAATTTATGGATTTGGTATTCTAAAATAAACTTTAAAGTTGTTTATTTTACTCAATTTTCAATATTTTAAAAAATAAATAGAATCATAGGATGTAAATTTTTTATAAGAACATTACAACCATTGGATTGACATTTTTCAATTCCATAATTAAATTCTCAACAATTTAGTATTTTGAATCATTTTCTATCTCTTTCTACTTACTATTTTTTTCCTATATATTGTACAATTCCAAATGACTTGAAAATATTTAAGCATGTAAAAAACTTGTTTAGAAAAACAAATCCAAAAAAGCACCACCATTTTGAACATTTTTTCTTAGAAAAGTGAGCTTGTAAAGTGCAGCTACCTGGTTTTTTGTAGGGTTAAAAAAAAGATTTTTGTCAATTCAAATGCTAAAATCTTGCAATCGACACGGTGGAAAGTTCTGAAATTTTTTCTACATCTTTTCAAATCAGTGCTCTACAAGATCCTATGGTTATATGTGTCAAAAAAAGTTCTTTTCCAAAAATTTGGTACTTGTATTGAAAATGGTAGTTTTTGAGCGGTTTCAGGGAAAACATAGTCATAGAACTTTAGGGATTAAGGCATCTTTATAGCTCTCAATGAATGGCAATAAATTTGACTAACAGTGGTGCTTAACCTTCAAGCACTCCGACGTCCATATTCTCAACAATGAACAAGGGCTTATAGGTGTTGTTTAGCCCAACTAACTTCTCATTCATTCAATGTAATATTTGAATCTTGAGGAGACAACCTTCCTTAGTGACCAATTTCATGAAATTATAATAACTCATATTTTTGAACAAAGATATAAACAAAAATGTGCAAAAATTCAAAAAAGGATTGAGACATTAAGGAGTTAAATTGATATTTAACTAATTATGGACAAATCCATAGTCCAGAAATAAATCGGCCGTCAGCCGATATAGTCGAATGCATAGATTTGTGTGTCATAAGCAATGAACAGAAATAGACGCAACCACTAAACAAACCAAAGTACCACAACACACGGCAAGTTATTGAGTTCAGAGCCTACGATTAGTAGTTAAATGAATAATTTCATAAGCTCCTATGCTGTGTCCAAATTTGGAACAAAGTATCGACTAGCGCTTGATACTGCCAACCGATTCCTAACATCATTCTCTAAAGCACCTAGATCTATGAAAGTGTTTGCACTACGTAAACTATGAAAATCGACTATGGCAGCCATCTGTTAGATGAAGAGCAACGAATGCTCCTCCTTAAACCCTAAACCCTGAGTCTATCCGATCCAATGAACTGAATTGCTCGTATCAGCTGGCAGCCGATATCCCCCCCAGAAAACTCCAGAGAACAGGTCTTGAAGTCAAGAGGCAGTCGATTCGATAATACTGGCGTTGACAATAAAGCCGTTCAAATTTGGGAATAAGGTAAAAGGGACGAGATTGGAAGGTATTGAAGCCTCCTCCGATTCCAGTCTGCAAGGGTATCGGCTGGCGGCCGACACCATGTAGGGCAAATCACCAGAATATCCCATTCCAGTTTGGCATCCCGTACTTGATTGACTGTGCAACCTCATAGTGTAATTGTCCCGGTCTGATTGCACCTTTCATGTATTCCGAGACTGACTCATGCTCGTGCATGGGATAAATGAATGGAATAATATCTGTTGAAATGTTCGGAATAACTCTACTAATATTCGGGAAGTTGAGATCCCCCGTAAATGGTAGCGGAATATAGCATGCCGGATCCGGCATCCTCCTGAGCGAAAGCGGGCACACATCGACCATGAGCACTTGGTCCGTGAAGCATGTCATCCTGGATGGTCTCTTAGTGTGAAGTATTGAGAGCATTTTGTAGCACCACGGGAAATTCTGGCTATCTACACAGTACTCTCTGGCATAAACGAACGCTAGATTGTCTTTGACATGTTTTGGAAGCAAGTGCGCAAGCAGAGGCCTAAGATCCACTATTGGCATCCTAGACCAAATTCCTATGTGGAACTTTTCAAACAGTGTCATGAACATTGCAACTAGCCCGGGCCTTTTAATGACATTTCTGTGCGGGTCCGACTTGTCCACCTCGATATTCGGGTCGAGATAACAAAGTAGTCCCGTGACGTATAGAACCACACATTTCTTGAACGACTGTGGATGGCCCACGTTGGACTCTTGAACAGAACATGAGTTAGTAGCTATAAGATTATACAACATCAACATCCACTGAAAGAAGACAAGCCAGTTGATATCAGCTGGCAGCCGATACTGCGGCCTGACACAAGACAATAGCCAATAATTCATATTGAGAAACAAACAAAAGGTGCCAGATAGATTGTGCACAGATGAGTGAATGCCTGCACCTACATTATTGCGATCACTTGATTAGAATGACCAAGACCTAATGCTGGAACTCTCAAAGGAAACATTTGAATGCTTTGAGAGTGAGTGTCCCATGCGCAAGTTTTAGGAAAAATCGGACTGAAATGCCTTCATTACAAGAAAATTGATTAATCAATACAAAAGAAAATAATGTACACAAAAGATGTAGTCTCTAGACGTCCTCCTTTATCTACAGAGAATATATACAATCTACAGAAATATGTGTCGGCTGGCAGCCGATACACTACGCCTCCTCCATTAGGACCCGTGGGCTAGGATTTCCCATGGCCTGCAGCTCCTCCAGTGAATATGGCACCTCGAATCCCTTTTGATATGGCGGTGTCACATTCACGAACTGATTATGAAGAAGAGAGCTCGGCATACAACGTGCACTCCCAACTGAAGAGTTCTTTAGATAGAACTCTGGGACCGTGAGTCCCGAAGACAAAAATCGTTCAATGAACGGGATGAGCTTCGCCTGGAGATAAGGCAGTTTTTCACCCTTCAACGAACTCTCCGAATACATAGTAACCGCGGGTGGATGAATCGCACTATATGGCTGATTCAAAACGTTCCGATAGGGCTCGTGATCCACGATCAATGAGTTGTTGATCGTGGCCCCATTATCGTACAAGGAGGATGAAGCGAGAATCCTTGCGAGACGCTTCAGAAAAATTGGTCGTGTGGGATTCTGAGGGTCTCGATAAGCACTCTCGTTACAGTACTCTTGTTCAAAAGCCAGGTAATCGTCTCCGATATCCGGCACCATCCATTTCAGGTTATGAAGACGCTGCTCAAGAGTCTTCTTGGGTAAATGCGACCAATAAACGATCTGAATGTCCTGACCCTTACAGAACCTGATGAACTCCTGAAGACCTGGTCGAGGTCTTACTTGCGACCTCTCATGCATACTTTTCCCTTTTAAAATGAGGGGCTCATAGAAGAGCAGAGTTCCTTGAACCTCAAGGAAAAGAAACAACTTCGGAGTCGCTACCTGAGACGGGCCAGCACTAGACGTGTTCCCTGCCCTTTCTTCTAGAGCTGGTTTGTCACACTCCTGCCCACCTTCAAACGCGGTGGCGGGGAATTTCTCAGAAGTTTTGGAGTCATCATCTACATTGCAAAACGAAATACATAGAGCATGAGAAGCAATGAACTTAGGTACATGACAAAACATTCGTGCATTGTATCAGCTGGCAGCCGACACAGTCCATAAGTACTCTAGTCTGCCGAGATGAAGGCTCCTACTGACAAGTCTACGCACAAGTCTAAGCCAGGTAGTGCTACATATACATGAGCTATTTTAGATACTCCACAAACATCGCGGAGCATGTCTATTTCCTACGAACCTCTAGTCTGAGCCCGCCTCTGAGATCGAGCGGGAGACATCGTTTCATTTGGGAAGTCCTGCTCCCACGCCGCCGCGCCACTGTCTTCCTCGTCACTCGGTCGTTTCCGCTTTTGCTGAACCCGAGTTGACCTCCGCGAGTCCGCCGACTCCGACTCCTTTTTGAGCATGGCCGACTTGCTTCTTCCCCGTCGTGGTTCAAGCGGGGAAACCACCATGGGTGTCGGTTGGCAGCCGATACTAATGTCAGTTGCAGTAGCTGGTGGCCAATTGCAGTGACTCCCACTTGAGGCTCTGTCGGAGGACTGACCACTGGAGCCTGTGGAATCCTGCAAATCTCCTTTGACGGTGGCTGAACGTGCAAGTCCACGACCATTGCGACCGATGAATTTCCCGATTGGAGCATCCCGAGCAGCTCCGAATTTGGAGCCGGGGGGATTGAGAGAACGCCTCGGAGATGAAAGACTTCGTTGCCGCTGCCTTCGAATGAGTGTCTCTTCCGGGGTGTCATCACTGTCTGAGTCAATTAGAAACGTCTAAATTTCTGGTCGCTCCTGAGACTGACCCTGCGGCCATCTCCGCGCCGCCGCGCCACAGGGAGTCTCCGTGCCGCCGCGCCACCGGGAGTCTCCGTCAGATTGAGGGTCGAGATCGGCCATGGTTGCTGATGTGATGCCGTAGGCGACACTTGCCCCGATCCGCTTGCGCCCCCTTGGTCTGTCAACGCAGGCGTCCCCGAAGAAGGTCCCAAGGAAGCCGAGGAGACGAGGTTCATTCCCCTCACACGTTCTGTGGCCTTCTGCAATCCGTCCTCCTCCCGAACGAACTCCATGACGGCTCGCCCATTCCTCTGCGAACCCATGGAGTATAAGTGAGTAACATGTTGTATCGGCTGCCAGCCGACAGGATTTCACTTCCTCTGAACAATGCAAATGTGAGGAAGGAATAAGAAAACTTACCAGAGCGATCTCCGTGATGTTCTCGCCCCCCCAGATGTTGATGACAGTGGCATCCTTGGATTTTAGGGTCGGCATCATCAGTTTCTCTAGAAGTCCATGACCAACCCCGCACATCCCGCCATTCCAGTCGACCTTGCCCTCAACGTCGACATTGAAACAGTCGGGCGCCTTGTTGATTCCAGTGAAGCGCTTGAAGACTAGGAAAATACTGGACCTGTCCTCGGGCTTCGGGAAGGTCAAGGACAAAGTGACCAAAGGCATGGATTCAATCTCCGCCTTCTGAAAGCCTCCACGGGGAGATGGTTGATAGTACACCGAATGGTAGTACCAGGAGGACGAGGATGAGTATGAGGCCGTCGCGACAGAATCTCGGAAACGCGTGTTCCCGATAAGGAGCATTGATAGGGGGATGTACGCTTCGGTCTCTTTGATATTCGGACCGTCCACCTCAGGGATTTCAGCGGCCAGTGTTAGATCGAACAGATCGTTCTTGTTCACTGGAAGCAGTTCCCCCATATCTGTATACCCAAAGAGGACAATGAATTCTTTGTCCTCGGGTTCCAGCACCATATTCCCCTTCGATTGACGGACGAAGTCGACCACCTCAGGAATACTCTCTCTGACATAGCATTCGTATTTCAGGTCGGCGGGCTTCCCACGCGTCGGAGGCAATTCGACTTTGGCGTAGTTCGCCAACGTCGTGAAGAAGACCCCCGGCGCCTTGCCATCCTTCGACTTGTCCATTGTTGGATTCATAGGGTTCACTCGCCCCTTCAACCAGTTGGTGGCGTCCGTGAACTTCATCATGTCCTTCCAGACGTTTCAGACTACGGCCGTTGAGTACCCCTCCTTTTCAGCAAGCTCCATCCAATCCTCGTCAGTATATGGAGTCCAGCCCTGGTCCTTGCAGGGAAGGGGATGCTTCTTCCTGGTCCACATGATCTCGTTCATGACGATTCTGTCCAGCTTTTTGTCCTTGCACCAGTCGAAGAGAGTGATCTTCCCCGAGGACTTGGCCTTCGCGGTGTTCTTGATGCTCATGTGAAGTGCAACGATCTCCCGCCCTAGCTCGCACAGATCCGAATCCCGAAGCCCCAGCGTTGGCATGAGATCCGTTTTGGTGATGTGAGTGAGCGGCTTTCGATTGACGAGAAGATTCGGCAGAGTCCCATCATCTCCAATAAGCTCCCCGTTCTCCCACGCATCGAAGACCTCCGTCTATAGCACCCAGGTGGTCTCCTTGATGAAGATGAGGGGCAACTTGGAGGACACCTTCTCATCCACGAAGTGCGCCATCACCTTCAGCTTCGCAGCCTGGAGGAGTTCCACCGCAATGTTTAGAACATGCGAGAATGGTATTGACTGCCAGCCGATACATAATATATTAATCAAAAGGGAGAAAAAAATAAAGGTGCGTGGGAATTACCTCAAATGCTGCTGATGGCTTTCCACCTCCACGATGCAGCTCTGGGCACCCCGCCTGCACCCACGCCGCTCTTCCCATCTCTATGCAGGATCTGAAGGTCTCCTTTGCCACTTTCTCCGCAATGTTGAGATTGAGGGCATTGGAGACTCTGACGAGTGTGTCCGGATCTCTACTGAATACCAGAATGACCTCGAACTCCAAGAGGTCGGTTTTGGCTTTAGAGCCATCCGGATATTGCTCAATCAATTCTCGATAGGCTGTCACTGTGTGTTGCCCACCAATGATATACCAGTGGACATTTGGCGCCTTCCACCACGGCATTGAGATGCCGTCGACAACAACAGTCTGTTCCTTCCCGGGACACTCGTCCATCACGGCGTCTAGTCCTTTGTCCTTTGGCAGTGGAGCCCGCTTCAGAGGAATCCCATGGATTTCCGGCTTCTTCCTGATGGACCCATATCCCTTGTACATGGTCTTCATCTGAATTGAGAGAAGGCCAAAATATTATAGATCAGCTACAGATGTCGGTTGCCAACCGATACATTATATGGGAAGATAAAAACCAGTAAAGGATGGAAGTGATCGTCGAATTACCTGGCCAAGTCAGTCCTTTGCAATCTTCTGGTACTTCAACTTGTCCGGTGCAATGTGGAATTTGTCCGAGTGAATGACCCTCGGAAGACGCTGCTTCTTGTAAGGAAACGCGTGCAGGAGCCCCGTTTTCAACGCGGGGTAAATAGTGTTCACCTCGTTCTCCTTCATCTTGGTTGTGAGATGATTTCCTCGCTGGAGTGCCTCGTCGAGTGTCAGCTTCAGCGGCTTGTTGGGGTCGTCCCTGGCCTTCGCTTTTCTCTTCGGTTTGCTGGGCGATCCGGTCTCCTGCAGATCAGTAGCAGCGTCTTCAGTCACTCTCGCCGCCACTTGCTTCCTTGTCGAGGGTACCTTTTTCTTCCCCTTTTCCAACTCACAAGCAATGAACACATTGTGCTCATCGCGCTCTATCTTCAAGCACTCCCAGCCCTGGATGAGCTCCTCTGTACTGGACGGCGTGCTTCCCTCGAACGTCATGCCCATCGACATTGACTTCTCTCCACAGACCTCCTCCATGCACTTGTTCACCGGCAACTCCACCGCGAAATAATCGGCAACTCCATCTGTGCTTCCCAGTGGCATCAAGCATATCATGACGTGCACGGAATCGCCAACAGCCATCACGGACAATACACTTCCTTTGCCAAGGGTCATGTTCCCTTTCAGCTTGAAGGAGCATACGATCTCCACTGTCGTGTTGGGTAACTGCCTCCAACACAGACCCCATTCTTGGATGGCCTCGATCACTCGCCATGTTGCCCTCGATGGATACCCATCTTCCAATATCCGAGAGTTTGGGATTTGCTTTCCCAGAAGGCGGGCCAATAGAGTCGGTTTCCTACAAAACAATACAATTGAATTCTCAGTACACTCACACTATGCACCTTCACTTTGTACATCCATTGTATTGGCTGCCAACCGATACAACCTCTCAGTCCCTAAACCCTACCGTCGGAAGACATTTCTAGAAATTCCTAAGTCAGTTTCCTACAAAACAATACAATTGAATTCTCAGTACACTCACACTATGCACCTTCACTTTGTGCATCCACTGTATTGGCTGCCAGCCGATACAACCTCTCAGTCCCTAAACCCTACCGTCGGAATACATTTCTAGAAATCCTAAGTCAACCGTCCCGGGATCATATCGGCTGCCAGCCGACATAGCTTAAGCTCAGGCTCCTAGTGAATACTACAATGTATGTTGGCTGCCAGCCGATATAGCAAGTAATAGGTGCCTCAGAATCTAAATGGCTATCCTATATGATATAGCAAATGACAGTGTATTGGCTAGCAGCCGATACATGTAGTGAAAAGTACCTCTCAGTCGCCAAATCGGAGGATGCCATCGCCAATGGACTCTGTCGCTTATTGGTTGCTGAAGATGACTTGTCGGTTGCTGAAAAAGCACGCTTGCCTCGCTCTCCTTCACTATCGGCTGGCCAGAAATGCGTATCGGCTGCGCTAGGATGTATCGGCTGCTACTTTGCTTTGCGACGGGATGTCAGCTGCAAGCCGGACTGGAGGGAGAATGGCAGAGTGAGAGTGAGTGAGGCTGAGAGTGAGTGAGAATGAGTGAGAGAGTGAGTGACAGAGAGAGAGCAGGAGACGCAAATGGAAAATGAGAGAAAATGAAAGTGGCCAAGGGTGTATACCTCCTAAACCCTCGGCTGCCAGCCAGTAGGCGCAATTATGACAAACCGAGTCCGTTCTTCCATAAATTTCATCCATCGCAGGTTTTCATCCGTTAGCATGTACTCCACATCCAGCAAAGTACATGGAAGTTACGAACACTCATTGCAGAGATGCGTACGTTTCCCAACACGATCTCCCGATGCACGGACTTGTCTCTCTTGCAATCACCACAACTTCATCCTCTTCCAGATTCAAATTTCAAGCGCCAAATTCAGTTTCAGGCTTGCTCACCTAGGATCAGATCTTGGAGGACTTCCATTTTCATTTTCATTTGCCCCACACACGCACTCAGAGCGTCCAAGAACCGTTAGGGAATTGCAGTGGCTTGTTGTGGAATGTTTATGAGGGATGCAACGTGACTGGGAATTCAGTAGACCTCAGTTCAGTGCAGCATTGAGTAGTCTCCGGGTTCAGGAAGCGCTCTTCGACAGTTGTTATTTGGCGTTTAGGCTTACGTAGGATTTGCAGTGGGATTTGAATTGCTCCAAGCTACATTTGAATTGCAGTAGGATTCTAATTGCAGTAGTTGTTAGGAGCATTCTCAAAAATTAGTTGCCTGACAGAGGTTCAGGATTTCCTATTCGGTTGCACATGTGTTTCCATTTCATTATTTTTACTGGTCAAAGCATCTGTGGACAGTGCCTAGATCATAGGAAGCGCAAAATCTAGCTTCGTGCATGATCCCCAAAGTTCTAGCTGTACAGTCCTGCCTCTGTGCTTTACTGTACGGACAGTGGTATCGGCTGCCAGCCGATACCAATTTCTGTACCAAGAAGGTCGTAAAGCACCAGGTACATAGACGTATCGGCTGCCAGCCAATAAGGTCATCACGGGTCTAACAGAGATTCCGACATTGCGGGTTCTGACTCCTATTTCAAATCATGAGTGGATCTGATGACTGGACATCGGGTGCGAGTCCTATTGAGGCATTCACGAAAAATGGAGGCTCGGGAAGACTGAAAATGCAGAAGGGAGTTGTTGTGGCTCTTACACTGGAAGGATTATACTACTCCGGAAGGGCGGTCGTAGAAAGGGTAGTGAGCCGCGATCCCTACCTCGTACACGTTCATGTCCTAGACGTTCCAAATAACCTCGATATGCCTCTTCCGTTTCCTGAGGGAGACATGGTGTTCCTGCGACACTGCCCGGGAAGGTCAATCGTGTGGGAGGCAGAGAACATCTATCCCCATGTAGAGTCTGAAGGGTCTTCTTCTGCTGGTGTCGGCCGACAGCCGATACAAGTGGTCACAGATGAAAAACCCATACAACAATTCCTGTCACTCACTGTCAATATGGATGTCTCACTACTGCAGACTGTGGGCACGGATTTGCTGTATGCTGGTGTAGGTACAATTGTACAATGCTCTCCAAAGGGTTACTGGGAAGGCTTTTGCGTTCCACACAGCTTCTTCCTCGTTGTGAAGCTACTACACGTCGTCGATGATTTCCAGGATCAGAGTGCTTATTGCAAGATTCCTGAATTCATGACACTCAAACGCTGTGTTGGATTCAAAATACTCTGGAGTGATTATAAAGTCAGACCAATCGAGACCTCCGTCCCAATAACCAAGGTTGTCGGCTGCCAGCCGACAGGAGAACCTGCGACCCATTTCATGCAGGCTTAAGTCGATGGTAACTACGAAAGTGGTGGGAGTTCGAACGATGTATAGGTAGAATTATGTGATCCGGGAACACAGCGAGTACTTCCTACTGCATCAGATGAAGACGAGCGAGATGATAGGCTCTATTCGTCCGACGATGACAGCCGCGGGTCTGCAGAGGATCACCGCGATGTTCATGGTTACAGTACCTCTGGCACTACCGTGTCCGACACAAGAGTTGCTGACAGCATGGATCATTCGGACGCGTTTAGAGCTGATACTCAAAGTGGAGATAATGGCCATCCGGATGGAATGCAAGCTGGGCTTCCAATCCTAGATAGACCGCTCTGGAGGAATCAATACTGTGAACTTTTCAATGACGACTTCTCGGTTCTCGGAAGAGCCATGATCCAAGTCTGCCTACCAGATGAGGCCTGCGATAATGGCGTCCTGGGCGACACGGATGTCGGGGTCATGTTCATATCGGACAATGACGAACTGCAAATGACAACCATGCGTTGGAGGCTCACACACACAAGGTTGGAGGGTGGAAGGCTACTATCTAAAATTGTCACGCTCTGCTCAGAGGCTGCTCTATTGAATGAGTTGGACGATAACGGAATGCAGGGGGTACCGAGGAATCCATACCACTCTGTGCGTAGAAGGGTGATTCCCAAGGATCACGAAAGCCAATCCAGGCTGCAAATGAAGACCTCGGAGACGGAGGTACGTAAGGTCAGTTCACAGAAGTGCTGTAAGCTCAGATGCTGCCAGACGTTTCCCTGGGAGGACACGAGATCTATACGACGAAAGTTCTTTGCTTACACATTCGAGAGTAGGAGGGAGGTAGCGTATGCGGTGCAGAGTCAGCTTCATGCAGGGATTATTCCAGGAAAAAAATTCATTACTCTTGCAAATACAGACGTCTGCGAGAACGC
This sequence comes from Pseudoscleropodium purum, assembly GCA_963969395.1. Classification (NCBI taxonomy): domain Eukaryota; kingdom Viridiplantae; phylum Streptophyta; class Bryopsida; order Hypnales; family Brachytheciaceae; genus Pseudoscleropodium; species Pseudoscleropodium purum. Next base: position 16,960,637 of record OZ017802.1, read on the forward strand.
ATGGTATATCATTCACGAGGTATCGAGGTCGGCCTATCATGTTTACAAGGCTACGGCCGTGGGAGGATCCGTTAACGGCTCGCATGGAAATGCGGGGGCCCGACGGCCACAGCCACAAACAATCCAAGCTCAAGCAACCCTCAAAACAATCATCGACGACAATGCCGACAAAATGCCAAACGAGTTCAGAATGGTTGGAAATAAACGCGTCGACAATCTCAAGGTCCTCCCCTTTGCAATGAATTGGGATCACATGCGCGAACAAGTCAATTATGTAAGTCCATCATCTGCCTCTTCGTCTACAGTAGAAAAGTCCTTTTATCGGCTACTAGCCGATACAATCATGTCTAGACTTTGAATGTAGAAGCCATTGATCTTTCCTTTCTGTAGGCCGTCATTTGCAGTTCTGTCGGCTGCCAGCCGATACAACTCTATAGTCTTCCATGGAAACTCATCCATGAAGTCATGTTCTTTAGGTCAATGGAATATGCAATATGAAGCCGGTCTCGCAGTCTGCTATCAGCCGCCTTCGGAATGCTCATTTCAAAAACGTAGAGGTCAAAGCCGTAGGGAGCAATTTCTCAAAATGCATAGAATGTGACTTCCTGGTAGAGTTCATTGCAAAGTATCCAAGAGGTTGTGATGAGTGGCAGGCCTTGGTCGATGACAGAGAGAGACATCTCAATTACCATCGCGCTTGTAGAAATGTATACAGTGGATGGACTGCGCAGTCGGTGCAAAATCCATCAGAGTTCCTCTACATTATTCATGACAAAATGGACACCACAAAGACTGCCATTCCGAGGATGCAGCGTATCACCAAGGCCACCGCAGGGCTAGGGCAAATACCAATCTCGTGTACTGGAATGCTCACACATGGACATGGAGATGTCGCGTATGCACATTACTCCACATCACTCCGGCCTGGGGATTCAAATTTCACAATTTCGTCCATCTGCAGGGTCCTCAGGGCCCTAGAACTACCACCTATTCAGGAGTCCAAGATCCTCTTCTCGACTCCACCGCTAAACACCTTCTTCGAGGCTCTGCTTCATGGGAAGTCGAGATGCAACTCGTCAATCCTGCAGGCCTCGGACATGGTGATCGACGCAGCGAGACCAGGACGACCTCAAGTCCCACTTCCGAGGAAACTGTTCTTACAACTCGACAATTCAGCAAAGGACAACAAAAATCGATTCCTCATGGCTTTCTGCTCACTGCTCACTGCCAGGCGCATATTCAAGGAAGTTTCAGTGGGGTTCTTTATTGTCGGGCATACGCACGAGGACCTTGATGCGCACTTCAGTTATCTCTCTAAACTGATCAAAAGGAAGAACACATACGTACTTGCGGATCTCATGAAGGCATTCATGGATTCACAGAAGATTGTAGCCTTCATTCCGGAGTTCGTGCAAGAAGTGGCGGACTTCAAATCATACTTCAAGGGCTTCCATCATGATGGGGTGAACAAAATCATCGGGCTCGGAGATAAACACCTCTTCAAGTTCTACGTCGTGGAGGATGGTGTGGATCGTGGATGGCCGGTCATGAGGTACAAGCTCAGGGCCACAGATTCTTCGTGGCTGCCTCCTGGCGCACTTGTCAAAATGTGGACAGCGGACGAAAATGGACAACTCAATATTCCACAGGGGGACCCTCGACCTGTGCCTTTCAAGGCACTTTGGGGGAATGTGGACATTAATACCAGAAGGCGAAATGCAGAAAAAGAAGTCGCAAGGGCTATAGAGTGCAATGAGAAACAGACATTCATCAAAACAGAATAGCAAAGTTCATTGAGTTCTGGAAATCGGGAATGGCCAGAGATAGACAGTACGCACAGGAAATGGCAGGCTGTGTGGCTTACTGGGAAAGAATTCAATCGGAGATCAATTCGGCGCTGCCTCAAACTCCTGCATTGCTTCAAGAAGGATTATGGCCGCTCTCTGACTGGACAAGAGATCACACGTCGACTTTTGTAGACAAGGAGGCGGAGGAGAATTATTCAGTAGACACCACTCCGGAGGACGAAGGGGATCCCACTCCATACTGCGGACCTGTGAAGGACAGGCCGCGCTTGAGATTCAATCCATTCAGGGATGTTCTGCTCGGAGACTTTGTTCTTTGTCGACCATGTCACAATAATCATCTACCTGTCTGGCTGGGACGGGTATTCCAATGTGTGGACATGTCTCCGAGGCCCACGTATGGTAATTTTAAAATTGAGTGGTGGACTCCGATGAAAGCCAAGAGGGAGTCAAAAGCGCTCATTGCGAGGGAGTGCTAGACCCGAAGATGGCACAAGGAACTCTGTCTTCCGTAGATGGTCCATGTCAACATTGTCTTGTATTCGCACAGAATGCCCTCGCACGCAAAGAAAGGACCTCCCACATCTCATGTCATCCCGGAAGCATCCGTTGCTGCTGCTATTGCGAATCTGGAGGCCGCGGGGGTAGCTTTGGACAGAGATGCAAACGAGGGCGGAGAGGATTACTGACATATCGCCTTGGACCTATCGGCTGCCAGCCGATACAATAGTTTAGCTCTGGAGTTGTGTCACCATCACATTGCTAGACGGATCCGAATCTTCGCTGCATGTGTCGGCTGCCAGCCGATACTAAGGGCTTCGCTGCATGTCAATCGCATGGTTCTTGAACAGGATGTTTTCACTTCAGGATGATTACATGCATATCCACAATATTTACTCATTTGTGGATGTGCCTTCATATCTTTTAGGGTGTGCCTTCATATCTTATAGGTTGTGACTATAAGTCTTATGACTAGTCAGTTTTGACATTTTTAATATGTATCCATTGACTGCTGACAAATCACATTTATTTGAATCTCCTATGGGGACCATGTTACAACTGTTTTATCTTCAGTGCACAAGCGATTTGCTCATATCTCTATCTTTCTTGTTCGTTGTCCTGCTTTTTGGTTTTGCGCACTTTACTATGCTGTCTTATCGGCTGCCAACCTATATGTCAATGGGCACGGGATGGGTGCACGGTCATAGGCACCAGTTCTGCTATTGCATAGAAACCGGTCCAAAATACAACAATCCACTTTTTTTTTGTACCCTCGGTTCTTCTAAACAAGGTGTGGGTGGGCTGCCGACACTTTTTAATCATTTGAAGCATGTTCTCTACCTTTTTTAATGTGGCTATGGACTATGAATTTGTCCATAATTTGTGCAATTGTCCATAAATAGTTAAATATAGGTTGTTAAGCAATTCATAAAGAATGACATGAAACATATCAATGGTTTAGATTGAAGTTCTCATTCATTTGAGGGATACATCAATCAAGGAGCCTCATAGCTAGTAGGATGTAATTTGGAGGGTAATAGGATTCAGAAGAGTTAGTTCAAGATATATTGGCTCTATCCAAAGGACACAGACTATGGCATCGACTTTGGTTTCAGAATTTAAGTTTCCAAATCCTATCCACAACCACATTCACAGTGTACAACATGTTGGAGTGGAGATGTGGGATCCAATTAGTAAATAAAATTAACATATGACAGGGTCTCACGATTATATCATTCTTGTTTTTGAGTAATTTCAGCTTATATCACTGGAATGCTCGTGGTCTGTACGTACAGGTGGTTTTGTATCAGATTCAATTCAGGAGGACTCACTGAGCACTTTCTTATATTTCATGGAATTTTTTTATATATTTTTTAATCTAACATGACACCTTATCATTATCTCACAAACCTTGGAATGTGATACAGGCAATCCAATATCTCACACCTTTTTTGATATCACATGCTTCAGTTGGTGTTGAAATCATCCAGGCTAGACTGCAACAATGGCATGGACTCGTATGCTCCACAGATGCTTGCGTGGAAAATGCCGGAGGTGCCCAAATAGAAGCTTCTACGGATGAGCTTGGGTGCTCAATCAGTCCAGAGGTTGTTGATACTAAAGTCCAGCAATGTTGCACTTGCCACATGAGGTCAAAGTTTCCTGGTCAGGCAGGTCAGTCTGAGACGCCCGCCAATAGTCAATGAAACACAGGTCATCTATAAATATATTCCTCACATCCAATGGAGTTGAATTTTTTGTAGACTTTTGGAGGTCTGAGGTCTTTGATGATGAGCATGATGAGAGTTCTTCCGAGGCCACCGTAAAATGATGTTGTGTATTGAAAAAAAGACTGGTCAGAAGTAGAAGGTACATTGGTTTCTTTCTTTTACATCAATTTAGAATCAAGTAAATTTGGAGGAGAATCACTACCTCGTTGTGCAATGTAAGCTCACAAAACATTTCAACCCCATTTAAAGTTTCGTAAAGTATTCAAAAACTCCTAGTAAGCAATTTGTAAGGCAAACATATGTATGCCAATCTTTTTCTAGATTAAATCATCTTTGAAGAATGTTTCCAAGTCTATACATCGCATGACATGGATATTAAAGAATAGAATTTTTGCGAATTATGCTTTTAGTTTTTTTTAATTTGAAGATGCTTTGAACATCCATCTCTAATATTTATAATATGAAACCCTAATGCAACCAAATGTGGATGATGAATGACTTTCGGAGGAACAATGAAATCAAAGAATAGACATATTCATCCAAAAATTTGATGGATTGGAGTTGACTTTAATTTTTAGTAATAGGCTTTGTTCTTTTGAATGTTAAGTTTTCTTCAAGTGTTTATTTTGAAAATTCATAAAAAATAAAAATAAAAAAATAAAAAATATAATTGTTCTATTGTAGCCTTCATGATTTTCATTTGTCTACAAGTTTAAAAAAATTAACTACTACCTTGATTCTATCCATGTACATTAATTTATTACAAAACAAATGGTTTAACAAGTGATTGGAGATAGATATCTTCAAATGATGAATTTATGCACTAAAGTTAAACAATTCCACTTGGATGACTAGTGCATTAGTGATAATACATTGGAGACACAACTCCCATATAAAGACATTATATTGGAACTTAAAGTTAGATAATTCTAAATAGAAGATCAAGATTTGAATAAATATAAGTAGGACTTTATTTTAGTAGATGGATTTAGATAGGACTAAAGATAAGAAGCTAAAGTTAGAAACAAAGTCTTAATCCATGTAAAAGACAAATAGTCTTTATTAAAAATCTCTATTGTATAAGGAGATGAGGCTAATTGTTTTTGAAGATTGATCTCTCTCCATGGTTTGATGGTTTGAGCTTTTTGTAAAATCATGCTTATTTCTATATTCTTAATTGGAGTCTATTGTGGAAGGTTTGTAACGTGAGTCCTCTTTGGTGATTTCCATTTACATCTTGTCCAATTCAGTTAACTCACAGAAAAGTGATAAGTTAGACCTTGTGGGTTCCCTTCAAATACTAAGCTTAACTTACTGTAAAAAAGCTCAACAGTTGACCTTTTCACAGTACTGAAGAACCTCACTCGAGTTGACTAAAATTAACTACGGAAAGGGCATGGCCGAAGCACAACCAAGTCAAGTGTGGATGGAACGTGTCCCACCCCCATGACGAAACGTAGCAGTCACGCACTCCCGAAGCAACGTGTCGCGAAGCAGGAAAACTCCCACGAAGCACATCGCGCCGAACAATAATCAACTGCTACAGTCCCAAACAACCAATCTCTCCCACACAAATCAAACGACAAACAACAACAGAAACCCGTTAGTGCCTCAAAAAAGAAACCCTCTAAAGAGAGAAAAGTGTGTCACTCCCAAAGATAGAAATCCGCTCATGTTTCTTGCGGTGCTTCCTGCTCATATATATAGCCTCCTGGAACTGCGCTGCAGCACCTCTACAGAATCCATTCGTTTGCTGCTTGAAAGTCACGTCTCGAGGTTCGATTTCATAGATCCCAGCATTCGGGATTCAAGCAGGTCCAGGCACCTTATTAGCGGAAGTCTCAAATTCTTGGGTTGAATCTAGTTCTGGTTGTGGTTGCAGCGATTTGTGGACCGTGTTGAGGATTCCAGGGTTCGATTCCGCAGGTCCAAGCACTCGTGATTTGTAGCTGAAGTTTCAAATTCCTGGACTGATTTCGCATCTGGTTGTGGTGATTTTGGGACCGTTTTGAGGATTTGTTGTGTCCCGAGATGAAGGTGGCACGGGAGCTGGAAGTGGAGTTGCGTTCGGCGACAGGATTGAAAAGTGCGAGTAAGATGGCGGTATACTGTGTGGCGTGGGTGGAGCCGAGTGTGAGAGTGCCGTCTCCGAGTACGAAGGCCCATGGGGCGCACCCGGAGTTTCACACTAGTATTGTGATGGTGTTGGATGAGAGGACGTTGGAGAGGGGGCAGCACTTGAACATTGAGATTCTGGGACAGGGACTGGTGTCCACACGGCGCGTCGGATTCGTGAGGGTGAGCTTGAGTGAGCTTCTGACGGATAGCGTCAATGGCGCCGCTGTGCACACGCAATTCAACGCACATCCTGTGAGTTCTCTTTTTAGCACCTACCTTGCTTTTTGCAACTGCGTCCTGACGGTTTCATCCTTGTGAATTCTAAGCAGGTCATATGCTTGTGAATTCCAACAGTTTCTTTGAAGGTTGTTCTTTGGTTCTAGATCGAAGAGGTAGGAGGCTTCGCTCTAGCGGAAGGTAAATGTGACGTAGTTTTGAGTTGGACCTTACTTGAGAAGTGAGCCAGTTTCTGTTTGTTGAACATTGGTTGTTGAGATCGTGGAACTCACAAGTTTGAAGCCTGCTCGTCTGTCGTGAGTGAGCCTCTAGCTTTGCAAGACTAGGATGTGAAATCTCCCCGGAAATTTCATTCTGGTGTAGGTGGTCTTCAAGAGCTGTGAGACTGGAGAAGGTTACAGGCTAGGACAGAATGTAATTTTTGACAAGTCTTAGAAGATCAACACTGAAGTTTGTTGGCTCTAGATTAAAGAGGAGGTGGCTTTTGCATTGGTGAAAGTTCAATGTATGGGAGTTTGAGTAGGACTTTACTTGGGAAGCGAAAGCGAACCAGTCCCTGTTTGTTGAACTTAGATTGCTGGGTTCGTGGAACTCCAAAGTTTGGAACCCAATACCTGTCTGGCCGAACCTCCCGTTTTGACTGACTTTGTGGAGTCTCATTCTGGACTAGGTGACCTTTAGGAGCTGTGAGGCTGGAAAGGGTCACTGGACAGGACGTGTTCACTAGGATTTCAAAAGACCAATTCTGAGCTTTTGGGGTGTTTGGAGAGCTTTTTGAGTAGGAGGGTCATGAGTTGCACCCAACCTCTTTAATAATTTACTCTGTCAGTACTTGTTCGTTGTATTTATCCTCTGAACATGCTCAGAAGTCCATCTGTTCTCTGAGCGAGTGTCGTTAGAAACTATTGAGTGGAAGTTCTTCTTCTGACTAGCCAAAGAGAGAGTGACACTTTTGCGTCGAAACTTGAGCTTGTGTCATGCTTTGATTTTGATTGACATGATTGCAGTCATTTTTAATTTGTTTTTCGAGTTCGATTGTGCGATTCTTTCTGTTCTTACAGTCACCTCCACTTCTTTAGGGATCTCATTTGTTTTGCTCTCCACGAATGCAACATGAGGATAACTTGTAGGGAAGTGATACTCATATATCGTTATTTTGGTCAGCAACGTATTAGATGAAGTAGTGTGTACAATGCCATACGACTTACAGGTGACACTTGTCATTACACTGTCACTTAGCAACTCAGTACGACATGCATCGGGCTATTAGCTTAACCGCAATCTATGCAATTCGATATCTAGATCCGCCGATGTCATTAAACTGGCGATATTTCACGACTTCGCCACTTTCCAGGATGCGTGGCCTGGAATGTGAACCAATGCCAGTCCTAGTCCTAGTTGTCTTTAGAGCTCAGTGCGAAGATTTTGGCTTCCAGAGGTAGGTGAATCGCCCAAATTCTGGTTTCCGGATATCGCGTTCAGGTTCGTGACATTCGGATTTTTTTGGATTTTCGGGACGAGTGTCAGAATGTGAATTTGAATCGGACGCCGCAGAAATCTTAATGACTCGATTTTGTGCGGATTTTGTCATGTCGACGTTCTGGACGCGAATATTTGGTGTCCTTACTGCGGCAATTTAACTTTAAGTTAGATGGTATTGAACTAACATCTTTCCTCTGGTTGTGGCAGGTCACCAAGCACTCCGGACGTCAACAGGGCTTCCTGAGCTTCAACCTCTACATTCGCCCCTACGACCCTCAAAGGAAGTCGCTCAAACCAGCAGCAGTTATGACGCGGAGACTGACGATGGAGCCCACGCCCAGCAAGCCCAAAGTGATCACCACGCTCCGCCAGCGGTTCGAAGCGGAAGCTGGTGACCAGTCGGACGACGTGATGTCGCCCTCCAGCAGCTCCGAAGAAGGGCACTCCAACAATGTCACCTCTCGCAAGAGGTTGTACGCGCTCCGACCGCGCTCCTTCAGTTTAAATGGCTGTATGTCACCACATTCCCAGAAGCCACAATGATGCTCATTCCGTGAAATTCGGATTTGCCATAATTCAAAGGTTGACAGAGGAAACTTGGGTGACTTCTCTTTCCTAGTTGCAAAAGTTTAGGGTTTAGGGGTTGGGAAGATGACCGCGCTCCTTAAATTTCAATGGCTGTATGTCACAACATCTGCAGAGGCCACAGTGACGCCCATCAGGGATTTGCCAATCAAGGTTGACAGAGGAAACATGAGCAACTGATACTTCCTGCTTGCGAAAGTTGAGGATTCAGGGTTTACGAAGACGACCGCGCTCGTTCAGTTTCAATGTCTGTGTGTCACAACATCCGCAGATGTCACAATGACGGCCATCCGGGATTCTGTGAGTCTCGGACTGGCCATTCTAGTTTGTCAATAGGAAACTCTGGCAACTGATGTTTCGTGGTTGCAGAGGTTTGGGGCTTAGGGTTTAGGAAGAATGAACTCTTTATGAAAAGGGAACTAGGATCATCGCCCTGGGCTTGTACATTATTCATGTATTCTACCAATTCTTTCGCCTGGCCTCGTCTCCGGTGTCTCAACTAAATTTGTTGAGTTTGGAGCGCTGGTTTTGCTTTTTTACAACTGTGAGTGGATTTTGCTTTGAAGGCATGGGGTGCTTGGCTTCAAATGTCTTCTGCATATAGTCTTATTCGCCTGATGAAATCTCGTACTTGTATGAGAGTCCTATTGTCAGAGCTGTGTATCGAATGTCACAGTTCTAGGGTTCTTAAGCACGACATTTAATCGATTGATAGCTTTGGTGGAGCGCTGGGTTGGACACGTGGAGTAGACGACCGCAATTACATTTCTTAATAAATGTGAAATGCCTTTTCTATGCTCCTTTTCAACTGCATAATTTCAGATGCCATAAGCTAGAAATCAAGATCTAGCTTGCCCCAGTTTGATTCGTATAGTATTCCATAAGTTTTCTATGCCTATCTATAGTGGTTTAAGGTGCCAGATCGAAACATGATCTTTTTCTGACCTAGATTTTTATATGGTTTGAAGTTTCAGTTGGGATACTGAAGTTCCACTTGAGCACCTGACCGTTTCATTTAGGCACACTGATAAAATTACCAAGATGTGAACACTCACGTAGGGTATGGGACTGTATTTAATTGATTCTTGCTGGCCGCTTCAACTGGCACAACCTCTTGCTGAATACATGATGACCATAAGGTTTGAGGACCCAAAAGCGACACAGGTGGAGATTTTCTGCTTGATTAAGCAGATAGAAAGTATGTAAGGTCTCCCTAGTGTCTAAGATTAGATGTAAAGTGAGTGCATTGCCATCGTGCATTCGTGCCACTCCCTGTCTTGCACGCCATGCAACGTTTGAGGTGCTCAGGATGGCAAATTTATTTGACATTGATTCCCACTGCTTGGTGACATGGCGAGCTGGCTCCGCATGTTTGAAAAATCCAAGAATTCAAGCTTGATTCTTTTAGCATTAAACTGCCCCAGCTCTGTTTCATTTCACTTTTTCTTGACAAGAATTCTCAGTATCTTTGGACTGTGAAGACTCTTGAAAACCGGGCTCGGAAACTTGGTGCGAAACTTGGTATTTTTGTAGAGCCCGGCCATCCATTTGTGGTTGACATGACTAATAAGTACGGTGGGCGGGGTTTTGAAGACCGCCCCCTGTCCTGCTGGGCGGGGTCTTCATTCCAGGTAGGGGTGGCGAGAGCATCACCACCATGCCAAAGACGTGCTTAGCGAGCCTCTGAAATTGGCAAGCCCGACCTCTGAAATTAGCATTCCGGCAGGGATGGGGATCTCTGAGGATCATATGCTCGCAGCCTCGCACTGCACTCCAAGCCTTGTTTGGTCACTACTTTCAATTTATTGCTACAGTAAAGTACATTGAAATCAGACTCGGTACGGCTTTGATGTTGCACAAGTCATGAATGCGATGTGCTTTACCTGAGAAAGGGGGACTATCTTTAACAATTGTTTGGGTGATCGATTGCTCTTGCATGGAAACACGCGGAATGATTATTTCCTGGATTCTAGAAACACTTCAGAAACACCCGCTGGATTTTCTCATCTGCAGCCAATACGAGCATGGCCACTTTGCCGCAAGATAGAGCTTTTAACCAGTGTTGTGCGGTGTGTACGCACATGAAATTGCTTTGAACATTGCACAATGTACTGAAAAGAGTGCAAACCACCCCTGGTTTGCATTAGTTTCTGAAATGTCCATTTCAAGTACATTCAGTAATTACCAACATTGCTTTCTAACCCCAAAATGCTTGAGGCCTTTTTAGAGCTTCTTGAAGTTTGTTCTATACAAAACAAAAAGTTGAAGGCAAGTGATTGTAGCATTGGAACCTTGAAGATGACACAACCATTGAACTATGCAGGGACGGTTTGGACTTTGTAGAGAAAAGAGAGACCCCATTTCTTTTTGAGATGGCATAAATTAAAAGTATCTTCATCTTGCGTCTTACACATTGCCTTTAGAGGTAAAGCAAATGATAAGAAGTTGAGGCAAATTAATATATGACAAGTTGTATTGGAATTATATACATTGATTTTTTGATGTGTGGTGGATGACCTTGTAATGTGGGGACCATTGTTGATGAATGTGATCATATGTGATGTAGGATTTAACAATAAAGTGGATTAGGAAGTGAATTCTTGTATTGACTATGGGATTGTTAGCTTTGGTAAGGCTATTGAGGCATAATAGCATTACAATTTGTGATAGTAGACCTTTAGACAGTAATTTAGTCATTGTATTGGGTGTTATCCCTGTTTGAACTAATTAATCAAATACTTTTGGGGCAATTGTTGATGGCATTTTGTTATTTAGCTAGTTAATGTGGATGTTAATAAAACAAATTTGTATATGGAGTATTAGTTTCAAAGGGATAAATTTAGAAGATGTTGAAATTAGGGTGTAGGATAGTTAGTGGGAAGTGGTTGATTGTTTTAAATTTTTTTCGTGAAGTAATATGAGGCAATTGCAAAAAAACGCTTGTTGGTCTTGTTGTAATTTTACAATGGGTTTTTTTTCCAAAAGTACTTTAAAATTAGAAGAAAAAAATTTTTAAAATAAAAATATGGCCATTTGAAAGATTAACCTAAGAAAATATTGTAAGAATAATCCTTTCAGTAGGAAAACTAAAATAGTGCAAATTCCCCCTTCAAATAGGTAATTTCACATTTTTATTTGTAAAAAAAAAGAAGATAATTTTAAAAAATTAAATTAAAAATGTCTACTTATAACAATTTTATAAAGATGATCATTCAATAAAAGAACTACTAAAATAATTATTTCCATGTTTCAAAATGCATGCTAAAAGAAGCTCAATTAGTTGGCTTCTATACAATATAATATTAACTATTTTAAAAATTCCTTCATGTAGTAGTTGCTTATTTATTAAAAAACCATCATCAAGAACTTTAGGACATGTGAATATGGTACTATATTGACATCAAAACAACATATTATTAAATTAATGTGGGGATTAATGTGAAAGTGATGTCAAATTAATGGATGTTGGGTTAACCTCTAAAAGACCACCCATGCATTTTGGGGTTGAATAGAAATTTTGGACAAGCTACTATGAATGAGGATTTGTATATTTTAAGGTGTAATTTTAATAGAAGGTTTAGACAAAGAATATCTTTCATATGCACTAAATTTCATGACATTTAAAAATGTGAGTAAAAGATTATGGCCTAATATATTATTTTTTTCTTAAATGGCAATCTAGGTAAATCAAGAAAAATCACTTTTTCAAAAATAAAAGTTTAAAATTGGTTTTCTAGAGTTATATATACATGGAAAGCTTTGAATCATTCCATTTTGATCAATGAGTCAAAAGTTATGAGGATTTTTTGTTTGCCAGTAGTTATGAATTCTCAACTCTAAAAATAAACTTTGAAGTCTTATACTCAATTACCCAATTTTCAATATTTTTGGAAATAAAATAAAATCAAAGGATGTAGATTGTTTATTAAAACATTGCAACCATTGGGATTGGCATTTTTTAATTCCATAATTAAATTCTTAACAACTTTGTATTTTGAATCATTTTCTATTACTGTCTATTTATTAATTATTTTTCCTATATGTTGTACAATTCCAAATGATCTTGAAATTTTCAAGCATGTGGCCAACTTGTCTAGGAGAAAGAACCCAAAGAAGCACTACCATTTTGGACCTTTTTTCATAGAAAAGTCAACTTGTGAAGTGCAACTACCTTGCTTTTTGCAAGGTAGAAAAAATGATTTTTATTAGTGAATTTGAATGCTTATATCTTGCAATTCATGTGATGGAAATGTTTGAAATTTTTACCATGTGTTTTCAAATCAACATACTAGAAGTTCCTATGGTTACATATGTCAAAAAAAATTATTTTTCAAAAATTTGGCACTTGTACAAAAAATGGTAATTTTCAAGCGGTTTAGTTGACAACATAGTCAAAGAACTTTAGGAGTCAATGAATGCTTGACTTTATAAAGGATTATCATTCTAATGCAAAATTGGCACTAAAATGATTAGACATAATTTTGATACTAGAATAGGTCTAGACTAATGCCTTGAAATTTTGATGCACAAATTGTACCACATGTGCACTAAAATGACAACTTGCAACTTAGACTATGATAGTATACTATGTATTTCAATGATGAAATGACTCCACAATTACACTAATTTGGTATTAAAATGAAATAATATGAGAGTGGACACAACTACAATACCATATCTTTTGATGTTATAATGGCACCACACTTGTGCTAAAACAAGAATATAGTCGTAGCAAAATCTCACTAATTCAATGTATTTTTATACTAAAATAGCTCTCAAATATCATTATAAAAACAATATGTAATTGGAATACTAATACTATACCATCATATGCTTTTGATCCTAAAATATTGCCACAATTGCATTAAAATGGAATTTACCAACTTCATGAATTTTTGATGTTGAATTAGTATATAGAATTGTAATAAAACATTCAATTTTGATACTAAATATATAAGAATATCGAGTGTTTAGTGACAAAAAAACATTTTTCGAAGTTTATGTAATACATATATTCAATACCTAAGTCATTTACAATTGTAATCATGTACCACAAAGCGAAATTGATTGTCTTCATCTTCACAATGAAACATAGTGGTTCATAAGAGTAGCAAGTTACTTCTCAAAAGTTGAACCTAAGGTTAAAATATTGGCCCCATCTAAATTTTTATCCTATCTGAATTATTTGCTTTATACTAATTATATTTAATTGAACAAATCATTTCATAATTATGGATCCTTATTTATACTCAAAATATACAAAAAAACATCTACTTGTCTCCATGTGTCACAATTAATTCCTCACACCTCCAAGTATCCCTTTGTTCTCATCTAAAGTAAATTGATACTTTATTAGTTTGTGATACCAACATATAAGATTCATACAACAAGTCTAATTGGCATTGGCCCCATTATTTGAAGAGAATTGGAAAAATATTAAATACAAATTTTATGAAGAAATACCTAAACAACAATTTTAATTCCAATGTGAAATTTTGAAGAAATTTTCCTTAGGATAGATATGCATACTTAAAAAAAAATGTAAGATACATAGAATATCAAAGCAAGTTTTGAAACATTTGAAGTTTGTTACATTCAATAATCTACACATTGATTATAGTGGAGCCACTTCACAATTACTTCAAAGAAAAATGAAATGTAGTATCTCTAGTATTTAAAACAAACAACATTTTCAACATAAAATGGTATGAAAATTGAATATTAGATTCAATACATAACAAAAGTATAAGAATGTAAAATCTTTTAAGCTAGTAACAAAATATACCAAGGGGTAAGTAGTAGAATTTAGTTTCTAATTTTTTTAAATATTAATTGTACATGATCATTTCAAAGAAGATGCAATTACTAGAACCAATTCTATAGAGTAGATTGCCCCAAACCACTTTCTTATATTTGTCTATAAGTCAACAATTTTTGTAGTGGAACGGTGGAACCATATTGGATTGATAAAATGATTGTAAAGTTGTGACCAACACTAAAAACAAAAATTGGTAAAAAAAAGAACCACATTCAAAATCAAATGTGATTTTTTTATCCACCATTTTTTGTGGTTCCAAAACGAGTACAATTTTTTTTAAATTTTCAACTCTAATTTTTTGAATTTCAAGGTGTGTTATATATTATTGAAAATAGAGTAGAACAATGTATAATATATATTAGCTATTTCAATACACAAAGTATACAAACACATCTAATGGATAATCAACATACTTCTCAACCTTTCATGCTAGAAGAGTTTTCTTTGATAAATATTGTACAATAAAGGTCTTCAAAAAGTGCTTCATAAATGTTACCGTAATACGGCTTGATTACAAATTTGCAAACTTTAATATAAAGTTAAAGCAAAGTAAAAGTTAGTTATTGTTTTAAGCAATACAAATATTAAGGTTAAAAAATGACCATTCAAATCAGCCATAGCTATGGTCAAATGATCATATTGATTTCTTCCAATGCCATACATTTCTAAATTATCATCATTCTATGATCTTTTGTTCCTCAATAGTACTTTGTGTTTTTTGCACCTTAATATTATTATTTACCATAGCCAATGAAAGAATATGAAACAATCATCGTGGTTGTTCCAATGTAATCTCAATTGGTATTTCAATATCATACGTCTCACCATATATGACTTTTGCATCAATACCATATAAAATTTTGTTGGCAAAAGGATTATGAGATTCATCAAAATTGACTTTTACCATGGTTGTCATAACGGGTGAGTTAGGGTCATTGGACGGGACGGACGGACGGGCAAACCGGACCGGACGGACGGATGGTCCGGACGGCTTTAATTTTGTAACTTGTGCAATTTTGCGGAATGACACGTCACCTCGTCCGCGCCCTGACGATCTTGTCCGCGCCCAATATGTTCCTTAATCCACATGGCATCTACGTGGCCTATTTTTCCGTTATCAGAAAGTCAACTATGTGTTGACTGTATCGGACGGGCGGGACCTCTAACAGACAGGCGAACCGGATGTCCGTCCACTATGACAACCATGACTTTTATCCTCTAAACATCATCTTCATGATTATTTCTAAATCATTAGAATATACGATAGAACATACTAATTCAAAACATTCAAACCATTATATTAGGGAGGAAAATTGTACTTATATTATATCAACTTTTAGTTTTTCCATCTTGGCTTCACAACATGCAATTGAATCCCTAAGAGCCA
Organism: Pseudoscleropodium purum; assembly: GCA_963969395.1. Lineage (NCBI taxonomy): Eukaryota > Viridiplantae > Streptophyta > Bryopsida > Hypnales > Brachytheciaceae > Pseudoscleropodium > Pseudoscleropodium purum. The sequence goes on from OZ017802.1 coordinate 16,976,300, forward strand.
AAACAACTCCATTCTTGCTATGTTTTAAAATTTTGATTTTTAATTAGAAAATGTTTAAATAATGGTGAAACTAATGCCACATACTAAAAGTCAAGGGTCATTTCATATCTTCTTAAATGCAACATGAGCTACAACATGAGCACAAAAAACATAAGGACAACATCCATCATCATGTCAATTTAAAGAAACATGGTTGACAAATTATAAAAAACAAAATTTCTTTTAGTTGATGATCCCTAAGAACTTCACCTACAAAGACTAAAAATAGAATTAAATTGTCAAAACCAATGAGTTATTATGATAAAATTTATCAATAAAAGGTATTTTTTTAATGAGACCACTAGTAGAAAACAACATTTCAGACAACAAAAACTAGATGATGTTTTTTGAAAACTACATTCCTATAAAAGCAAATTTTCTAAAACTGCATAGTTAATGCAATTTTCAAAAAATATCATCTAGTTTTGGTTTTTATTGTCTAAAATGTTGTTTTCTACTAGTAGACTAGTTTTAGTTCACTAATCAAATTATTCTTTTTTGTAAAATAGATGCTTCAGCACATGTTACCTTGATCTAGATAATATCTAAGTAATTGTAGATTTTTTGGCATTATCTTAGAAAAACACTTTTGAAGCATCTATTTCTACTTTTAAAGATGAATGGCAATTAAAAAAAATTAGTTTTTTTTGCATAATAAGATTCAATTCTGTCAATATACGTTGGGGATAGACCAATTGTTATAAAATCTTTAGATATCCTTCTCATACAAGTTTCACCAAAGTTTTCATGTTTGTGTATATTTTTTGGTTGTAAAACATCCATCCTTGATTGTCAAGTCTTTTATGTTTAGGATCTGGAATACCTTGTTTACCATTGTTGACAAAGTTGAAGTTATTACCTAGCATCAATAAATTCAATGCATATTATATTTGGTACTTTTAAATGTTCATACAATGATTTGAACATTGATAGACATCTAATCACTATGTTTAATACAAGGATAGGTAATGGAAATGAAAATTTACATTATTGTAGAGTAGGTGATGATAAGATTAGATATTTTGTTTGGAGTTCATCACTTTTTAGGTGGCGAGTTTCCTTCAACAATGACATTGTATGTCCTTCAACAATAAAACAATTGCTTTTAGTCCTTGGTTAGGACAATTGTTGTTTTCTACCATTCCTATCTTTTAAAAATGTATTCCATATTTCTAAAGACACCAATAGAGCGATTTCAAATTTTGAATTCAATAAAGTGACTAAATAACTTATAATATCAAAAACAAAAAATTCTACACTTTAATGATGTAGGAACAACAACCACCAGCATTACCATAAATGGTAGCATTTTTAAAGTAAAATAATTCAACCATCCAATAATTGTTTCAATGATGTGTACAAAAAGTATTACAAAAATTACCTCATATTTTCATTAGCATGAAGTAAATTTACTAGGTATTGCTAATTTGGGAGCAACCTCATAAATTCATTTTCAAATTTCATCTCTAGCTATACATCATATAAATCATTGAGTTACCAAAATATAATACTTAAACAATAATGTACATAACAAAAATCAAATTATGAAAAATCAAATTACTATAATGGAATCAGGGTTGACAGGATGGTCAGATGTCCGGGATGTCTGGACGCGGACGATGTGTCCGCATCGTCCGCTGACATTCGCGGATGCCGTCTGCCCCGTCCACCCATCCGCCCCCGTCCGCCCCGCCCATCCGCCTTCCGACGGCGGGAGGGACGCTGCGTCCGCTGGCGTCCGGACGTCCGGGTTACGAACGCTATTTTGGGGCGGACGTAGAGATTCATCAACCCTGAATGGAATCTATGAAATTGACACTACAAATTTAGGTTGTTTAAAAGATTCAATAATTTTTTAGTAAAGTTGCTATAAAATATGTCTAATTAAAAACTAAATAAAGCACCTAATAGGCCAATATTAATTATTAACTAAAGAATTAATTCAAATAGAGAGTGGAGATTTTTGAACTATAAATCATATATATTAAATCAAACTATAATAAAACTAAAGTCTACATTTTTACATCACAAGAGGATGATGAAACAACTTCTATATCCTTAATTTTTGTTACAATGAATTACAAGTATTTAATAAAAATTAGGGATTCCAATTGTTTTGTTCTCCCTTATATAGAAGTAGATGCCAAGCATTTGTACTAATGACGATAGAAATTTTAAGAATAAACAATAATTAATATGTGACCTTCTTACTCTAATAAATGTTTCAAAATTTAAAAACAATAAAGGGTACCAAAGATATATTTGTGTTTTGTGCTTTCAGTGGTTGCATATCTATTAAAACATAGACAAAAAAAATTTTAAATTCATGAATAGACTTTGAGTATAAATAATTAAACTATATTTTTTATGCAACTTATACAAGTGTTAAAAGTTCATCTTGAGATATTATACAATACATAACTGTCCTAAAACAAATGTTCAACTAGATACAAGGCATTCAAACTTACCATGTAATTAAATGAGCAACGTAATTGCAGAAGAAAAATATGGTTTAGCATATAGAAGTACACAAATGAACAAGGGATAAAATGGAACCTTTTCAATCAAAATATCTTTAGTTGGAAGCCTTATGACAATGTATTTATTACAATTGCCAATCTTCTAAGGATGAACAGATAATTTTTTAACATGTCTACATTATAAAATCCACTACTATTTGTACTATATACAAGAAGTATTGTAGCCGTATTGAAGTTTGAATGACTATTCTTATAACATATCTATTAAAACCATTATATTTCAAATAGATTTTAGAGAACTTGCCATTTGAAATTCTAAATTTTAAAGGAAATTAAAAAATTGCACATCACATTAATACATTTTAACGTATAACAACTTTGATTTTATTACTATTTCTATTAGTTGCTTAAACCTTTATATCTTTAGAATCATTTGTAATTTAAAAAAAATTGACATTCAAAATTATGCATACAATATATTTTTATTATTTTATTTTTGTAATAAAATTGATAAATATAGGCTAAAGCACCAACTATAATCCTATCAAATTGCGAATTGTAGGCCTTTTATAATAAATATATTATAATGAATTTAGTTACATATACTCAAAGGTTCATCAAACTAATTAAAGTAATAATATCTATACTATTAAGCTATATAATTCTAATATTCTGTATTACAACTACTAACTCAATTCATCATGAGTTTATCACCAAAAATTTTACTTTTCAAAATAAAATACCACCTAAAAAATGACAACTTTTGATAAAGTGCAATACTAAACTGCCCTCTATCATCAATGATTTTTGTATAATGCCACAACTCCAAAACTTTGCACAACATAACATCATCAATATGAGGTATAACGAACAAATTGATTTTTGATAAAGAAAAATTTACCACATTGCCGCGTTTGTCTTTGGTATTCAATCAATTGAATAGAATTCAAAGTATTAAAATATAATAAATAAAATGATTAAATACATATTGAAAAATAAAAAATGAATATATATCATGAACACCACATCAAATAAAAAAATCCATACAACAAAATATCTACATATATCTAGATGATGTACGTAGTTGTAAATGATGTATTCTCAAATTAGGGTTGACAAAGTCCAATGTCTAAGGAAAATTCACGTTCAAATCGTGGACTTTCGAACGCTCGGACGCAATGTCTACAACATTCAAAATGCTATTAAAAGAGGGGTGGGGTGGACAAGGTGGATGAACATAGTGAATAGATGGGGTAGACAAGGCAAATGGACGAGGTAGAGAGATGGGGCGGATGTGGTGGATAGATCTAAGCCGTTCAATCAAGTGGACATGGTTCAATTGACAAACACAAACCGTCAAAACTTGAGGACGACATGGCAGACGGGGTGAACGACGTTGGTGGACAGTAAAAAAAATTCAAATATTATGGGACGCTCCGGACCTAGCATCCACATTTACATCCTCATAATCTTATCCTGAATCTAATATTTAAAAAACATCATCTTTTTCAATGCCTTCTTCATAAAAAACATCCCCTAAATGCTTAAAGACTTATTTAAAAATGCACTTTTAATTGATCATTTATTATTGTACGTAATTGATCAGTACAATGATAACATCTTTGTATATTATTGTGAAACATGAAAAATTAACAAAGATTATGTAAATATTTATTTAAATTTTTTTTTTTAAATTTAAAAAAAATTTAAAAAATTAAAAAAATATTAAAAAAAATTAAAAATTAAAAAAAATTAAAAAATTAAAAATTAAAAATTAAAAAAAAAAAAAAAAAAAAAAAAATATATATATATATATATATATATATATATATATATATAAATAAACTTCCAAATTTCACTATATACATATGGAAATCAGAATCGTCTTTGTACAATTTATAAGATTTTCCTCAACCTCAAAATGTCACTTATTCAACTCACATTTATTAGAATTAACACATAGTGTAGAAAGGTACTCTTTTCGAAACTCCCACATCCTTTTTTAATTAAAACTTCTTAACCCAATATACCTTGTGCCTAATTCTCTCAACCCTTTGTATCATGTTGAGTTTTTCACCTTTATAATACAAAACTTGTAAATTTGAAAGTATGTTGGGATACTTTTTCTTAAAACCCACAAAATGCACATTTAAAAGGCATGCATTTAGTTTTTCCACATTAATTGGTGTACCACTCTTATCATACTTTTTATAATTATAAGTCTTTTCCCTCAAAATAGGAAAAATACCACATTCTTCAAGAAAGAAATATAAAGTTGTAATTTCTCATATAATGATTAATTGATCATTCAAATCTTCTTTTGAATTTTGTATAAATGTTTACTAAATAAGTACATATGCTTGTTAGAATCTTTTACATTAGTCTCTCTGCAACTATGCCTTATTCTTTTTTGTCGTAGAGACGTAGACCTACATTTCTTTTCCATTTTATAAAATAAAACAATAACAATTCAATATTTTTTAACAACAAATTTGAAGGTGAATTGTTGAGAAAATTTGAATGACAAAGAAAATCTTTTTAATATTATCAATGAATAGATATTATTATCTTTGAAGAGCAAATAGTGAAATGAATTTGGCCACTTGCTTTATGATCCATTTTGTTGAGGGTTTAATTATATATATAATCATACCCTAATATTTGATATTAAAAAGACAAGTCTTAAAGGATTTATTCCTTATACAATTATGGAATGTACAAATATGACTAAAATATTTAATTGGGGATATTTCTTATTACAAAGATTTTAGGCCTCCAATTATAAAATTCTAACATGTCATATTATTCAAGAACCTAGTAGTATTTATAAATAAAACAATGAAAATATTTATAACACTCTTATTTTCTTAAAAATTGTAGATTTGAGCAAATTTCAAATAAATGCTATAAGATATTGGAAAATAGAAACACACAGAAATATTATAAGATAATAAAAACTAATAAAAATTCAAAATAATTGTGTGAATGATGATATTGCAACCTAAACAAGTTTATGTATACTATTTTTGCACATGATTGAATACACATAATAAAATCAAAATCCTATAGGAATTTTTTTTCATTACTTCACAAGTTTGAGTCTTCTAGCATCACAAGATACATTATAGAAATAAAAACAAAAACATAGCATAAAGTTTAGGGCTCATAGTTTACATACCTTGAAATCATTTAAAATATATTTACAGATGTAAGTTGACACATTTATGAAATTATAAAAAACATTTTTAAATACTATAGTATCCATATCATACAAAATTTTTATGCACAAAAATCTTACAATGGAAAAAAAACTATAAAAAGTCTCAAAGTTGTTGAGAGTTACATTTACAAATACTATCCATAGAAAATCAGTACTTAGTAACATTGACAAAACTCTTATTTAGAAGATGTTGGCAAAGATTGAGATGGAAAAAGCCAAAGCCACTTGAATCCTAAATGACATGTTTTGAATTTCTAAATTAATTGGTAAAAAGGCTAAAAAAGATTAAAATGTTTCATGATTTGTATCTACATTTAATAAGATAAATAATCTACATCCTTAGGTTTGTTTATGAAAAAAATCATTTGAATCCAAGGAATGTCTACTTACCTTATTATAAAAAACAATTATACTTGACAAAATCTAAAGTATTCATGCCAAAAAATTATCATTATAATTTTCTATATCATATTCACACCAATGAATATGAATTTAAAGAACGCATACTAGATTCTAAAAATATTTTAAATTTACACAAATAGAGTCTTAAAATCCTTTCTTCTATCCCTTTAAAAATTGAAAGGGGAAATTTAAAAAAAATTTAATTGTTTGATCTTGTTTACTATCATCAATTCACATTATAAAATCCTACAATTTTTAAAGAATTTGACCAAATAGATTTTGAAATATTTGCAATCAAAGTTCAATTTTTTTCTAAGCAAAATGATTTATAGGGATCATATTTCTAATTTAATGAATTAAGAGTTTATTTTTTTGACCAAATGCAATAATGGATGGTTGAAAACATATATGCCAATTTTCACAATGCACCTCTATTAATTACACAAAAATAAAAGTTCACTTTATTAAGTCCATTTACTATTTGCTTCAAATAATTAATCCTTACTTACTTGTACTACCTATGGAATATTTATTTTTTATATGACCTCTCATTGGCTAAGTCTCTTTTCAAGACAAATCACAATGAACATTTTTTAGAGTGTTAGAATTTGAAAAATCACCAAACATAGAGGTTTTGGCTAAATCAAAAGGTTTATTTTACCATGAAAAGACAACTTGTTGAACTATATAAAAAAATGTATTTTTCAAATTTTTTAGGGGTGTCTATATAAATTATAAAAAAAAAGGTAACAATATCAAAATGGTCACTTGTATTTTTTACAAAATAAATAAATAAATTTATTTTTAAATGCCAATAAAATACCTAAAGTTGGAATGCATATAAATAAAGATGAATTCTAGAAGCTATAGAAAATAAAATTAATCTAGTGTATTAAAGACATGAAGATATTTTCAAAGAAAGAGTCACATTTTAGCATCTCATTGTCTAGGCTTGTATTTATGACCATTGTCTTTGGGTTTGAATATTAAGCTCCTCGAGGCAAAATTAACTAACGAGTATTGTCTATGACCAAGTGTTTGCTATATAGCTTTTTGTGATGACATACAAATATACTTGAATATGACTAAAGAGAAGAAAATCTATTAACCTATTTTAGATAAAAGAAAATGGACTAGGGACACAATTCTCATATTATACGCAAGGGGCCGTAGCATGAAAATGACTTATAAGATGACTTTTGTAAAAATTATATCAAATAAAATAAACCAAAAATTTAGATGAAGACAAAATAAAATAAAATGAGTTGTTAAAAAATATTGGATTGCATATTTATAAAAAAAAAGTTCAAAAACTTCACTATATATATATATATATATATATATATATATATATATATATATATATATATATATATATATATATATATATATATATATATATATAATTGAAAACACTTATGCATAATTTTAAAAATTCATTTGCATTTTTTAATTTATTGTAGAAAATCTTCATTTTTTTTCTTTAAGAAATTCAAAATTAGGTAGCTTGACTTACTCTACATGTATTTCAAAATTCATATAATTAGATTTTTAATGCTATTATTGTCATCATAGAATATTCATTTCATATGTATTCTTACATTTTTGGAATCCTTGTTGAAAAGGCTACTAAAAAAAGTTTTGGGTATTAAAAAAAATTTATCCCTCAATATTAGACTATTGTAGCTTCTTAACAACTTAGTTAGAAAATAAATAAATAAAAGAGTGCCTAAATTTTTGAAAAATTATTTAGTTAGTTTCTCCAATATATATTAAGATTTTCTAATTCACATGTATTCAGCTCACATTTTCTATAATTTTAATTAGTTATGTCTTAGATTCTCTTAAATTTCACTAATAATAAAGAGATAGTTTGGGGAGTGCCCACCTCATAATCTATACAATATGTTATTGTATACAAATAATTTTGTTTGTATTTCAAAGATCTTGTAGATTTTGCATTATTTTAAAATTTTAAAGCAATTCTTAATTGCCAAAAGAAAATCATGGAATAGTCAAAATATAATCTACAATTAAAAAGTCACGTCAATAGAAAAATCTAGAGATACATACTCCATAGGTTTTTTTTAATGGCATGAAAACATAACTAATGAGTCAGCAATATCATTGGGGCTTAATTTATGAGGTAGTTGTTCCACTAGTACTTTTTATCTATTAAATGAAAATTAGATGTAATTCAAAAATACTTTACTTATATGGACCTTATATTAGCTACTTCTAAGATTTAAGAAACAAAATAGAAAGAGAGTTTGAAAAATAAATTGGAGAGAAGAGTTCATCTACAAAGGGAAGGTAGTTAAAGTTTCTAAATCAACTTTGTTTCAAACTTTAGGTTTTAAGTGAAGGTCAAAGGTCTACTTTTTTTGTGAAGGTTTACTTTTTCTATTTTTTTGTTTTTGCTTTGTTTACTTGCTTCTCATTTTTTTGCTTTTTTGCTTTTACTTTAAAACATATCTCTCACAAAATGATGCTTTTTTTAAAAATGGTGACTAACTTTTAAGATTTAATTTGTTTTGTAGAGTTTGAAGGCTAATATAAAGTTTTAGCATAGGATCAAGTTTGCAATAGCAAATTAAAATTACTTCATTTCTTATTGCATTTTTTTAATTCATTGTACTATGAAAGTGAACAATGTAAAGTAAATTCTTACAAAAGTTTGTAAATTTATATATTTTCTCTCTCTATATATATTTTGGAAGCTATACACTTAAAATTGAAGACATTTGATTTCTTGTTTAATGCTAAAATTTTGGCTACTTTTAACAATAAATATTGTATTATTATTGTCAACCATTGAAATGTATCCACATTACTTTTTTTTGTTGATATCATTGAAGAGAAAATGAAGCCTTTAGAGGACCTTCAAGTAGTGACATTCTTAAATATTTTCATATCACCATTACATTGAAAGAATCTCACTTATTGTGTGTTCACCTTGTCTGACTTTTACAAGGATGAAGTTAGAACTTAATAATTAAGATGAATTAGAAGTAAATTTAATAGTAAACTATATTAGAGTATAGGATGTTTAATAATCAATCATAAATTCAAGTTTGATTATTAATCAACTTAGAGTATGAGATCTTTAATGACTTTTAATACGTACTTAATTAAATTGAATTATTAATCAACTTTGATGTTTTAAATTCAAAGAGATACAAATTAAAGTTCATTAAACACATTAATCCAATTCTAGTGTATATCCAACACATCATTCCATTATTACATCAATCCATGTGTTTAATGAATTTTGTTGAATTACACATCAATCCATGTATTTAATCAGTTCATGTGTTTAATCAAATTTTGTGTTTTAAAAATAATAATTAGGTGTTTAATCAATCAAAGTATTTAAAAACAAATGAAACTAAATTTGTTACAAATTAAATGAAAGAATTCATTAAACACATAGACTAATCACAACTCAAGGTATTAATAAATTTTTTTTCATTTATTCAATAAAAAAATATCAATCAAACTTGAATCATAGTAATAATCATTTAAAAATACAAGGTTCATCAGAGTACAAGGTATTTAATAATGAAACCTAAATTTAAGGTACAAAGTGTTTAATAACTAAGGTTAAGATGTATCAAAGTTAAAACACACCTCCATTACTTGGATTTTGAGCCACTTCATACATTGACAATCATCTAACATCCCAACATAAAGTGAGCAGGAATAACAAAAAAAATAAAAATAAATGTAAAACAAAATGTAATTCTTTGGGATCTTTTGAAGGTCTTTTCAACAACCATTTGGTGAATTTATTTTTTTCTCTAAAGCTAGTTTTAATTGTGTGTTTTTTTTTTTCAAATAAAAGTATCTTTATATTTAAGTTTATAGTTACTATTTGGAATGGTAAATTATAAGCTTGTTATAAACTATACATGTACATTATAAAAAGTTTAAATCGTGTAGAAGGTTGTTTGAATTTTGATAGATGTGCAAAAACAAAGAATTATATATATAATTTAATCAAAAATTTGATAGGGCATAAAATCTAACTTTCACTAATAGTTTTTTTATGAGATAGTTTTGGTTGATATTTTTTCTCTATACCCAATTTCATACAATCAAGCAACCCAACTAGGGACTAAATTTTTTTGTAGTACAACATTTTTTGAATTGCTTTAATCATATACTTGCTTTGTAAATGTTCACATGTTTACATGTTTTGTACAACTAAGTACAAAGATGAGGCTTCAATACTTTCATTTTAGTATCAATTAGATTAATTTCATTTTTTTATATAACTTTAATTATCTTTTTTTCTTTTTTTTGTATGATTGTAATATTTTATTCATGAAATATTTGCATATTTTCACATTTAATCAATGATTTTTTGAGTATATATTTACCACCCAATTTCTTTGTATTCAGCTTGCCCAATATTTTGTGGTGATAAACATCTTGTTATTGTTCTTGTATAAACAACTTGAAATAAGAATAAATTTCTAGTTACTATACATGATATAAAGATATTTATTTGTCTCTTGTCATTTGTTTCATACACAAGTATATATTTTCATCTTTAATTTCCTATGTATAGGCCCTATTTGTTGAAATTAAGTAAATTTTTGTTTGATTTATATTAACAATAACTGTGGAGGTATAGAGTAACCCTTGATAAGACAAGCAACTATATGTTATCTTCAACCTTTTTCTTTTGGACTTTTAAGTAACTTCCTTACAATTCTTTTAATCTTTCATAACTTCAATTTAAGTTGTTTTAAACAAATGCAATTGACTAATTCAAATTGATGCTAAAAGTTTTACCGCCATTTTGTTGAAGTAATTGGAGTTGTCTTGCTTAATTTAGGGCTTTAACCTTTGTTTTTATAAAAGATGCAAATAAAGGTTGAACTATTTTTCTAAAGCTTTGAAGCATTTTAGTTATCTCTTTATAGTTTAGGAAATTCAGAAGAATATATTTATATTGAGAAGTTTCAATGAAAAAAAATTAATCATAATTTTTTTCATCCCTTTATTCAATTTCTTAAAAGGTGAGGACTAATTGGAAAAATTGCTTTTGGTCAAATCATTATAAATATTGTCAATTTGCTATAAAAGATTTCATTTGTAGTATAAATATATAGTTCAAGGTATAGATATAATTCTTGTGAACTTTCATTGCAATATGTATAGGCTTCCAAAGTGAAAGATGAAACCAAAAAAAATATATATATATATATATATACTTTTAATCTTGACTTTGTTTGGATTTGACCCTTCAAACTTCTCAATCTTATATATTAGCAAAATTATATATTTCTAGCTCTTTCTTATATCTCCTAACAAGACATTTATAACTCCCTTTTTCATAACCTTCTCCAATTGTAATCTTTTGCTCAATGTTGCAAATTCATATTCTACACAATCTTGCATCTCTTCTTTGTCAATAACTACGCACATACATAGCAGATTATTTTGCGTCACTACTATGACTATTTTAAAGCACAATCTTTTACAAATAATGTGTATCTCTCACACACAACCAACCTTAACATATGAGATTAAAAGTTTAAGGTTTAAAAGTCAAAACAAAGATTTTGGAAAATGAAAACACCTTAGATGAAACTAGTAGTATTAGGAGGGTTGTTTCAGGCTTGTTTTTGGTGTTGTTCCTATAACAGTTAAAAAATGACCTCTATCATAGTTTTTTTAAATTAAAAAAATTAATTTGAAAAAATTGAAATTTTTTTAAATTAAAAAAATGATGTGGCAGTCATTGTGCCATGTTAGATAGGTGTTGCGATGAGTTCTTTTGTCTAGAAACCTAAGAGAACTCATAGTCTATCAAAGAAATTAAATCTCTTCTAATGCAACCATCCAAATATTGTAGGAACAATTTGGATGAATGCCTTAACTAATATTAATTATATTTTAAAATTGTCTAATTTTAATGTATTTTTTTTGAATTGTCTCGTTATATTATTTTAATTAATTATTAGGTAGACAACTATTTGAGTTATTAGGAAGCTATAATAAAGTGCATTACAAATGATATTAATCAAGGTTATATAATATATGAGTTGTATAACTAGAGAAAGTGGTTTGTTTGATGACAAATTGAACGTTGGCTAATAAATACCACAATCATGTCTAGTGTCAAATATTTTCCATTTATAATAGAAACCACAAATATAAAGTCTACACCAATTTTGGTAATAGTATTTATGGTGCAATTGCAATTGCTATATATCCGTGAATTGCATATATTTGAATATCACTTGTAAAAACAGACCTCTTTAACATTAATGCTATGTACAATATTAATTAGTATCATGATTTTTAAACACTTGAACACAAATCTTATTTAATATTACATGAATGATGTGCATATTCATAAAGAATAATCATGTGAATACTATTATTGTTTACATTTTGTATTATATTAAGCTTACTACAACTGAAATTTGAACATTGAAAAATAGTTTAAAGATGTAATTTTGCTTGATTTAGATTTTAAAGTATCAAAAATGTTTGAAAAATTGAATAAGGAAAAATATATAAATGATATTTTTTGACAATATTTTTTTTAGAAAAATGTTTATTACATTATATTTTTTAGCTTTTGCTATATTGTGTAGTTTCTCTTTTAATATTGATGTTGTTTTTTGCTCATATCTCTCTTTCTATTAAAAAATTGTCATAAGGTCATCAAAAAGTATGTAGCACCAAGTACAATTACAAACACAAATGTTACATTTGCTAAGCTTGTTGCTTTATAATCAAAACTAACATCATACAATGGTTAAATTCTTCTAATTTTTATCTCTAACTAATTGTAGTTGTGATGACAATTTATAGAAAAGATCATTTGTTGAGTATTTTTCTTGTTTCTAATTGAGTTATTTTAGTTCATTTTTGTTGAGATCATTATGAAATAAATATCAGAGTTTTTACTTTTATTTTTTAAGTGATTGACTTGTAATTAGTCATTCAGATTACAAAGCATTTGAGTAAAAGTTCAATTGAAAGATAATACTTGATTATTTTAAATATTAGTGATTTTATTTTCAGAGGTGTGAATTATCTTTTCACTTTAGGAGTGAGAAGTATTCTCTAATACAATGCAATTAGATTGTAATTATTCAACTTTTTAGCACATTTTTAAGTCTGTTGTTTAAATTTTATAATTGTTCTCAATAAAATGCTCATTTTTTAAATTATTAATACTCATGTACTGATTTCTTGTTTTAGATATATTATATCAATTTAAAAAAAAATGGGGCTATAGAATAAAATTAACTTTCAAAATTTATTATTTCATAGATTGATAAGACAATAATGAATTAGTACAAGTATTCAATACAAATTATTCATACATCATGGAAGGTTTTAAATTTCAAGTTTTGATGATGGTACCTTGATTACATGAATCCATATTGTTTAACAAAAATTAAGTTTATTGAGCACAAAGAGAAATGATTGAATGGAGGTAGTATACATGTACAAGTTGATGATGTGGTTGGTGATGGCAATGAGGAAGTTTTGAAAATATTTCATTTGAAGAAGGAAAAAAATTGAAGACCATTACTAAGATGTAGAAAGATACACTTATGTCAATCTAAGTGTTGATTGAGCTTAAATTCTAAATCTCTAAAAATCCTAATTTATAAACCTTAAGTCCTAGAATCCTAATTTCTAAAACAAATAATGAAATTTCTCAAGACTTTGAAGTTGAAGGGTGGCAAAATGGTTTTGGTTGCATTCCAACATTTCGTCCTCTCTAATTACATCAAAGGTACTCACATAATTCCTGATGGAATTAGAGATGGGTCATGGGCCTCTTGGGCTCCTCATCCTTGAAGCACTCATCAATATATATGACATACATATAAATGATAGACATGTCGTGTAGAAAAAGAATGCACAATGCCACCATTCATGAGAACAATTCTGAGAACAATAGGAAGTACACAATTGGTCTACAATGTCAACTCTACACATATGTGTGGTATATTCATGATAAATTGGAGAAGTTTGAATGCTTTCCCTTGTTGCTCTATTCTTTTGTGGCACTGTCAATATTAGAAATTCACAAGGAAGTTGAATTGATTGAGCATCTATAGAAAGTAAAAGCACCGGTCATTTATCTTTCCAAATAATAGAATTCATCAATCTAAAGTCATGCATGCACCACTCCAAAGTCCCTTGAGGACATCTACTAAATAATTTAGTGTCCTTCAATGCCAAGGGAATGTCCACCCAATTTGTGCGTAGAGTTCTTGTTGTATAAATGCCTCTTTTTAATAAAATTCTGAAAAATCCAATAGATGTGAAATAATTATCCATTGTGATAACATGTCCTTTTCTTTCATATCCTTCTAATAAATTTAGAACGACATCATGAGCCAAAGTGGACTCTCGACATGCTATAGAAGGTCCTCTATTAACATTTATGACATTTCCACAATAAACTTCAAAGTTGGAGATAGATTTTGATTTTGAGTCCGTCAACCTCTAAAGTTCCATAGCTTTGTTTTCTCTTAAACCTATCAAAAATTGCCATTTTCAAAATAAATACCAAATTTTCAGAAAAAAACTCTTTTTGACACATATAACCATAGGATATTATAGAACATTGATTTGAAAAGATGTAGAAAAAATTTCAAAACTTTCTACCATGTGGATTGCAAGATTTTAGCATTTGAATTGACAATTTTTTTTTTAACCGTGTAAAAACCTAGGCAGTTGCGCTTTACAAGCTCACTTTTCTATGAAAAAAAGTTCAAAATGGTGGTGCTTCTTTGGATTTGTTTTTTTAAGCAAGTTATTTACATCCTTGAAAATTTTCAAATCATTTAGAATTGTACAACATATAGGAAAAAATAGTAAGTAGAAAGAGATAGAGAATGATTTAAAATACTAAATTGTTAAGAATTTGATTATGGAATTGAAAAATATCAATCCCAATGGTTGTAATGTTCTTATAAACAGTGTACATCCTATGATTTTATTTTTTTTCAAAAAATATTGAAAATTGAGTGAAATAAGCAACTTCAAAGTTTATTTTAGAGTACAAAATCCATGACTATTCGCAAACTAAAATTCCTCATAATTTTTGACTCATTGATTGAAATGGAATGATTCAAAGCTTTGCAAGCATGTATAAATTTAGAAAATCAATTTCAAATTTTTATTTTTGAAAAAAGTGCATTCTTTAGATCTTCCCAAACTACTTGAGATGAAAAACAAATAACATATTGGGCTATAACATTTGACTTCTATTTCCAAATGTCATGAAATTTGTCGCACATCAAAGATATTCCTTGTCTACACCTCATATTAAAATTTCAGCCTAAAATATGGAAATTTCTGGTCACATTGACTTACCCAAAATTTTTATAAAAACAAAAAGCGCAGTCTGGTCCTTTAGGGATTAAGCACTAAACCTTTATACCCCATTTTTGTATTTTTTTTAGGCATGTATTGTTCCGATGGACAATAAGAGCCTTTGTATTTTATCATAATCTCATTTACAGATGAATTTTTTTCCAAATGCCATGCCATTCTATATGAGTCTCTAATGCTATTGAGCAATCAACAAAGTTGTCCCATTTATCATAGCTAGGTAAATTTCGCTCATGCACATATTTGTCTAGATTTGTAAGGTGTAAGCACTTAATTAGTGCCTCAAAACAAGCATGGCTCATGATGTTTGAGATAATTTGGCAATAAAAGATGGATCCCTTCTTATACCAATAAGACTTTCAGTTTGCTTGATGCTTCATATCCAAGTATAAAAGAATAGTCAAAAAAGCCTTTAAGCCCAGGATGGTAATGTCTTTTCAATCCCTCCCATCCATTATAATACCACTATTATCAACTTCTATGGCATACTGATTGGTCTCCAATACAATTTTTTCCAAAACACTAAAAGGCCAAAATATCTCAAATAATTGCAATATTGTGGATAGTTGGTTCCAAAAAAAATTTGATCCAACATTTCAATAAATTGCATAGGCTTCAGGTCATAAATTGAATACTTTATGCTTTAAGAGTCTCCTATGAGGCCATGAACCTCCATGAAATCCTCCTCCTATTCTTCACTATTTTTCCACTCCTCTAAAGAACTCTCACTTCAATTTTCCTACATAGGAATTTTTGATTGTACTCTTCGACATTGTCTATGTACATGTTGAGGTCTTGGAGGATCTCCATCAAAATATTTTTTATCTTCAATAAAATCAAAGAAGATAAGCTCCATATTGTCTCTTTCACCCCCTTTTTTATTGCTTCCAATGTTTTCACCAACAAGATCTTGGACATGCATTGCAGCTTCAAGTTCAAGAGATGACAATGAGTCCCTGCACCTAAATAACAACCTTTCTTTTTCTACTCTAGAACTCTTCAATCACTCTTACATATCCCATCCTCCCCTACTTCCAACATCACACCATTTGCATCACATTCCACCCCCCCTTCCTTCCATTCACCTTTCTCTACTACTTGTCCACTCAATGACATTGCTACTTCACCTTCCCCCATTGCTGCTACCTCACCTTCCCAATAGAATCCCCGTTTTTCCACTGCTCTCTTTGCTTCCCTCCTTTGGTTCCTTCGAACCCTCTATGTAACACCTTCTTTCTCCAAGTAGTTCTTGAACCCCTCTTTTCCAAGCTCAACTTTCCTTTAAGCTTGTTTGCAGCATTGACAAGCACAACTTCAAATACTATGACGCTCTTTGAAGGCAAGGTATAATCTCAAATTCTTTTTTTTCCAAATATTATAGCGCTTTAATTTCTTGTTGTAATCACTCACATTGTAAATCAACTCTGTAGGCTACAACAAATCTTGTAAAGGAACTTTATGATCTTTTTTATTGTTACTTTCTTCCAAACTCTCCTCTAACAAACTTTTACAGCTTGACTCTCTTACCTTCTTCCCTTCAAATTCTTAACTATAAAAAAATTGAGAGTTATACATGCCAAGAATTTGTGTAATGCTTGGAGTAGAGTTAATAGTTGCTATCCTTGGTTGGGATAACACTTGTGGTGGTATCTCCTCTTTTTCCATTGGAGAAGGTGAAGAAAGATTTTTAGGTAGAAGATTCAATGTTGTGTTTATAAAGGCAATCCTGTATTGCAGCAAAGTGCTGCGACAAAGATTTTCGAGATAAGAAGCAAGTTAAAAATAAAGAGGTGTAAGTGCATTGAATAGAGAGAAGAAATGCTATTAAATGACATGGGATACAAAGCTTGAATTGCAAGCATTAAATGATTGAAAGGTAGAAGAAGTAGGAAGCTTACCCTTTTTTCCTTCCATTGTAGTATATAAACCCTCCTTTGAAGCATTCCTCGTGACATCAAGATTGTGATAGGATGATGAATTCGGCCAAAGCTCATTCATATCTTGATGCACTAAGCAGTCAATAAGTTTTCTCTCCTTCCACCTCAACATACATGCTAGTTGCCGATAGTAATGATGATGCCACTTTTGAGGTTGAAGATTCTTAGACCATGGTAGAGTTGAAGAAGGAATCGGTATAGAACAAAGATAATCTTCTTATAACAAAGCAATGAGTATTTGGATTTGTATAGAAGATGTACCAATGTGCAATGTCTAAGCAGGCAAGGCGCATGAAGCATTTGAGACAAGAAACACCCTGTAATCAAGACAATTTTATTTTATAGTAAAATTTTATTTTTTGAGTATAAAATGGGTTTTATGTTCAAAATTTTGAACAATAAAGTATGAATGTGATGATAGTTGATGCTTAAATGTGAAAAGTCTCTTTAGTTTGAACGGTTGTGAATTGTGACAGTTTTTATCAAGAGATTTGAAGGGGTGTTTTTGAGAATGGAGGGTGATAAATAGTGGTTTTTCTCTCATTCTTCTCTTCTTTTTTAATTTTCTCTTGCAATTTTGTGTGGTGAAGTTATGTTTTCTCATTGTCATCTCGAGTTGTGATTTTTTATGCACTTAAGTGTTAGTTTTATTGCTTTAAGCATTACATTTCATTTTGGTGTTACATTGCCGTGAGCAATTTTTTATGAAGGAGAATCTCTTTAAGAGAATTTTAATTGTCTTTTGAGTAGAATTTTGTCTATCAATTGTGTTTCACCTCTTAAGAGAATTCTTTGTGTCAATGTTTAAAGTGAGAGGGGAAGAAAAGTGGAGCAAAATATTGAATTAGTAATTAATTTGTTAATTCCAGTGATTGAAAATTATTTTTATACCGGTGTTTGATTTGGAATTGAGTGATCCAAAGATTGGATTTCATTTTGAAACTTAATAATTCCAGTGAGTGGTAATTATTTTTATTTAAAAGATTGGAATATCTTTGTGTCACAAGTGGATATATATGTTGGAAATAAAATTAGGAATTGAGATTTATTTGGAGTCGGGAAATGAGTTTAGAATTCTAGTGAATAGAAATTATTGAACAATTGTAAATAATTGATGGACATTTTAATTATGGAATGATTATCCATATGATTAATAAATGGTATTCCAATTGAAGTTATGTGTACATGGATTAATGTTTGAATGTGTATTTAAATTCTTATGCGATATTGGTGTGTGAAATTGTTTATCTAAAGTGCAAGTTGAGAGAATTTCTATGTTGTAGCAATATTTTATTGAAAGAAATCAATTGCTTGACTATAGAGTTAATATGATTGGAATACAAATGATGTAAAATGGATAGAGAACCTGTTAAATTAAAATTGAAGCAATGGAAATTTTGTAACCAATTGAATTATGTAAAAGTAGAATATGAGACTAAAAAGGAAAACATTAAGATAGAGCATAAGAGCAAAGATTCAATAGAAGACAAATTGGAAAAGATTTGCAGCAAAGAAAGATCAATTAGAGATGCTGAATTATAAAAGAATAATTTCAAATAAAGACCGGAGTCTTGATAAGGGAAGAATTCAAAATACTTTAAAATAATTTAGCAAAGCATATTATAGATTCCTTAAGGAAAATTTTAGAATTGCTTAAGCAATGTCTTTGGTTGTTTTCAATTCCTAGAAAAGATATATGGTACATTTACTTTAAGTAATTAAGACATTAGTGTTTAAAGCGATTTCGAAGCGAAATGATATTTGTACAAAACAATTCATGAGTTCTCGGTTAAACCGAATTTTCAAAGTTCAAATATGTATTGTGTGATGTAGGTTGCAAATGAATATATTTGTAATATATTTCAATGAATTCAAAGTATGAGATTTGTGAATGCAGGTGCTCTTAACTCACATTTTTTAAATTTATATTTTATCTTAAGATAAGACCGAGACGGATTTAGTGGTTAGAAATTTGTATTTATAATTAGACGAAAACTAGAGAAAGAATTCCTTCCCATTCTTAAATAGAATATGAAAGATACAAAATACCCTAATATATTAAGATTAAAGATATAATTTACCTACAAAGTGACATTAGCTAATTAAAATACTAAGCTAACTTGAGTTTTCCTTGAACGAACCTAATTGGAATTGCCTTGGTTTTGTCTTATAAAAATTGTACTACACACCCGCTTTCCAACCTCTTTATCACACCCTCCAAATTCACTCTGTATTGCATTAGCCATTGCAAGAAGTAAAAAAAGACAATGCAAAATTGGTAGGTTGGAAGATATTGAAGTGCACTGTCTACTACCTCATGCAATTCAATTTTGTTGGGTATCAAATTTTAGCTAGATTGAATTAGTGTGCACCAAATTTTAGCAAGATTGATTTAGTGCATGAGGTGGTGAAGGGTAGAGTGGAGGTTGTAGAGGATCAAAATAGGTGTTTGACATTGAATTTTGGTATGTAGGTGGGTGTGGTAGTTGGTAAATTGAATGTGGAGCTTGATTTTGTTTTCCACAAGAATTTATTGCTTCTAATTGTGGCCTTCAACTTAGGTTGTCTATTCTTGTACTAATCTTGTGCTAATCTTGTGTTGATATTGAAAAGATCTTTCAAAAACAATTTGAATCATAGACACCAAATTTTAAGAATTCAATTTTTATAATGCCTTCATATCATTGACAATTTCAAATTTTAGAAGAGGGCTCTTTAGCTGGAAAGAGGAAGAAATGGCCTCAGCTACTATGTTGTAGCACTACCTGTCTGCTTCAAAAACTCGCTCCCTAGTCTCCCTCTCTAAAAACTTGGGTTGGCCCCACTCCCTACCTTGTATATCAACCCTCTCTCCCTCCCTCCTCCACTCTCCTCCTTCCCCGGCCCACTTTTCTTCCCCTCCCTCCCTAGTTTCTTTCCCTTCCCATTCCGTTCTCCTCTCTCCCAAACTTGTTCCCACTAGCCCACCTTGTTGGCCTCTCTTTTTCTAGCCCTCTCTACTTATTAGGCTCCTTCCCCACCTGGCAGGCTCTATTTCTGGCGAGCTCCTCCTTGGCATCTTCCCACACCTCTCTTTGCCATCAAATTTTTTTGGTGGCAGAGAGACCCTTGTCCATAGTTGCTCGTAGCTATCCAGGTAGCTGTGGCCTTTTCGGGCAAGATAACTTTTAATTTACTTGTTGGATTCATCTAATTTTTTTCCCTGAAAAAGTGGTCAAAATATCCACCTTGTGTCAAAATTTGAAGAACATTCATCAAAAAGTGACTTCATATGCACGTGCCCAAGATTGCATGCCAATGTTCAATGGTCATTTGGTCCTTTAAGGGTTAAAAATGCAATGCAAAGCTAATAAAAGAAAAAAGATTCATAGAGATAAATAAAGATGCAATTGGAGAATAAAAAATGGAAAATAGAAAAGTAGAGGACAAAAGATTTGAAAAAAGATCAATTGGAAAAAAGAGTTAAAAGCCAAGATCAATTGAATTATGAATATGTAATTCTAAAATTTTGGCTTATTGATATGACGTAGAAGTAAAAAACAACACAATCTTACAATTGGATTTTTAGTTTAGTTTTAAATTCCAAATTTTTTTAATTTACCTCTTAAGATTTAAACTCTATTTTGGGGTTTAGTTTTGGAAAATAAAATAAAAATCTTACTTACAGTATATGATAGAGCATGTTTACCTAGAATGGCTACAATAGAAAATCAAGTCTATATTCACAAGACATCCATCCCATGCTATCTCAATCTGTCTTCAGAAAATACCATTGGAATTGCCTCTATATATAATATATATTGGTAGTCCAAGAATCTCTTTCATTTACATAAATGGATTGGAATTACTAGCCATATTCTTGGAATATGGAACCAAAGCCATAACACTAACTACAGTGTATGATGTCCCGATTTTCTTTGAAGCACCCTTCATCCAATCTTCATTTGTCCTCTTTTTTGTTCTATGTAGACATCTCTTTATCTAAAGAAATCCTCAGTAAGCCATCTAATTTCCATGTGATTGTATTCCACATTCCAAACAATTGACTTGTCCACTTAGAATTAATGCACATATGCAAAGGAGGTGATAGTCGCATCGACATGAGAGAGGAACAAAGGCATTGCAAACATATATTCTATAATAATATGGGTAGAGACTCTCCATTGCACCATGTTCAAACAATTTTGGAAGGGCATGCTATGGAAACATACCAACTTCTAAAATGGCATTCATCAAACTACATTGTCACATTTTCTTGATGAACTGCAAACTTGGAAGCAATTTTATCTGTGCTACCTCTATGTTAACTTAGCTCAATTTTAGTTTCTGCTCCAACTTTGAGATGGTTTGAATAGCTTCTATGATAATTTTGGCAATGGCTTGGATTTATTCAGATCAAGAGCCATATTCATAAGAATTATGCTAATTTTTTATTTATTTTTTTCCTTGACAATTTTAGCTTCATTTAGCTTCAAAATAAAGATCAACGGATCCTCTTCAATGTTTGTAAATAAAAAAATATATAATAATTGTAATTAGCCTTTGCTCTCACTTTCATTTAAAATTCAATTGCATACTATAGGCTCTTAGAGACTCCAACTAGTGCAATGACCATAACAGGGTTGACAAAATCTAACTTTCTAAGCAAAATAACGTTTAAAAAGAGGACATTTAGACTCTGCATTTGCACTGTTCACAACGTTGTTGGAAGGCAGACGAGCGAACGGGGCGGACAAATCTAGGACATTGGTAATTCTACACTGTAAAGCCCACTCTATTTTTCAAGCATGTAAATATATGCAAGAGATGTGAAGTGGTGCTTACTTTCTAGAGTAATGCCATACACTTTAACTATGAATCTTTGAACAACTTCTACATTGGTAAAGAGTGTATTCTTTTCATTCAATACCAATTTTTCATATTGATGTCGTTTTCCCTTCTTTTTTTTCAACAATTTAGCTTTATTAGCAACAATTTCCAAATTGTTGTTTATACAATGGTACTAGTATGTGAGCCCCAGAATGCGAGCTTGTGAGCATTGAGCCTACAATATAGGTGCCTATAATAGAGATATCACAAATTATAGAAGGTGTATGTATCATAAACACCTATAATATGGGTATTCGTAACATATATACCCTATAATCATAGACGGTTTGTATAGTATATATACTTATAATATAGATGTGTAGTACTTTAGGCTCATAGGCTTACACTCCTATGCTCACATAATAGCAACCCTCATTGTTTATGTGTACATTGTCCTACAAGTTCGACTAACTTGGAATTCAATTTACTCCTAAGTATGACCTATTTGCAAAAAAACAATGTATAAGCTGATATATCACTTCAAAAGTGGCTACAATCATATTCAATTAAATGAAAAAATACTAAAAATCTATTCTTTACCTTGTATGGTTTGGATATGATTATGGCTTTCAATTTCTTATTCAATAAATCAATTTGTCCTTTCATTGTTTTATAAATTGTCCCATAGCCTCTATGTGAAACTCCTATCATATTGCATGCTGCCAAAACTGCTCGAGGGTCTATGTTGAATTCAATCTTCTTTAGTATATTGTCCACCAATTCATTAATTATAGCATTGAACTTAGGTATGTCAACAATTGTTATTGCCTTAGTTTTTGATAGCATATATACAATGGCCCCAATGGTTGTACATTGAGTAAAACTATTATTCCATAGGCACTTCCTCTTTTTGAATGCCCTATTTTCATTCTATGTCTTTTCCACCAACTTGGACCTACCCAACAATTGGCAAATTTACATGACTTTTTTTTTGTATTAGCACTACTTCAAACTAGTGGCTCTAATCCCTTGCTATTTCTAGCCCTCACTTTTGTCAAAATCTGTGACTTCATTGTTGTTGCTAATTGTCCTCGTAAGAAGTTAACATTGGTTTTTACCTCACAAAGCTCACCCTCCAACATTGCTACCTTCTCTTGCTATATACATTCGACTTGTAGCAACTATTTTGAATGCTTTGATCTTAACTCTACCAGTAGTTATTTATATACTTTTAGGAAATTAGTTTGTAATCTCTCCTTCAAAGCATGCAACTCACCACGCTCGCTTTCTAATTGAATCACGTGTTAGATCATAAAGGCCTTTTTAGCACTTCAGAAGTTGTTATAGCACAAGGCCTTTGTTTAACCAAACAAGCCATTGTCTCTATGACAACAAAATCTTAACAATCTTTTAAGATTTTTGAATGAATGAAAAAACCATGTCCATGCATTCTTAGGGTATAGTGATCCATCTACTTACAAATCTATGTTCAAACAACCTTGAGCATGTTTGGCACTAAATTCACTTTGGTTACATTGTAAATGCAATGGCATCCCTTTCTTCACCAACAATGCATACCTTTCATTCAAAAAAATGTGAGGTTCATACCATCTCTAAAGGCCATGGTGCCATTGAATCGACCACTATAATTGACTTTGTTGCATCGCCAATTGTAATTGCTTTGACTACATCCAAATCTGTTGAAGCCATAGGCATGTAAAAGATATTGGTGCTACTTTAAACCCCCCAAATATCTCCTTGCAAAAGGGTAGACATCTCAACTTTGGCACTTGAATTGGCAATGCCACTATACATTTGAAGAAGCTAGGCCAACTTTGGCGCCAACAAAACTACATTAATCATGCAATCTTGGATGCGCCATGATGTTAGTGAAGTACCGCATGATGGCTTTTTTTAGCTTTGTTTAGGCCTCTAAGCTAAGGTGTAAGTGGGCTTTAAGCATATTCAATAGAGAATCTCAAGGGCCCTATTTTCACCCCATTTTTTTCTAATGAGATAAAGAAAGAAAAGAGATATAAGATTGAAGAAAAAATATTGAAGAGATTAGAGTTTAGGATTGAATGTAAACATTTTACATGAAATAGAAAAATGAGAAATTGAACTTTTTTTATGTAATTTAGAGTTTGTTGTGCAAAAAAAAAAATTGAAGAGGAAGTGAGTGAATTTAGAGATGAAGTGTTTCAAATGTAGGGAATTGGAAATGATTTTTGTTCAATGGTTACATGCCATGTGTACAAAAATTATTCATTGACTACCCTACTATTAGGCTTGTATATGGTTTTCCACTATTACTTCAAAAGAGGTAGAAATTGCTTGTATATATATTAAAAGTGGGAATGAGATTGTGTCAAATCCAAAGTGTATTGAATTTTGGATGACCCTCCATAAATGGGAATGCAAGCTCCATTAAGTTTTACCCAATTATATAGAAACTGGATTCTAAGGCACCTTTAACTTCTTTTTAATATAAAGTTGGAGTTCCTACCAAAAGCCAAGTAAGAACAACCTTATATTGAAAAGTTTCATCATAGTAGAAGGCTTAATTGAAGTCACTAAAAGTCTAAAACATAAGAACTTTAAAAATAATAATAATAAATCATTTAATTAATTTATATTTCATATAATATTTAAATTATAATATGATATAATATATTTTATTATTGATATTATAATATTATTTAATTTATTATATTGCTATAATAATTAATAATTAATATCTTCACACACTTTTTGAATTTTGTATTATTACAGTTGTATGTGACTTATTTGTGACTTTTGAAACTTGAGAGTCTCTTATTGTACATGTAATACAAGTTTGGTAGAAAATAATAAAATGGATGCCAATTTTTGTAATGTTTTGTAAAAAAGAATTTTATAAAAAATCGATCTTGAAAAAAAAAAATATTTTGAGTATGTTTCAATCTTTATTTTCTAAATAATTAAATGATTCAACAAGGATGTATTACTATATTAGATGATTTTTTAACTTTATTTAAAGAATTTTTCAAAAAATTGGATTATAAAAAGCAATAATAGTTGTTGTACTTGTAATAATAGTGTGATATATGTAGCCAACATTGTTTCTTTTGAGTTGATAGTTCTAGTGTTATTATCAAATCATGTCAAAAACAATAAAAACCATAAATGATTTACAAGAAGGGTACAAGTGTCAATTTTCCATTGGTTGTAAAAATTTTATACAAATTCTGCAAAAGGTCCTATACCCATTTTTCCATTAAATGTAATATCTTTGTATTCAACCCTAAATCCTAATTTCTTCAACAACCTTGTCTTCAATCTCATGTCACCTCTTTCTTTGTCCCCTTCTAGTGAAACACCACTCACAAAGCACTCATTCACTCCAATTGTCACACACCATCAACATACTCACTACACACACAATTGATAGTTTCCATTACATTAATTAAACACACAAAATACAAAAACAACTCCAATTGTTTTACTTCTGTGATAGGAAGGAGGTCAATTGAACTACTGATTGGGAATTCACAAGCTAAATATCCATTGGCAAGTATAACTACTAATCGGCTAAAAGTCTATTGCAATCCCTATTGGCCTAAACTAACTATGATTGGTAAACAGTAATAATAAGCCTCCATACTAAGCTAATGATTGGTAAAAACTACAATTAAACTCCCAAAATATCCAATCGCTAAAATCAAAATTCAAAGTCAGACTACATATCCAAACTTGGTTGGATGGAGTTTGGGGTGTTGTGTTTCTTTTGTACGGAGTAATATTCTTAATTAAAAGAGGCAATCCATTCCTAACTACTTAAATAGTTTCTGATATTTAGAGGGTGGTTTTTTTCACAAGGTAAATTTTCACATATGTAGAAATTGGTAGCAAAAAGTATGCATAATTTTCCAGATTTTTTTTCCACAACATAGAATTATTATGAATTTTTTAGTAGAAGATGGACTTTCTCCCATATTGTTGATATAGACCTTTGTCTTTCCAACCAAAGGCTCGTTGCAATATTGAGAGTCTTATTAGCCAATTATAATGTGTTACAATTGCATTGGGAACCATGCCATAATTAATTACTACTCATGTCTTCTACATAGAAAAAAATAGCCTACATTACTAAAATGAGGCGTCAATTCCTTTAACATTCCTTTTACAAACTGAAGTTTATTTCACAATTAACTTTGATATATATGAGTTAATCGTAAAGAAATCCCATTTTGAAACAAAGGTATTAGAGGAAGGTATAATTTAAGAATAGTATAAAAGAAACACAACACCAAACTTAATCGAACATTAGTTTTGATGCTCCTAAGAATTTCATCATGTACTTTTTCCAAAGTTTGACTCCTGGTTTTGCATTGTACACATTTTACAATTAACTCTATTAAATCTAGTTTACTGCTCCCCTATTTGGTGTATGTCAATGAATAGAGAACCAATGTAGCCATTGTGAAATGAGATTGTGTTTATAGGAATTTGCTTTGAAATTATTATATTGTTTTATTCTAAATTAGGTTTACTAAAAGTCAAATAGGGATACCAAATTGATTTCATTGTAAAATTGGTCATGATTAAAAAGTTGTTAATTGCTAAATAGGAAGAGTAAATGTAGAAGATTGAACTAGAAGTTAGAGTCATATTAATTTGAAGGTAAATTTAAGTCATTCAACTATACAATTTTCTAGTTTACTTACTGATATAATTTCTTCTAAAATAAAAAATAAAAATTTCACCAATTGCAAGGTCACAATGCTTGCATTTCAAGAACAAGTTTTTCAATTGTTCCCAAATAATTAGGGTTCATCTTTTAGTTAAGAGAAATGTGTATCTTCAATAACTTTTTCCAAATTTCTTATATGTTGAAAAAATAGTTGAAAATTCATGTAATAAAATTTATTAAGACAGAGGTACAACAAAATAGAAAAAACTTGCAAAAATTTCAATAATCAATTCATGTAGTGGTAGTGTTGTAATAAGAAATATATCCATTAAGTTCTCATTAATATTTTCAAAAACATCTGAAATTGCTTTAAGAAAACTTCAAATTTTATTTTGGAGAAGAGATTTTGTCAATATCCCCAAATAATTTCCTTGTGATTTTTATTTTTTTAGTCAAAATATAATTATTTAATCCCAAAAGTCCCAAGTTCTTTTTTCTATCAAAAATTATTTAAAATTATCCTACTATATTTATCAAAAGAATTAGAAAAATATTTTTCTTAGAGTTTAATCTTAGGATCTTGTACTAAAGTTGTCCTTGATAATGTGGTAAAAATCTTGTAATGCTTGATGATATAGATTGAAGGATATTAGCATTCAAAGTGATAGAATTTATTTTTCTTAGGGAGTAGACCTTCAAAATTTTAGAAAACTACGTGAGATAAAAATTAGGGTCAAATTAATTCATTAGAAAAAAAATTTATACCTTCCTTAGATTTATAATAGCATTGATAATATATACTTAGGGTGATTATAAAAAATAGGGTGCTATATAATTCTTCCATTTTCTTGTACAATAGGAAAAAAATATGGGCCCATACACAGGATCTCCCTAAACTTGTTTAGTAGGCTTAGTTTAATTATCACATTTTGATCTAGTAGTAGACAGCTGGAAAATTTTGGGTTCATTTCTAAGGTAGAAACATCAAAAATCGTCTATGTACCCTTTACTGCACCTATGAAAAGTATTGATATATAACAATAGAATGCCACTGAAACCAACATTTTATATTTTCTATGTAATTAAAGAATATTTGAAGCCACATATTGCAAATAATATAGACATGTCATGGCCGTCATTTGATTCTTTTGATGATAATTAAGAGTATATTGAAGACAATAATGAAGCAACCACCATATGAGAGACGGCCTACTAACTATTTTGTAATGTATTATTTGCACAAAAGCCCATATCTAATTAAGAATACAAAATCGGAAAAATTGGAAAAATCCTATGATTAGTATTAGTGATGATAGTGGCCATATATAAATACGCTTAGGTTTTCTATTATGAGTAATGAAGGTTGGTTTTAGGTGCCTCTCTCCAAGTTACATTATAAAACAAATTCATTTCCTTCAATTCACTTCTTAGTTCATCTACTTCATATGCTAAACATTAGTGAAGAGAGATGTTGTATATAATATGTTTTAACTAAAAGTGGTAGGAGATTTAGTTCATTGACACTAGAAGAAATCCGTGTCTGCATTGACGGATTTTTTTAGACATCTAATGTAAGAAGCCATGTTTTTATATCAACAATTATGTCTACTAAAAACACGGCTTCTTACATTAGATGTCTAGAAAAATCCATCAACTTAAA
Organism: Pseudoscleropodium purum; assembly: GCA_963969395.1. Classification (NCBI taxonomy): domain Eukaryota; kingdom Viridiplantae; phylum Streptophyta; class Bryopsida; order Hypnales; family Brachytheciaceae; genus Pseudoscleropodium; species Pseudoscleropodium purum. The sequence continues at coordinate 17,004,900 of OZ017802.1, forward strand.
CACAAGAAAATTCAAAAAAAAAACCACTCCTAGTGTCAAATGCTTGAAGGATTCTTGTTTTGAATGTTTGTGTTGGTAGAGAGTAGTCTTCAACAGTGAACATAGTAGCTAAAGATTTGCAAAGATTTTGTCATGGATTAGAGTGTGAAGAAGAAACATTTGATGAAATAGATATTAGTTGTCACAATACTTATAATGACAAAATTGGTGATGCTAGAAATCACTATTTTTCAAGACAAGTGATTTGCCAAAGAATGAAGCAATTAAGAGATGAGAGAGGCAACCTTAGTAGTGAAAACATGCAAAGCGGACTAGGCCTTGGAGTTACAATTACAATAGAAGAAAGAGACCATCAAAATGCAGATAGAATGGCAAAGAAGGATAGAAATAGTCCAGCTTTGAGGCTCCACAAGAAGGATGGTCCCATTCTAGGTCACTCAAACGTTGTTGGTCCTTCAAGAACACAAGGTACATGTACTACTCTAGATGGTGTTGAAACTACAAAGATAGGAGTTGAGCATCCAAGAACATAGTCTCAATCCAAGTTGCATTGAGAACAACCAAATCCAATTGAAGATGTTAGCCATGACATTCCCACAAACAAAGGAGGTTGAAAAAGGAAGAAGACACAAGTAAAGAAGAATGGAACATGGACAAATAAGCAATTACAAGCAGCTCTACAAGCAATTGAGAATGGTATGATAATAAAGACAGTGTCAAGAGTTTATGGAATACTTAACACATCCCTTCAAGACCATGTGTATGGTTCCACTCAAAGCCGTAAGCGTAGAGCTGCATTTGTTCTACCAAAAGAGGAAGAAAAAGAATTGCTAAAATAGTGCTTCAAATTTGCTAATTTATAGCACCCCATAACTATGTTGAACCTACGCATCAAAGTTAGAAACATTACTAGAAATTGTTCCACTCCATGGGATGAAAAGGGGATACTGGATAGAAGATAGTGAGTTGGTTTAAAAAAAGGCATCCAAAATTGTCACTGAAAATATCACAACTACTTGAAGCAACAAGAACAAAAGGATTGTATGCACAAAGCATGACAAACCATTTCTACAACAATTTGAAGAGACTTACAATTGCACGTGAGTATCTTTCTAGTCATATTTGGAATTGCAACAAGACAAGTTGTTAGGTTGGAAGAAATAGAGTAGTCAAAGTTGTTGTCTACACTAGAGCAAGATCTATCTACTCTGTTGTCCCCGATGAGAGAATGGTGTTTTGTGTTAGTACATATAAATGTTGAAGGGTCTTTCATCCCTAATTTGTACACCTTTAAAAGCAAACAAGTTCGACAAGATTTTCTTTAGGGTTGTGAAAAAGGTGTTGTCATGACAGTTCAACCTAAAACATGGATGACTTCAACAATCTTCTATGCTTGGTTGGCACACTTGAAAAAAATGTTAACAAAAGAGGAGGTATCTCACCTGATATGCAACATCTTCTAATCTTGGATTGTCATAGCTTACATATCACATTGAATGAGGTATTAGAAGCTTATGACATGGGCTTAGGCATGGTGACTCTTCCTTCACATACTAGCCAATCACACATTGCAACCATATTCAAACCCTTTAAAAATGTCTTCAGAGCATATTGAGATTAGTGGATACAACAAAATCAACAAGGCTACTACAAAGCAATTGTTGGCTTACTGGGCATCCTTAGGAGTGCAGAAAGCCTTTACTAAAGCTAACATAAAGAAATGATTTGAATGCATATGGATCATATTTCTCAATGAATATGCTATTGATGACAAATTGACACCATCAAAGTTATACCAACAAGAAGATACAACAAGGCAAGAAGAGCTACAAAAAGAGACATTACAAATATTTGAAGGGGGTGCAAGAAAAGAAAACTCAGTACTATATTTAACTAGAAGCAACATAATCAAATGAAGAATTCAAAGATGAACCTCCAACGTCTGAAGCACACTTAGGCAACCCCAATCCTTCTATTAGTCAATTTTATTGATCCTAATAGAAATGAGAGCTTTAAGACAAAGACAAAATGGTTAGTAGTTACACTTTGACTAGGCAAAATCAATCATTCTAATAGAAGAAGAGTTCCAACAACAGGTACTAGAAAGGGAAATGGCAAAGAAAGACAAAAGGAAAGCCAAAGAAGAGAACAAAAGAACATGAGGAGAAGAAATAGAAGAGGAAATATGAGAATCAACAAGTACAATAGAGAAAGAGGCAACGTAAACATACTAAAGTTAAAAAAACTAGCTGAATAGGCATACAAAAAGGGAAAATGAGCATCTACAAGTAGGAAAGGAGGTCCTTGGGGAAGCTAGGCAAGCATAACAACAAACATACCTATGATGACCAGGGATGGAGAAGGACCACCAAAAATAATGTTTGTTGCTACACTAGGCCTCCATTCAATGCAAGACTCAACTTTACCTAGCATAGGAGGTATACAACCAACAATGCCTTGGATGATGCCCAATTATGGAGTTGTATCTTCTATGTTTTCCAAGATCCTTTTAAGACACAACCTCCCACCTATGATGCCTATGTACACTTCTTTGCAGCATTGGATCAACTTCTTCCTCCAATAACTACAACTCCAATCATGTAGATATCAAATATAATTTCTACATCAGGAAATCCCAGTAGTAATTCAAGACCTCTATTTCATATAGTTTTTTCAACCCACTCAGAATTTCTATTTACTTACAACTCAACGACCACAATGCCTCCACCTAGCTATTAACATTTTTCAAGTATTGACAAGAAATGTTCCTAATGGCTTCCTCATGCGCTTAGGTAGATTATGGTACATCCTTGTCAAGTTTTGTAAACAAGATGTTATATCCTTGTACAGTTTTGGACAGACAATATAATACATGTATGTAAAACTTTGGACAAAATAGAGGTCCTAGTGTAGAGTACACTAGTTTTATAAAAATACATTTTGAAGAATACATTTGTATAGTTTTATCATTTTAGGTTACCAATTCATCTTGTTGATGAACATTGCATATTGTACATTTAGTCTTCTTTGCATATCAACTCTAGAGTGATCATAGTCGTCAATCCATTGAGATGGAACTTACCAAATATAGTCATGATCTTTGTAATACAAACTATTGCATTCTTTAAGAGCTACTTGCAATTAGAGAAATGCAAAGAAGCCCAACCTCTAGAATCCTTACTGAACAATCTATATGAAATCTTACCTTGTAGTTGGCAGATCAAAGGTAATAGTTCACATGGTGGTTGCTTGATAGGCCACAACATTTATCACGAGTGTGCATGACTCATTATTTTATAATCAAAGTAGTAGGGCATAGCTTTTAGTCAAAAAACTACATTAGATTTTGGCAAGAGTTGCCAAAGAATGAAATCAAAATGACGGAAGAACATATCTAACAACAATGAAATGCCAATATTCCTAAAACTACATGCCACAATTAGCAAGAAATGAGATTTTTGTTTGTCAAATTGCTAGTTACAATATACAACTGCCACTCTCTCAACACATCTTATTAAATAATAGAGATTTCTATAATTTCAAACCATTACTTATGCTTTCCCTTTAAGATAACAAATATTGTATATTCTATTTGCAAATTTTTTTTCAAATTACTTGTACAATTGAAGAGTTGCTCTTGAGTATATAAGCAAGCTGAATTTTACAATGAATCTTGTCGAGCAAGATATGGCTTGGTTTGCAAACAACACATTATTGCAAATCTACACAAATATCAAAGAACCACAAATTTAAAGAATGAAGCGAGCATGGTACTTCAAAAAAGTCAATTTTTACTAGAGGCTAAGTTTTCTTTTAGTTTGAGACGAAAGTTGAACCTTGAAGTGTTGTTTATCTTGTTAATCTTTGACTTGGAGAATCTTCAGGGAGTTCTTGTTTTGTGGTCCTTCAAGAAAGAAAAGGGAAGGGTACTATCCTGCATGCACTTGCTACCTCAGATTTCAATAGAGTGATTCATAAATATGCAATACTCTTGAAATGATAATGATTATCCAACTTGGTAAAGAAAGGATGAGAATAATTTCAAGAGACATGACCATACTAGTTGATTGTAATGCAAATGATGATGGTGTGCAAAGCACCATAATATATGTCAGTAGCTAAGGAATAATTCGTGAGGATTAATTGACATACTACATAGGAATTGGATATGCACAACAGATATGTGCAAATGGATACAAGCCAATTCATTGATGAAAAGTATAGATATATTATCCATGAGTGTATATTGATATAGCTTTACCATCCAATTAAAAAATAAATTACTTCCATGAGAAGAAAAAACAATTTTTAGTACTTGGTTAAGGACTTGTGAATAAACAAGTAGAACAAACCATGGCATTCCATATGATTAGTATGTACTTCTACTAATATGAGTGTATAATTCTAGTTGTGTACCTTTTGCAGGTTGCATGCATATTTTTTTTGCAAAAGAAACCACTATGCGTGTTTGAATCACTTGAATGTAATTACCAATTCAATATAGTACCAAAGCATTGAATTTAAGTTGAACAAACCATATTATAGTTGCCTTTTCACACTTTGAATAATAGGGTAGAAGACAAAAAACATGAGAAATTACAATCCTATCCGTGCTTCCAACAATGACTCGACAACCTCTCATGAGAAGACTCTAAAGCTTTGTCAAGTCTATCTGGAAAAGAGAGAACAATAGAAATGTCAAAATATTGCACCCTTCATGGTAGAGGATGCTATGGATGAGAAAAGCAATGAGCAACTTTGGTTACAATAAGACAATATAAGAATCTATAGGATTGGGTGCTGGCAATAAAGGAAGTACAACAAAGTGCATCCAATTAAGGTATTAAACAATGTTCCCACTATTAAAACTTTGTAATTTGTCTAAAGAATGCAAAAGACACACTACTTTGAATATTCTTCTTAGGTAATTACATTATAGTTACACTAGAGTGAAACCAAAGCAAAAAAGTAGGAGCAAGGTGTTTGTGGCATAGGTACCCATGAGAATCTTTATATTTGCATTCCACACAACATTGCACCATCCAACGTGTATCTTCTCCAAGCTAGTTAGATTTGCATGGAACCAATGGCAAGATGAGGCAAACGTATATATATTGATCATTTGCCTATTAAATTTCAAAAATGCCATCTTCTCTAGAACAACCAATACAAATTCTTCTTGGAAGCTTCTAGTCTATTCTAATAGTTGATTGTTTCTTGTAATTCCCCCATAAACATTGCAAAACTATGGACCATCCTATAACCATCAATGTGTAGCCTTTCAAAACCAAACTTTAATCATGAAAGTTATAGCTTTAACAAAAGAAAAAATATGGATGTGGACATAGTTGCTTACCTAAAACTACCTTTCTCCAAGGCTCCACTACTTGAAGCTTGAAGAAGGGTTACAAATGGTGATTGGCCCAACTCACTACATATCCCTATGGGTAGGATAATAGTCATAGAAAACCAAAGAGACATTCTTTCCTACACATCACCTTGCCAATTAACCCCTAAAGGTCCAAACTACGTTTTTTTGCAACATAGCGATTTTGGGCAGCTCACTATGAATGGAGTTTTTAGTTGTATTTTTGTTGAAATTTTTGCACAATATGTGCTCAAGGAGTAGCTTTAAGGCCCAACAATTTTCATAACTTTTGACTACATGATTCAAAAGTTATTGCATGATATGTAATTTTCAATGCTCAGCGGGTAGCCCAAAAATTTCTTAAAAAATCACTTTTTTCAAAAATAAAAATTTGAAATTGAATTTTTAGATTTATTTATATGTGAAAAGCTTTGAATCATTCCATTTTAATTTACAAGATGGAAGTTATGAGGTGTTCTAGTTTGTGGGCAATCATAGATTCCCTACTCAAAAATAAACTTTCGAGTCTTTTATTTAACTCAATTTTTAATATTTTTTGAAAAAAATAAAAAGATATGATGTAGATTGTTCATTACTACATTACCCACCATTGAGATTGGAATTTTTCAATTCTATAATTAAATTCTTAACAATTTAGTGTTTTGTATCACTTTGTACTTCTTTCTATTTACTATTTTTTTCCTATATGTTGTGTAATTTCAAATGATCTAAAATTTTTTATCAATGTAGCCAAATTGACTTGAAGAATGAATCCAAAGAGTAACCATCATTTTGGACATTTTTTCATGAAAATGTGACCTTGTGAAGTGCAGCTGGCCGTATTTTCACAGGGTCAAAAATGGTTTTTATCACTTCAAATGTTAATATCTTGCAATCTACATGGTGGAAAATTCTAAAATTTTTTCCACATCTTTTCAAAATATTTTACTACAAGATCCTATAGTTACATGTATCCAAGAATGTTTTTCCATCTAAAATTTGATGCTTGTATCAAAAAAGGCAATTTTGGAGTGTTTTTGGTGAAAACATGGTCTCTGACCTTTAGGGGTTAATGGCATACATTAGAAGAGGAGAATTGAAACCTCAATAAAATCAAATTGGGGATCTATAAATATGTGAAAACAATACTTTACTGTAGATTGACAATGGCAAGAATTCTCCACATTATTATGGAGAATGAATTAGGCATTGTAGCAAATCCGTTGGTAGTGCAGAAAAAATGCTGTCATCATTGTAGTTACCATTGATGACAAACTCAAGTGAACAAAAATCCCTTACCAAGGGACAAAAATAGAGATTGTTTTAAGAATTTGTTCACACTATTGAAGTTTGACCAACGGTAGTAGATTCTATTAAGAATTGTGTCATTGGTGCTTTACAAATATGGAGACCTAATTTTGGGGCAATAAAAGAACTAAAGCTCCTATATGAAAGAAAGACATCTCGAGAACAACCATTGAAGGAATAATTTAATTTGTACATGCAAAACTTGTAGTTAGGAACGTGCAATGCTCTTCCTTTGCCAGAAAGTAGTGGAAGTTTAAGAAACAACAACAAGGCACATCAATTATAAACTCGGAATTGCATTCAAGACATTTAACCTAAGCAAAATCATTGCAAAAGTAGATTGAATGCAACAACTTATACAAAGAATGTCAAGTACAAAATCAAATGAAGAACCACAATGCAAAGAGAGGAATTTACCTACCCCAGGGGTATGTGCAATGTTGTCCAGAGATGGATAGTATTCAGAAGCAAATGCCTACTCAATTGATAGTACTTCAGAGTTTTTAGACCCTAGGCAAATGGAAAAAAAAACATAATGTCCTTCCATGAGATACCTTAATCCCTTACATCTTCACCAAAAGAGAGGAAGTCTATGAAGCTAAAAAGTATTCATACCTCATTAGAAAAATCTTTGAGCTCTTATCACCCTTCATACAATAGGAAGTGGTTTCTTGTCAATGTATATGCAATCAACCTTGTATTGCCTCCTCAATACTACCTTCATAAGGTAGCAGCCAAACCCTAATTAATTTGTCTCTATGCAAACAAGTCAACGCTCCAACTTCACACACAAGTAACAATTCCTCATGACAACAACTTAACGTAAGGTATCAACCTCGCAAATGAGCAAGGACATGATTAAGGGCAAAACATTCTTTACAACTACCCTAAGGCAATGGTGACCCAACGGGTGGGAGTGAGAGACATTGGACGCGTTCATGATAGGACACAAGGGCATTAGCTGAACCTTGTGTATGTACTAAAGATATTTAAATAGGACCAGGCTGGCCATGCAATTTTGACTCATTATCCAGTCAACGCAAACATAATCCACTTATTTAAAAACGGAATGACATGAAATTAAGCATGCTTTTGGGGCCACTTCTTGCCTTTTTTTTGGCTTTTAATAGGGAATGAGTAGTGCCTTTGGTAGTCAACATTGAGCAAGTTTACAATGGATTTTAGTGGTCTATAAATTTTGTACTTCTAAAAATTCAGAAGTTTGCATGTGTAGTCCAAAAAATATAATTTTATTTGGAAGATTTATGATTTCCATTTGCTAATAAAAAAGATATTTCCCTATTAAAAACAGCAAGCAACTACATTGAATTGCTTAAATTGATGCTTTTGGGTGCCTCCACCTTAAATTAAGTATATGGAGGAAAATTCAATTGTTTGTTTTGAGGCAAGGAGGAGAATTTAGAGGCTTCATCAATGACATTAAGGTTCCTTTCGCACACATGTTGCATATTGTGCTTCAATGTGTGAGTTCAACACTTGGTGCAATATAGTATAATGTTCTAGTATTTTTTAACCTAGGGTTTTGATTGAATGTATGTCCTTATTGCTATATTTGGAGACTAGAGTTTCTCTTTAGAATTTAGGATTGTAGAAAGCAATTTTGGTTGGCGTTTAGGGTCACTTCTAGATTTGGAAAAACTTCTTCAAGGTTAACATATGTCCATGGTGAAGCTTGGTGCAAAGGTTTTTAATGATATTCCAATTGGATCCTATACTAGATTTTCAATTGTTGCAATAAGAATTCAATGTATGTTGGGGTGTTCATTTTTTTTTGGTTGCATGCATGAACGTTTGGAATATTGTGATGTTGTACAAATCTCAACCAATAGATTTAGAGTTTAGAGTACATAGGATCTCCTATTGTTGTATATTAGGTCTTTGAAGTGCTCATTTTTGGATTTAGGGTTCAAGGCAAGATGGATGCAAATTCCTTGAGATTTCACAACTTTTCATTGAAGTGCAAATTGTTTTATAACAATTGATTTCTTGGATATTACTAAAGTCTGCAATAAAGAACGTGTATATTCTCACACACAAAGGAGCAATGTTGATTTGCCAAAGTGCATTGGAGCAATGAAGGGCAAAGTTGGGTAATCTTTAGCTGACATGAGACTATGTTTGGAAGATAAGAAATTGCTGAATTTTTTATTTCAATATTGGGATCCTTGAGAAGAGATTTGTTTATTAGTTCTTCTTGTGTAGATGAAAGAGGAGGATTATATTCTTTACTTTCTAAAACACAAACCTTCTTCAACAAAAGCTCGTGGCTGCAATATCCACTATGCAAAGACAAGTGGTGCACAATACCATTTGGGGATCTCTCTATTGTATATCTACAAGGTTGTAGCTTGACCTTAGAGGAGGATGGTCACGAGTGCATTGAGTGGGCACACACTAGCATCTTGTGGCCAACACAACATCTTAAGATCACATTTGAAGCTTTTATTGGTGCTTGGTGAATCTCTTTTTTAGCTTCTTATGGTTTGGTTTTAATTCTAGTTGTTAATCCTTGCATGAACTCTTGCAACAACCATCATGGATGTATTCTAGTGTTTTCTAGTTTGCAACCTCAACTTGCTAGTTTTTCTACCTTCAATTTCATCGTTTTGCTCATGTTCACTTTACATACGAACATGTATAGAGGGTAATTGATGTAATTGAGTGAATCTTGTAGTTATAAAAATTTAGGAAAAAGATTGCATTGCAACTACTAGTTTACAGGGTTGACGAATCTCTACGTCCGCCCCAAAATAGCGTCCGTAACCCGGACGTCCGGACGCACGAATGCTAGCGGACGCAGTGTCCCTCCCGCCGTCGGAAGGCGGACGGGCGGATGGGGGCGGATGGGGGTGGACGGACGGGGGCGGATGGGGCTGACGAATGGGGCGGACAGGCGGGGCGGATGAACGGACGAGGCGGATGGGCGGGGGCGGACAGGGCGGGGCGGGGCGGACAGACGGGGCGGACAAGGGCGGACGGGCAGGCGGGGCGGACGGGGCAGACAGCGTCCGCGAATGTCAACGGACGCTGCAGACACAGCGTCCACATCCGGATGTCCCGGACGTCCAACCGTCTTATCAACCCTGCTAGTTTATGTGTTTGTCAACACAATTTTTGTATTACATTTTTGTATATTCTACTATCTTGTCTTCCTATATTACCTTCTTCCTTGGAATTCATATTGCTTTTAGATTTGAAGTCATAGCTCATTCCTTGGATTAGTTTTACATTGAATTTTGTTGTGAATGATATTTTGCTTAGTGTTTTTGTTTCCAATAGCCAACTAAATGATATGACATATTAATTGTATAGTTTCCCATTGGCAATGGCAATGCCATGCAATGCTAGCTACTAAGCCAAAATTATACTTAACCGTTGAAGGACCAAGCTACATTTTTTGGCAACATAGCAATTTTAGGCAATTCACTACAAATGGAGTTTTTTTAATTTGTTTTGTTTTCAAATTTTTGTAGAACATGTGCCCAAGCAAGTATTGGAAATTTTCATAACTTTTTGACTATATGGTCAAAAAGCTATTGCATGATATGTGAAAATTCTTTGTTTTGGGGCACCTCAAAAAGCTTCTTTTTAAAATTATTATTTTTAAATAAAAATTTGAAATTGGTTCTTTAGGTTTATATATATGTAGAAATCTTTAAATCATTCCATTGCAATTAATAAGATGAAAGTTATGAGGAGTTTTAGTTTGCAAGTAGGTAAGAATTTTAAAGACTCCATACCTACTTGCAAATTAAAACTCCTCATAACTTTCATCTCATTCATCACAATGGAGTGATTCAAAACTTTCTATGTATATATAAATCTAAAGAATCAACTTCAAATTTTTATTTTAAAGAAAATGATTTTTAAAGAATCTTTTTAGCTACCCGAGCTACAATTAAAACAAAGAAAATTACATATCATCCAATAACTTTTTTACCATGTGGTCAAAAGTTATGAAAATTGTCAAGCCTTAAAGATACCTCTTAGGCACATGTTGTGTGAATATTTGAGCAAAAATAAATAAAACTCCATTTGTCATGAATTGTCCAAATTTTCTATGTTGCCAAAAAAATGCAGCTTGGTCCTTCAAGGATTCATTTTTTTTGCAGAGAATACATTAGATTTAGTTGCAGTTAGATTGTCTTTTGTCATTTTTCTAAATTCCATATCAAGGCATTTCATTCTTTAGAATCTATATTAAGCCAATCATATTCACTATTGATGACAAGTGAAAGTTGAATTCCAAAACTCAAAATTTAATTAGTAATTGACATTTCTTCCATCCATCTCTAACCCTCATAGGAGTTGTTGGTGTCTATTATCATTTTATGAGCTCAACATTGTATATAGAACTAATTTGAATTCCTTTTCCCACAATATGAAGGCAAATTCACAATAACTTCAACCATCTGTGTTTTTCCAAAATTGTCATTTGTTATGGAAGTAGTAAGTGACCATTCAAAGAAACGACAAAAGATTTCTCTTTTATTTTTGCACTTATTGAGTACTTTGTTGTGCAAGGCCATCATATTTTTTTGTAATATTCTGTAATATTATAATGTTGAAAAAAATAGGATGCCAAAAATTAGCCTCCTTCACTATTTACAAAAAATAGGGTGTAGAAAAATATGTGCCGGTAGCTTTTTATATAAAAATAGGGAGGCAAAAAAATACTTGTAAACATACAAATATCCCTCCCCCACTTAAATACTCCATTATTACACCTAATATGTAAATGTATAGGGATGTGACCCCTTGAGGATTTTTTCAAGAAGATGCTTTAATTCCCTACAAAACAAGAAGCTCCATACTTTTTCCTATTACTTGAGAATTATCAGACAACCTATTTTTATTCCCCCCAAAAGTGAAAAATTAGCAACCATTGGATGAGATTAAAAAAACCTAAGACCACCCTCCATTGCCGTGCAATGTAAATTAAAAAAAATGTTGTTGAAGTCACACTAGTCGCAAGATTCGAAAAAAAAACATTAATTCATTTTGGAAAGTTAATAATGGTGTGATTTGATTGTGTAATATATGTATGTGGTAGTGAAGATAGGACTTTGTTTATGCTTCTTCATATAAACATGTAATATGTAAATAAAATATCCAAATTAATACATTTCATTGATTTTTGAATAATGCATTATGATTGGTTGAAAAATGTAATTGGTCGTAGAAAGATAAGTGAAACTCAATTTATTGAAGGATTTACCTAAATTTTTTGTACAATTCATTTTATAGAATGGATTCAAAATAATTCATTTGAGAGAATGAATTCAAACTAGTTCATTTGAGAGAATGGATTCAAATTAATTCAATTGAGAGAATGAATTCAAACTAGTTCATTTGAGAGAATGGATTCAAATTAATTCAATTGAGAGAATGAATTCAAATGAATTCATTTCAAAGAATGAGTTCAATGTAATTCAGTTGAAAAAATGGATTCAAATTAATTCAATTGAGAGAATGAATTCAATGTAATTCAGTTGAAAAAATGGATTCAAATTAATTCAATTGAGAGAATGAATTCAAATTAACACATTTTGTAAAATGAATTCGAATTAATTCATTTGAGAAATTGAATTCAATGTAATTCATTTCAAAGAAGCAATTCAAATTAATTCATTTGAAAGAATGAATTCAAATTAATTCATTTCAAAGAAGCAATTCAAATTAATTCATTTGAAAGAATGAATTCAAATTAATTCATTTCAAAGAAGCAATTCAAATTAATTCATTTCAAAGAAGAAATTCAAATTAATTCATTTCAAAGAATGAATTCAAATTAATTCATTTGAGAAAATTTTAGCAATACAAAAAAGTCAAATTTTAGTAGCATAAGATTAAAGAAAAAAATGTTGAAGAAATTATGGTTTAGGATTGAATGTAAAAATTTTGCATGAAATAAAAAAATGAGAAATTGAATTTTTCAATGTAATTTAGGGTTTGTTGCTCAAAGAAAGTAATTGAGGAAGGAAATGAATTCAGGGATTGAATGTTTCAAAGTAGGGAATTGGAAACGATTTTTTTTCAATGGCTATTTGCCATGTGTACAAATATTATTCCCGACTACCCTACTATTAGCCTTATACATGGTTTTACACTATCACCTCAATAGAGACAGTTACTGCACTATTACATTACTAATCCAAATGGAATGAATCAAAGCTTTTCATTTAGACAAAAAAAATCTACAAGGAAAAAAATATTCAAGTCTTCATTTCATTTTTGTAGATTTTTTTTGCGGCCCAAACTCCCCTGATTTTGAAATTATTGTAGTATGACTTTTGCTACTAAGCACTAATTGAAATAATCATTATATTAATAAAAAGATAATAAATATTTCTATCTTATGAGAAAGTTTCAAAAGATTTCACCAAAGACTAAGTTCAAAAAGACTTGCCCAAAAAATATTTTATCCCTTGTAGGGACAATGGAATCATAGGAGTTAAATCTATCTATAATTCCATTTAGCAAACTTACCTCAAATTTTTTTTATTGAATACAAATAGAACTTATGAATTGCCTAAAAAAGCGTTATTGATAAATAAATTTCTTATTATACAATTAATTTTTAACCATATTATTTGTTAGATTTCATGAAAGTTGTTCTAAAAAGCTACAATATCAAATGATTCCATGTTGTGTGAAAATATCAAAAATAAAAGATGAAATTTTAGGTACTAATTGGACAACCAAGAAGTCTATAGTGCGAAAGATTTTTATCTTCTACTAAGTAAAAAAATAAAAAAATAGTCAATGAGAGTGACAGTGAGAGTGAGTCCTTCAGTAGCTGTGATTGTAGAATACAGAATTACATAGAACACTAAGAGAACCATACTGAAATCGATGGAGAGAAGGATTACATACCATGAAATTAACTGGACAGACACGGGCAGGTGTATAAAATCGAAGCTCTAAGTCTAAGAGAACCTGCAACAACTACCATGTGTCCATTTGCTTCGACAAGCTCTGAGATTGTGAAAGCCCACGAGAAATTACATTAGCAATTGGATCCCTTGCATTGCCGACCACGCCGTGTCAATCACAACGATTCTTCGGTGGAAAAATTCTTCCCCCATACAGGAATTTATGAGAATTGTACAGCACTTGGCATGATTAATACAAGACACGTATTATTTCAATGAAAACAGGAAAACATTGAAACAGAATCGACATCACGACATCTGCAAGGGAATATCGGCTCTTCAGGCACCGCAACTCCCTATCCTCGTTGCACTGAAGTCACAGCTATACCTTATAGCCATGGACCGTGAGTTCGTGACCAGTAGCTGCCCGGTATGTGAGGCACCCTTGAAAACTTTGGCTGGACCAAAGGTGCTTTTGGTTAGGTGCCCGAAGTGCTGGGCTACAAGGAAGGGCCATTTACCACATAGAAAACTGCAGCTCCAAGCACATTCTCCGACTTGCATTCCTACTGCCGTGGCAACCGTGTTCTCATTACCCCCATTTCTCTAAAATATTGTAAATATCGTGGAAGGATTTTGGAATACCCCCACCTGCGTCTCAGCAACCACAATCTCTCAAAAAAATATCGGATGAACACACCAATTTTTGCACCAGCTGGATGGAGCTGTTCACATTCGTGAATCGGAACCAAATCGTCCGCGCCGACCTAACAGGGTTAAGATGGTCGGTGCAGTACTATCTTACTTGATGTACCATATGTTAAGAGCTGATATTGACATGCAGAGACAGTTTTAAGGGTTAACCAGTAAAGAATCGCACGCATATGAAGTTTCAGTGCAAATCTGTTGGTTGCTGAGTCATGCACGACAATCCTAAAGAGGAAGCCAGTTTTGGCAAGCAGACAAGGGAAAAACAATCAAGCAGACACACGGAAAGCAAGTAAACTAAAAAATAATTTTTTTTAAATGACGTTTAAAGGGCTTACAATACCGGGTAAACCCCTTGGCCCTCGTTACACCCCTCCACTCAGCCAAGTTCACGCAACCTTATTGGGGGTTCCCCTCGCGCCGCAGAAACTGGATCTCGGCTCCTGTCCGAGGATCAATGATCTTGATGCCCCTGTTCAGTGTAGGCCCTGGCCTCACCATAGGCCTTGAAGGCATTGTGCCACGGTAACTTGGATTGAAAGTCACTGTATCTGCTAAACGTCCCACTATAATATCCACAAGATTCTTTGCCTTTAACACTTCATCGGCCGTTCCAATGAGAAATATCTGTACCAAATATCCCAATCGAGTCAGAAAATCAATCAGAAAATCTCTTTCTATGACCTTTATAGTTCTGAGTGGTCCCTTATTTAGCTAATAAGGTTGCGTGAACTTGGTCCCTGAGTGAATCCGGAGAGCCACTTAAGGGAGTTATCAACAAAATACAATTAAAATTGAATATTTGAAACACATTGCCGGATCCTAGCTGCCGGAAGAAATAATCACGTATGTTCTTCATGGATACTTACAAACCGTCGTAAGATAAGGACATGATTCGAACAAAATTTTGGATATATAATGTTAGGATAAATTTCTTGCCTTATCTGGAGGACCTCTCTGTTTCTCAATGAAAATGTCACACCTGCATATTAAGCCACAGTTTTTCAGTCAATCTTCAGGAATGTTAGAGCAACAAATTGTACACAAGTAGGGTGGCAAGAAACTTCTCAAAATTATCCGTATTAAACAGAGAGAATGAGTGCCAAATAATCGACGAAGCACAGATCGATGAGATTGTGAGCTATAAGTGTCACGATGTATACTACGCAAAAAGAAATTGAAGATCACAAACACAAATGCAATAGGGCTGAAACAACAATGCACTTCAGTCTGCAAGAACTTGATCAAGGACCTCCTTGAGTGAGCATTTTTAGGCTGCAAGAGAGGTACTCCGTCATACAAGCTTGTAATTGTAGGATAAAAATTACCTGAAGGATTTTTTGATGTGGCGGATGGAATCGCCCTGTACACCAATAACGCGACCCATTTTCCCAGGAGGAACATCTATCACTGAAAGTATCTCATATTCTGGGAGTTTCCCGTCCACTTCACCTGATATCCAACATTAAACTATGGTCACTCAAGGTTAAAGTAGTCAAAGCATCAGACGATGCATAAGTCGTCTAAACTGACGAGGACCCAAATAAAATACGGAGTAACTGAAAGTGAAAGGAGAAAAACGTTGATAATGAGCATCTCACCTGTAAAGGGTGGAACATGCCAAGGCTGAAAATTAGGATCAACAGAGCAGAAGCAGCGACAGTAAAGGGAGCTCCGAACACTGAGACGCCATTTGGACAGCTCCGTCAAGGACTCCGACATTCGCTCATGAATATGAAGCAGAAATCGTACATCATCGGCTGCTACCCGTTTCATCATCTCATTCCAGGGTCTACGTGTCCAGAACTGCGGATCCTACGCACATAATGAAGTAACCGAATTGTCATGATACTCTCCTAAACATGTGCCCTTCTGTGGGACGCAATGCCTCTTCAGGACTTTGGACTGTATACTCAAAACCAGTATGATATCCTTACAATCCGTCAACTGACTACTTGACTACTGTTATGAGAACTAAAAAATAGACTACGTCTATCGCCTTGCTCAAAGCTACTGATTTCGAGAGATATGACAAAAAGTACAGGATAGAACATGAGGTTCGCCCATACCGATATGACAAAGAGGAGACATAGCAGCTTTCAAGGCTCACATGAACTAGAATCTCCCCAAATAACTTAAATAAGCATACAAAGACCTTGCATGATGAGCAACCGACCTTCTTCAATTGCTGTCGGACCTCCTCTTTCTCATCGTAATGTACACCTGAAAATTTTGAAGAACGGTCAGGGCTATATGAATCTTGTTTCAAAACGTAAGTAACAATACAGAACTGACGTCCTCGCAAAGAAATGATTCGATGAGTAAAGAACACCGACAGTCAGACAAGAGCTACATCAATAAAATGGTGAAAAGTAGGGGCATTTCGTACCACAATATCGTCCATCAGCCAAAAGATTTACGAAGGAAATGTGATCTGACTTCAAGATTTTCCCATGTTGTTCCTCCAACAAATTGTAAGCGATCTGGAATACCCTCGCGACATTGTTACTCTCCAAAAAAATTGGAATGTCGATGCAACGAGATAGAATTCTGGGAGCATTTTGCAAATGACCGACAAACTGAACTAAGGACCACCAAGGAATACTATAATACTAAACTGATCAAACTTCCGATAGAATAAACCAAACATTCTTCGTGAACGAAATGAGAGAAAATGAACTGTCAAGTCGATGCTCCCTCTAGTTTTATTATTGCTCTCATACTACAGAGATAGTCTGCATACAGCTATAATGGTATCCAAGCAAGAAAATTGCAATCACCTGAGTGTCGAAGACATTGTTCAGCTTGATATTATATTGGAAATACAAAGCCTGCAGTGCAACCCAGATAAGCTTATTGGTACTTGCCACTTCGATACAGAGCACATCGTATCACACAGGATCTTGATACTACATCTATAAGTTAAGAGAGAAACTAGAATTGCATGTTAGCAAAAGAATACAGGTAAGGATAGTTTTTCAACAATTCTTCGAACGGTCGCCACAGGAACCCTAATAAAATCGTAACTAACTTCTAAATGAGACAGTCAAGAGGCTAAACATGACACTGTGACATGTCAGATGGCTGCGCAAACGAAAACGCACTCAGCGTCATTCTTTCTTAGGTAATATTAGCAGAATTTATGAAATAATATTGAAACAAAATCTAAAACCGACTTCTACCGGATCACCAATCATAGATCAAAACTAAAAAGATAATTCTGAGCAGCTAATAACTACAAATAAGAGATGAATGGCACCTCACTGTCACGCTTGCAGTCATGACAAACTTTTTTTACGTATGGTGACTCCAAACCCAACTTACAAGCTTGAATCAACGCGACGCCTCCTGCTACTGCGTCTACAAGGTAGACGGCGTCGTTAAATGCCAACTGTCACATACAAAATTGTAGGTCTATTAGACAGAGACAAAAGCATCCACAAAGTCAACCAGAATGCCAATGAGATATTTATAGAAGATTCTGGGCATCGTCTTAGCCCACCATATCTTGAAATGCAAGACCCCAAGGATATGAGTAAATGAAAAAAACTGGTAGCATCAACCTCTATTGTCTTCGGGATCCTGGAAAGCGTACAAAATTAACATGCACATTCAAGGACATGAAAGTGACAAAATCGTTCCTCTGAATAACCAAAGTTTAGCTGACTGAGCATTAGCTTCAGACTCTTAAAAACACTGTTCCAGGTTTGATAAATTTTTTTCATAGAAGACAAATTTAGGTTCGACGGGCCACGAAGAGTTAAAAAATCAGCACCATGCACAGATGGCACTTGGCGCTGTACACTCTAAGCAAGCAATGACGCTTTTAGACATGCGAAGATTCGATTACTTTGATTATGTAGGAAAGTAGAGCATTCTTAAATGTGGAAAATGTAACTAATGTCCGGGCATCCAAATTGGACAAGCGAGAAAAGCCGTAGGGTGTGAGCACCAGTGAGTGAGACGTACTTGCATGACACAGAGGCGGCCATAGCGGGCGAGTTCGACACCTTCACAATCAAAACCAATTACAAGTTGCTGATTGGAATTGGGCTTCAGGAAGGCCACTGGAAGCTCTGCAGGGTATGTGACGACATGCACTGGAATAGGTGGTGTCCAGGGCTCCGCATTGCCTGATTGATGCCCACTCCTGCAATCTGGGCACTCCAATATCAGTGCCAATATTGGTATGTGCGTACCCACATCTTCGTTCAGATGCTTCAAAAGCTACAGACAATTGACGACAACAGAACAACTCGAACGACGGAGAACATGCATTGTCCAGCGTATTCAGCAAGTCAATTCTGGACCGAAACTCATCAGGAAGACCTACAGTACAGTGCCCTCCCCAAAAGACTGCTACCCCTAACCTGTTTTTCTCGCTCTATCACAACAAGAGCCAAAAAGAACGATTTATACACCAAAGAAAATCCGAAATTGTAACCTAAATCTAAACTACAAGTAAACGAACAAAAAAGACAAAGAATAAACTTGTCATTATTAAATACACACTAAAATCTGCGTCTTCACCTTATCACTTCAGATTTACTAATTATTTCAAGCTCTATGACAATAAAAGTCAAAACAAAGATTCAAAAAAACATAATAACAACCAAGAAACTTCGTCTCTACTACCTACACAGCAAAATTCATGTCGTCACCTCCTCACTAAAAAATTAATAATAACAAGCTCAATTACAACAGAAGCCAGACAAACATTCGTACACCAAACAAAATCTAAATTATAACCTAAATTTCTCTTAAGAGTTTTAAAACATTATAACAACGAAGTAAATTTGAAAGTTATAAACTCCACACTAAAATCCAAGTCTTCACCTCCTCACTAAACCTTCCTATGTACGATCTCTATCACAACACAAGCCAAGAAGGAAAATCGACATACAAAACAAAATCATGCCGTACCTTCAACGCTAAGCTCCGGGAGGCGCAGCTCAAGACTTCCAGACCCGTTGATCGCGTTTTCAACGCTGTGCTCCGGCGCAGCAGCGCCAGGATTGTTGAAGGCCGCGGCACGTTCCATCGTCGGAAACTCCGACGCCGAAGAGAAGCAAAAGTGCCCAGCTGCTCCCTCCACTTTGGTGTAGGGATTGGGAGCTCTGTCCGTGCAGGTCTGCAGGATTCAGTGCCTTGGGATCTCTGCAACTGTAGAGCTGGAGAACCGCGAAGACGACGACCAGATGAATATTTTGGATGAATGTCCTCTCGGACAGAGTCGCCGGCCGGCTACAGGCAGGGGCAGGCCTTCACTATTAGGGGCACTTCACTAATCAGGTCGTCGATTTTCACTAATAATAATCAAATTGCAGAATTCGGCGTTTCAATTCTTCACACTAAAAGGCAAAATGCACAGTCAATTGTCTTTCAAATTGCCTACAATACAACAGCATTAGGAAAAATCTGAACCCTTGGGCTGTTAAGGTTTCGTTTCTTAACACCCTGCAGGGCAAGTACAGAAAAATAAAAAAAGAATTTTCTTGGAAAAAAAATATTTCAGAAATAAAAAAACATTTCAAAAAATATTAAAACCTCGTGTTGTGCCACATCAAATGCTTTCATTAAAAAATTAATAAAAACTAAAAAAATAGTTGTATTTCTTCTTTAATTGCACTGGGGGGTTCAAAACTTGCAACCCTCCCATAGCCTGAAATTTTACCTAATGCTTGATCAAGGCCATGAACTCTCTAAGGAAGTTTGGGTCAAATAGGAACGGAAATCCAAACTATGACTGAGAAGCTAATCAAATTTGGAAGGATTTAGAAGTAAATTAGACAAAAATGAAAAAGAAATGAAGTATAGATTTTTCTACCTTAATTGCAGATTTTTCAAAAAAATTCAAATTGATAATTGGAGCCAATTAGGGACATACATGCCTTCACATTTAGGCATACCTATACCTAGTCCCTAATCCCCCCTTTTCCTATTGCTCTTGCAAATGAAATGTTGCTATTAGGGTACAAAACTTAGTCTCCACTTTATATCACAATGAAGAGATTTGGCATTCAATGGATACACCTTCCACCTACATCTTTTACCTTTCATAGTCTTTGTTTGATGATGAGAGCATTCCTGTTGTGATTGTTTTTCTAAAGTTGTTTGAGATTCCTATCTTATGTTTGTTTTTATCTTTGGCTTGCAAGAATTGACGCATGGGTGAGACTTCATGCTAGAATGATCTTCATGCTATCAAATTCAACCAAATTGATGTGACATGCTTTAAGAAATTCTAGGCTATTTTCGATACTTATGAAGAAGACAAAATGGCCAATAGTATTTTTAACAATAATCAACAAAAGTAAAAATTATACAATATTGTCGACCAATGGTATCACCAAGGCAAACAAGTCATGAAACATGTCTTGGCTACAACCATCAACCATAGCTAATGTAGAAATTTAGACCAATTCATCCTTAAATGTTAAAAGTGCACCAATATCAATAACCATTCTCACATCAACATCAAAAGGTAAAAATTTCATGATAGAGTCACTTATATCTTTGAAAAAATGGCAAAAAATAGTACAAGTTTGTTGAAAAACTTTGAGAGGAAAAATAAGCTACTAGAATGAGTAGAATACCAATTTGATTGTTTGATCAATAAACTTTAGAATATTATATACTACTCTTCATTTAAATTATTTAAGGGGGTCACTCAATAAGGAGGTTGTATATCACATGTAGCAAAAGGAGAGGGGATAGTTTAATGATTCAAACTATTTAAATGGTCCTTATCATTACTTAATTTTCTAATTTATGGTATTTTATGTCCTTGTAGCATTTCTAACAATTCTAAAAGGGAAATTTCTTTTACCCTTCCTATAGTAGAAGGAAAAAGAAGTAAAGTAAAAAGAGACAAATACAAAAATTAAAGATAAAATCTTTTCATCTTCACATGTATTCACAAAATAAGTGAAAGGTTTGTATTTGAAGAATGACAACACAAATACAATACATGAACAAGAAATAAAACACTATAATCATGTGTCACAACTAATTACATTTCACCTTTCTATAAAATACACAAAACTATTCAAGTAGGATATAATTCATACAACATACCAACACATTCAATTTATAAGAAATCAACAATATGAGACAAAAAAAACCAAACGATGCATTAATACAATGCAACTCACAACACCATGCATTACATTCAAGTATTTCAAATTAAAATTGTGGAATATTTGTTACATTTCATCCGTCCAAATAGGTTGTCAATCCCCTAATAGATCCTATCTCCCCCAAAATTCTTAGGATCCTTATCTTGAGGCTATCTTAGAACAAATTTTTGTAGATATGAAGCATTAATTATTTGTATATCTTAATTATAATTGAATATACATTAATTTGTGCACTATATTACTTCAAAAAAAATTCTAATTTAGTGACATTGTGAATTAATATCTCACTATGTTATGCCGCTAGTTGTTTGGTAAAATAATCGAAGTTTTTTTTTTCAAGTTGAGCTACAATCATTGTCATCATATATAGAGTTTTAAACTGAATGTTTGAATTTTGAGCCAAATGACTTTTGTAAAATGTCTCAACTAGTAATAGATGAATATGGTATTTTATGCCCTTGTATTAGTAATCAATTAGCATGTTCTTCATTTTCTCTTGTTAATCTTTCTTCATGTGCAAGATTTTACTCATTCTCTATTTCTTCTTCTTTTTCTTCCAGTTCTATGAATGGAGTTTCTTTGCTTTGTAGATTTACTTTTTTCAATTCACTCCTTTCTTTCAATGATGATTTTAGAGAATGAAACATATTTGTTTATTGTAATTTTCCTAGTGTCATATTAACTTCAACTTGCAATTCTTTCTTTGCTTCTTCGGTCTAATCTAGAAAGAATTAATCATTCTCTAGAATGCTTAAATTGTGGAGACTTTAAAATATTGTAGCAATGTCAAGTATATTTTGGAGTGATATGTCAATTCTTTTTAATAATATGTGCCATCTTCTTTTTTAGTATTGCAAATGCTCTTCCCACAAATATATGAGTGCTTGATTGAATAAAATTTGAATGTGCTTGTATTCTAGGCAATCATTTTCCTTCACTTTAAATGGTGAGTAAAACCAAGGTTTCATAGAATACACAACATTATCAATGAATTTTTAGGATAAAAATTTCACCTTTCATATTTTTCTTTTCAATTTTAGATTTTTGAAACAATGTCAAATCATGAATTTGTCCAACCCATCCAAAAATTAGTATGGTCCTAGAATTAGCAACTCGCATTTACAAATCCTTGTAGTAAATACAATTGATAATATCATTTTTGGCAATAAATAATATGCTATAGGATTATGAAATGTTACTATAATATGGATGTGGCTCAATATTGTCTTCTATACATAGAATAAATTGAATACCATGTAGTGCTTGAAAACCCTTTGCTATTTGTTTCATGTAAAGAAGAGTTAGTTTTTAAAAACCAATGGTTTCAAATGAATCCTAATAGTATTAAAACAATCTTTCACAATGGTAAAAGCTATGTACAATCCCATACCAAATAAATCACCAACCATTTGCAATAAATTATTAGTTGCTAATTGAAAAAGAGTTATTGCAATCTTTTACTTTACACTAATATCTTTCTCTGAGATGTATAACCTTCTTTTTCAAAACAAGCTCTAATAGAGTACATACATCTCAAGGAAGGCATTGTCAAAAACGTAGGAACTACATGTGATAAAATATAAGGTCTAATATATTCATTCTACATAAAATTTATAAACAAATTATATGTATTATAGGGTGCTTTAAAATGTGAAACATGATTATATGTAGTATAGAGTTATGTATTATACCATAAAATTATGTGAATAATACATGACTACATGTAAAACAACATATACAAAAAAGTATATTAGAAAAAGAAAAGCAATATATGTTATGGAGGCTCTAAAATTATGAATTGAAATGAGAAATCTACTTTTCTATTCTAGACACAATACTTCACAAACAACCTTAGCTTCACTTTGGTGTATATATCCAATAAAATATTCCTTATTTTATGTGTAGTATTTGAAGTTTAGGGTTTGATTATTAGATTGAATTGTTGTTGAGAAGGTGCAAGAGGAAAAATACAGTGATCTTATATGAAATTGTGATTTCTAAAATGTGTTATTGAATATAGACCTAATTTTCACTTAATACTTGATTTAATCTTTTGTAGCATTCATCATCTTTTACTTTTCTTTTCCAATTTCTTTCTTTTGCATATGTATTTTAAGTAGCACTAATAGACTTATTATGCACTTGACAATTCCAATCTAGTTGTAAGAAAATTACATATAAGTATTATAGGATACATTTAAAGAATCAAAATGAGAAATTACAAATACAAATAGGGTGACCAAAAATATTAACATTTACTATTATTTAAAAAAATATTGTGTATTGTAATTCATTCTACCAAGTAAATAGCCCCCCCATAAAATAGAACATTATTGCAAACCATCGCATTTTCAAAGAGGGAGTGACCTCCATAAGACATACATATTGAAATGTAGATGTGTGTACCATCATTTCTTTTCCAAAATCACCATCCAAAAATAATCCCATAAGTGTCTAATCCAAAATACCTCTATATCTTTGAAATTACCAACATTTTAATTCATATGAAAATTTGCCCTCTATCTTTTGCAATTAAAACTATCATTATCATAATGTAGGCATTTTGTTGAAAAATTATAAGTTTTTGCAATGCCAAAATGCTTACAACAACATATTGTACATATGACAAGAAAATCCCATAGTGGAACAAGAATATATTCCTTTCTTAAATCCATGGTTAGAGAAGGTGAGAGGAAAATTTTAGAAATTAAATGGATTAAAGTAGAAAGAGATGAATAGAAGCTAAAGAAATGGTATTGGTTTGAACTTTGGGTTTGAACTTTAGAGCCTTTACACCACGGTTGTCAAAGTCAAGAGGTTGTCGAAGCTCATTTCTAAGGGTTTGGACTTTCAACTTGGGCTTTTGAGACTTTACACTATGGTCAATTGAAGACCCCCTTTCTATTTTATTGCCTATTTTTAGTCCATTCTTTTAGACTCTTAGCAAATTTTGGCCACTCAATTCCATGGCCTTTCAATTTAGATGGCCATAGTTTGAAGTCGTCTTTAAAATCTCATTTCAAGAAATGAAAACAATTAGAATAGATAAAGAAATGTTTTTTTTGTCGTTTAGGTTTCTATATACATGTTTGTTGGTTTTGCATTAACAAAAGCTACATATAAAGAAGAAGTTTGGAGAGGACCTTACTTGAAAATTAAATCCATGTTGCAAGGTCAAAGCTTTTTGCACAATAATTGCTTGATAATAGTATATATAAAAGGAATTAAATTAAGTCTTCAAGGTCATATTTTGAATGTTCTTGAATTTACATAGTATATTATTAGTTTCAAAATAGTAATATTTGAATAGTACAATTTAGTATTCTTGACTTTATTCAAAATATTTTAAATTTTTTTTGAATTCTAAGAGGAACTAACAATATGAAGCTCCTAAAGTCTAATTTCTCTTTTGATGAAAATCTTTAAAAATAATCCTTACTTGCAAAAAAATATTTACTTGATATTTGACTATGACAACTTTTAAAATATAGAATGATGCAAAAAAATTGCATATTGCTATGATGTTTAATACTATTTTTAGATTGTCATATGTCATTGGCACAACTATATATCTAATTTTTTTCTACATTTAAACTACACTAATATATCTATATCTGTCTATATCTCTTTCTATATATACATGATAGAATTATATTTTCCTCTATTTTTAGACTAATTTTAGGTGAAGACAAAGAAGTGATATTATCTTTTTTTCATGTGAAATCTTTTTTTCTTTTACTTGAGAGTAGCAAGGGACTTGTTGGGGTTTTTACACACCTTTATCAAGAGCAATGTGATATTTGTAAACACTCTTTTGCATATACTCAATAAATACAAAGATCTCAACTACCATTACAAACAAACAAATTTCAAAACACCAAATCTAATAGGCAATGTAGATACACATTTTAAATATATATATACAAATCTTAAATAAACTATTAAGTGTAACTAGAAATATAATCAAATCTCAAATTTATACTTAAGGTACAAGTAGCATTGAAGAAAACAAGGTGAATGGAATTAAAATAACTATATTTCTAGTTGCCCACTTATACATAGACATTGTAGACACCCTTATAATTTATGCAATATTTATTGAAATGAAATGAAAAAAAGTTTCACACGTGGAACATAATGATTGGGAGCCATTCCAAAATTTTAGTGCAAAAAATCCAAAATCCACAAAATTTATTCAAAGTATGGGCTCTAATATTTAAGTGGTTAAATACAAATTATTGTTTTCAACTTAAATTTGGCCTTTGAATACAATTGATTGATTAAATTTGGATGTTTTTGTACACAATGAAATGAAATTTCTATAAATCTTGTCTTTTATAAAATTTAGGGTGGAAGAATCAAAATTATTGAAATTTGTAAGGTGTGATTTTTAACAAGATTTATAAGATTAGTCTAAGATTTCCCATTGCACTCTATAAGGCTAAGTGACTCAAAATGTGTAGAGTTTAATTGCAACAAAGGACAAAAGCATTGTTTTCATTACTTTCAGGGGTCTTTGGTTTGATACTTTTGAGTGTAAAATGAAACTCTTGATCTTTTCAATTTTTGAAGCTTTTAATGGCTAAATTTTTTTTTGTTATACCTATTGTCTTTTAGGATTTAAGAAAAAACAACTATGATCCAATTCCATCAAAATCTACAAGGATGAGTTTTTGTAGATTGTCAATATAAGACTATATAATATCTCTTATTTTGGATCACTCCAACAATAAGATTTCTTGTACAATCCTAAATTGGTGTCTTATAAATGAATGCATTCATTACATTTTAACATAAGTAGAACCAAGATTTATTTAACCCTTTAAGTACTAAAAATTTATGTTTTTAAATCAACTACTTCAATTGATTATATTGTGAAAAGTATAATCTAAAGGAGTAATTTTTTATATCATCAGCTTGTTTATATCATCAGCTTGAGTGAACAACATTACATGTGTTGGTTCAAAAAATTAGTTATTTGAATAAATAGTAATCCCTTTACAAACTCTTCAAAATTGCTTAAGAAAAACATGAGCCCCAATGAGGTCCAACATCTCACACTGCTGAGGCTAACATCTACCGAAACTCTAGATTATTGATGAACTCCGAGCATCGGCAATGGTAGACATGAGACCACCCTGGGAAGGAGTTCCTCTGTAGCCCTTGTCCAGTCCCATTGTCGTGCAAAGCGATCGAGGAAGAATTAGACTAGGGTTTCACGTTTTGCACTTATGATTCGGAATTCTTCTAGTAAAATTTCTCTCCCAGTGTTGTAGATTCCTCGACTATGTCCGGACGTCAGGCGTTGGTCGCTGCACTGCGGGCCAGCATCCGCAAGCTCGCATTGCCTTCTAATTTCGCTCATGGAGGGCGATCGCTGCTCAACACCGAAGTCGGGAGTGGAGTCCGACATATTCGTACACACACGAAACATAAAGTTATACTCACCACTGTAAGCAGCATTTTTGTACTTTGCATTCATATTTAGCTCGCGAATTCTTTCATGAAAATGGTTTTGGTAGGCGCTCTGCATCGGTATTATGTTTGATTGAAGTTGCTGAAATTTTGCTGTGCGTTGATATAAACAGTAGATTTATTTTATTTATTTTCCGGTTTCAAGTTTGATACTTTGTAACCCTAATCTGGGATTTTATTTGAAGTTGTTTCTATTGAAATTTACGAGGCTCACAAGGACGCTTGTGGGGTGGGGTGCAGTCTATTGAGAGTCTGGGAGAGGCAGGACAGATCGTGAAAGTGGCACCTGGTTATGCGCGGAATCGTTTGATCCCTAACTTGCTGGCATTACCTGCAATCGACAAATTCGTTCTTTTGGTTCAAAATCAAATCAAGGTGAGTCTTACGTGGTTTAAGTTTAGGTTTAGGGTTTTACGCTTGAGGGATTACATGGTATTTGAACCTATGGAATTCTCTAATCAACCTGTGATAATTGGTTTTTGTTCATATTGCTGAAATGCAGCTCAATAATTCATGGGGTTGAGGTTATTCATAGGGTTGGCAGCTCGTAGCACGTTGGTCTGCACAGATCGAAGACACTATGCTTTGTAGGGTTTAAGGTTTTAGATATAGGGTTTTGCACTGAGAGATCACATGGTATGTGGACCTGCAGAATCCTCGAATGAACCCTTCATAAATTTCCTCTGGATACATCTATTACTTTTGTTCACATTGCTGAAATCCAGCTCAATATCCCTGTGATTGTTCATGAGGCTTGCAGCAAGTAGGATCTGCGCAAGTTGAGGACAGTGTTGAGAAGGTGGAGATCAAAGAAGAAACAGAAGAGGAGAAACTGAAAGCTGTTGATACTGTTCTTCGTCGCTTAGCAAACGGCCGCGTGGTACTCTTATGACACCATTGTGCATTGTCGGCACTTAGTTGTGTCTCGCTACATCATCAATGGTGCTAAATAGATTTGTGTTTTGTAGCTTTGCGAAGTGTAATAATCATTGACAAATTCAAATCGATCATAAAGTCAATAGTCAAAAGTCAACGCAAATGTTTGAACTGTGCTGGTGGTTAGAGATCGGTTCTGAATATATGCAGAAATACTTGACGAGAAATCCTAAATGTTTCTATTTTGCAAATTTGGATTCATGCACTCTATTGAATTGCTGTAATGATTGTGGGAGCGTATTAGTAGTTTTGATTTGTGAAATTTATGAATGGTTATTCTTGAATTGTGCAGGTACTTAGGAGAGATGTGGGCATGAGAACCACACTTTTGAAGCTTGTCACCAAGACTGATATCCTTAATGAGGTACAAGACTGATGACATTTTTTGTTTATGCAATGTAAAACTTCATTTAACCATGAAGTTTTGGGAACTATTCATTGATTATTTTGGAAGTCAAGTTGGAATATCTTGTGCTTCATTTTTGTGATGTATCGGGTGGTCAGGTGAAGAGACAGCTGGGAATTGAATTGCACGAAGACAACTTGGTATTAGAGAGTGCTTTCTCAGAAGTCGGAGACTTTGATGTACTACTTCGCCTGCCAGAAGGTTTGAGACTTCCTGGTGACAAGGCAAAAATGTTCTTGAAGATTCGTATTAGAAGGAAATAAAGGCTCACCAGGCCTGGTATTTTTTCAAGCGTTCATTGGAACCAGAGTATTCTCTAACGACTGGTCTGCTGATGTCTATGTTATCCTCACAAGCTTTTGAACGAGTTTTATGCAACCTCGTGTCACAGCATTGTCGTATATATTCAACTGCAAATCCGCAATCCCTCACCTGATGATATGTTTCTGCTTGGAAGCTCTTCCAGTTGTTGCAACTTTCTCTCTATAGAATTACTGTTTATCAACTGGCACGCAGGTATCGGACCCTTGTAATCAAAGAAAGCCGCTTGTTAATCCTTTTCTCCAAACCTTTCGCATCCTTTTAGTAGACAACATGTGCAACAGTGCTACTTACAGGCAATGCTGCCGCTCGTATGGTGCTTTGCTTGACCCCTTTGCGGTCCTGATCCATTGACACACGGTTTAAGAATGACAAATTTGCTAAGTTCCACAAAGTTTTTCTATAGGTTTGGAAAATATCATTTTACATTGGCAAATATACCTTTTATCAATCATTTCCATGTGACTATAGAATTGTCTTGTCAAAAAGTTTTGAAATTTTTTTGACCAATTTGTTGTAGAGAGCCATCCCAAAGGTTGCTTTCAATATGCTTTCAACACTCTTTTAGGCTTTCTTGGTTGTCTTTTATTTAGGTTTATTTACAAATAAATTGCCTCTTTTAACAATTAGATACATGATACAAATCTAGATTCTTGTGTCTACAACATAATAAAAGTACAAAATAATTTTTTCAACCATTATGAGTGACTATAAATTAATGTAGAATCTCATAATAATGAAATTAGGCAAACGAAAGAGTCTAAAGTATGAACATCAAAACATGCAATTCTTTATTCCAAAAGTATTAGGCTCTACATAATGATATGTTGTTGGTTGCAAAATCTTAAAATTTTCCAAAATTTTCCAAAATTTTTATGCCAAGATTCCTTCTTTAGAAATGTAGATTTCTCAAAGACCAGAAATTTGTCTAAAATTGCATTATCATTAATAATTGCAATTTTTCATATTTATTACTATTTCTTCATTAATTTACAACTTGGGCATCATTTATTTTATTTTACTTTTCACATTGTAGTCTAGTGGATTCAATTAACTTCAATACTAATCCGATATGGTGATAACCTTGATATAATACCATAGCATTTATTGCAAGTAGGGGCCCAACTTTGATTTCCACCTTCCTAGATAAATCTTCTATCTATTTGTGGTTAGTCAAATTTTCCATATTTATTTGACCAATCAAAACTATTTCGGGGTCTCTCATTCCAAATTTGAATTCAATTATCCAATTTAAATAATTGTCAGTCCTTTTAAATTCAGCAAAAGTTTGAAGAGTTTTCTTGAAAGAGGAAAATTTGGGAGTCGTGGGCGCACGCAAGCCAGGATGCGACTTGGATCTAGCGTGTGTGGAAGTCTACCCCAAGTAAGGTATGACATGGGTTTTCAACTGCAGAATCCACAGTTTCTGCTTACATCCGTAAAGTGAGGTTGACTTCTGCCCACCCTGTCGGTTCCGTCTCTTCCCTACTTCCCTTTCCTGTGAAGACTGAAGAATTGTTAAATTTTGTACCGTGTTGAATGGTTCCGTCATGATGCTTTACTGTGCAACTGCCCTGTTCTTCAGTTAGCTGGGTCCCAGATTTACCGGTCTTCGTGAAAGGGTCCCAGGGGTAGCATATACGGTTCGAGTAAAACGTTTTTTTCATTCAGTGTTTTACAGTTCTTCAGTTACCCGACGTGAAGCTCAGATTCGGCAGAAACTGAAGCATTTTCGTAAAAGAGTGCAATTCCTACGCAATTGAGGGATTTTTTTTTCCTCCACTTTTTCTTTTTCTTTCCCATAGAACTGATCATTTTGATCACACCTGACAAACAGAAATTCGACCTTTATTTCATGGCTACTGGTAGTGGATTTGGGCGCTTCTGCTCTTAGCGTTCGGTTATTAAAACACTGTCGGTTGTATGGCCATTCATAGATTGGCTCCCACGTCTCATGAAGGGTGAAACACGATAACACCTGGTGAGTGGTGACCTCGTGAGTTTGGAATTCACTTTGCAAGTTTACGACTGGTAGTCAAGTCACATGTGAAGTGCAGGCACATATGATTCCAGAAGACGCATTTTTTTTAATCCAAAAGAAAGATAGATGCTGCAATTATTGTAGTATCTATCACGCACATTACGAGACAATATTCCTACAACTTGATTCAGATTTCAAAATCACTTTACCGACAAAGTTACTGATGGGAAGAGTTCAGCTATGTACAGTTGCTGGCTCACGCACCCATGTTCAGATGTGCCATTGCAGCTTATTGGATGCATGAATATGCTTTTGGTGCTTAAGAAACAATATCTTGTGGTGTTAAGTTACAGTAGCTCCACTGGAATCTGTAACTTATTTCTAAGCTAGTTTCTCAAACGTGGCCACGATTCATCACTCTACATCAAGAAAAAGGAAAAGTCCAACCCTGTGTGAAAAGCTTTTCCTACTGCACCATATAGAGGTAGAGAGGAGTTCTCGGAATTCCAAATTTTGGTGATACAGCCTGCAAACAAGGCCACTCATCTTTCTAAATTGGCGGACTGCAACACATCCTACACAAAAGGCCACTCATTTTCTTTTTAATGGGATGTATCGCCACATAGTGATCTTCATATTGGTTGTATTGCCCAAAAAATCTGAGGACTAGACCTTGCAGATCCGACCTCAAGGACATCAAGAAGTGACAGCACTTCCCATATCAATATCACTGGTCATTACCGACAGAACTCAAAATCAGACACAACCATTACCACAAAGTATGACAGGAAGCTCGCCCAAGTTTATTTCAGCCATTGCAGCTTATTAGAGGCCTGGACATGCGTTTGTATGAACAATTTCTGCTGTGAGCTCCCCCGAGTTCTGTACGTCTACTTTACATTGTTTCCAAAATGTGGCCAATGTGGCCACTCACTCACTCACTCAACTTCAAGAACAAGAGCAGTAAATCCAGCCAGCGAATATGTTTGGGTAGCGCCATATAGACGTTGTTAGCAAGTGCTACCCATGATGCCTCCCTTTGAAGGTAATTATTCTCCCAACACACGGACTTCTACTCACAGAGTGAAGGTATAATTCTCAACAAGCTCAACATGACTTCGAATCTTCAAGCACCTTTGAACCTCTACAAGGAAACCGTCAACGGAATGCTGTAGCTGCTCACCCAGGTATTCGCTTGCACGAAGTTATTCGCAATGTACTTGTTGGCCGTGGAGGTCGTCAGGATTTCATGCGACCAATACACACGCTTCGTCCTGCTGGAGCCAGCACCAAAGTTGTCATACTCCGCGAAGTAGGAAGTGGACAACCCGAAGGAGGAGGTGTTCCATGGCAACCATCCAGTGGGGTCGATGTGGCCCAGGAGGTCGGATTTCAGCAACACGCAGACGGAGTAAGCCTTCCATGGGCGACCCAAGTAAGTTTTGTAGGAGGTGGTGTTGGCTTTCAACTCTGGGGTGCCGTCGAAAGTGCAGTTCTGGAAAGACAAACCCGTGCTTTGGTGGGGATCAGTTCGGCCTTGCGCGGAGTATGTGTTTTGCTGTCCAAAGATAGTGGTCTTCTTCGCGACCACAGTGCAGGATTGGAAGGAAGCCGCGGCGTTCCCGAAGATGAAGTCCACTGTGCCTTGGATGGTGCACTCACGGTAGTATTGACGGAGAGTGTGCGCGTACAGAGTGTCTTGGTAACTGTCGAAGGTGACTTGGTAAAACGCAACCTTGTCAGCGGAGCAGCGCAAGGCCACGGCTTGGTGCCCTGCGGCTCCCGCAGTGTTTTCCACCCTGAAGGACTTGCCGATGAAGCCTTCCCCAGAAACAACTGCAGAAAAAAAAAACCGAGAATTTATCAACTATGGATCCACACAAAATTCCAACAAAAGAGAAAAACTCCTGGGAATTGCAAGAAGGGTGTCAGAATTGCAAGAAGGAAGTCGGAATTGTAGGAGAAAGAAATTGCATGCGAGGGCTTACTTAAAGTGGCCGACTTGAAAGTGGTCATTCCCGTCATCAGCGCGACGTTCCTGCTTCCCGTGATGACGGTGGTGTTGCCATCGCCCACAATCGTCAGGAACTTGCAATTCTTGGGCACAATCACTTGCTCCTTGTACGTCCCCGCCTTGACGTGGATCACCAGCCTTGCAGTGTTCGTCTCGTGCGCGTCCACCGCGTCCTGAATGGTGGTAAAGTCCCCCGTTCCATCTTGCGATACCGTGACATCGTAAGTGGTGGCTTGCAAAAGATGTCTCTGCGTTTGGGTATCCATCCAGCTTGGGAGCTCATCCGTCTCGCTCATCCAGTCGGGTGAGGAAGCTTCAGAGAGCAACCTCCGGTTTCCGAATCCGGGAATTGGAGGGATGGCCACGTCGGTGAGAGCCCCAAGAAAGCTGATCGCCGTGTTCTTCCACTTCGTGAAGTCGTCGCCATACTCCGCCAAGGCGTTCACGAAAGCCAACGCGTTGCTGAAAAGCTCGTCGGTGTGCGCCGCTTGCTGCTGAAGAATCTGGCCTTCGGCGTTCGCGACCTCCAAGAGTGCGTCCACGCAAGTAGTGTGAAGCTCCATGGCGGCGCTCACCCATGCCTTGATGTTGTTCAGGGCCTCCGCGCGACTGGTTGCATTGAGCGAATCAAGCTCCGTTAAAGCTGCTTCAATCTGCTCTTGGGATAATCCCAAAGTCTCATTGCAGACCTCAATGGCGTACGTGACGTTCGCATTCGTTCCGTTCAAGCGGAGGACATCAGCCCACGTAGTATTCACGCCCGTGTTCGCCTGCTCCAACGACAGACGAGTCACCGAGCGCGAGTCGGTGGCGTTGCCAGAGGAAAGAGTTTCATTGCAAGTGGCAGGGTAGGAAGTCGCTTGACACGCCGCGTCCACGCCACTCGCCTTCAAATCGTTAACCTTGTTTTTCGCCTTCTTCACGGCAAGAGGGACGCCAATTGACACACCCAAGACTATCGTAGCGACGATCAAAATCACAATCAAGCAACAACACTTCCCCATCGTGAAGTGCCTGCTGAACACACAAAGGGACCACAAATCGCACCCAAACTAACTGATACCCCTGAAAGTAAACCCTGTACGAAAGATCAGTCGTCCAGCTTAATGATAACTCTGCAATACTGCAATTCCGCTGCCTGAGTTAGTGTATGCTCGAGAGAAGTTGTTACTAGTTTGCGTTCAGACCTAGAGCACGATCGGTAGGAAAGGAAAGCTTGATGGAAACTGGAGCGTGATGGAGGTCCTTTGTAGTAGGGACCTTGTGGACGTGGAGCACTTTGCAAGGCGTTTGAGAAGCTGTATGCACCGGGGACGCGGTTTACACACTGACTGCGGCGCGTAGGCGTCATGAACTCTGTGTAGATTTGGAGACGAAACGTGCGTCCTGGGCCTGCTGACGACGACTGTGTCCCCACGTTAACAGTTGCCGGAATTTCCTCGTAATGCCAACCGATCAGAATCAATTGTTCCGGAAACCCTACCACTCCGAGAAGTCGTTGAAAATGGAGGATGGGAACTCTTCTTCGGGAGGATATTCCGTAACGACGGGCGAATCTGCGAGCACTACTGTTACCCTTGCGCAGTTGCGTTATTCTAGTGGAGCCCAATTGTCGCCATCTTTTCCACTGGAACGCAAGGGCTAAATTTAGTTGCAGAGTGCAGACTTTCCTTTTCCTTTGACGCAAATGAGAAGCTTTCTTCCGGTGAGGGCGGACGTTTACTAAAATCCAGAAGCGTTGACTGGTCTAGGTACCCCCCCGCAGCACTTACGTCCACTAATCCACTTCTTGATTTATCTTTTCCTAGGTATGATTTGTTGAGGCCTCAATCTATCATTTTTGTTTTCTAAGTTGCTTCGGAAGGGATTAATTTTGAAAATCCAATGTCTAAATTTAAGCTTTCTTTTGTCTATTAAAAGTACTTTAATTGGGATATATTTTCAATAATATTGATTTCATATTTTAATTATATATTAGTCAAATTAGAGTTTAAAATAAATTTGAATGGCCAATGTATTGGTTGGATTAAAGACGTTCTTAGATGCAATAGAAGAGTCAAAAGTCCCAAAGTCCCAAAGTGATCATTGGAAGTTCTCTAAAAGGCATATTATTTTTTAATAATGCAAAATTTATTCAAATTTAGAACATCTTACAAGTTGGATGGATATTATAATATCTTTTAGTGAATCAAATGGTATAAAGATTGCTGCATTCCACACTTGGAAAGATCTACAAATATTAGTATATATACAAATACTGTGCTAACATATATAGATATACTATACTAATAAATCGCAACATATAATGATATTATGTATATTTATACACTAAGATACACAAGATTTTTTTGTCACAATGCACTAAAACATTAGAAGATTTTTGAGGGCTCTAAGAGTCCTTGAGTTATCAAGTTCTGTGAACTTTGGGAACCATATTGGTGTAGCAATCTAACATGGCCGAGGCCCTACCACGTCATTTTTTATTTAAATTTTTTTTCAACTTTGTTTTGCATTTGAAGAATTTTTATTTATTTATTTATTTTCCAAAAAAAAACTTTTCTAATGGCTAGCCATTCCTTTTGTTGCAAGAAATAGCTACAGGCTCTTACAACCCTCAAAAATCTTCAATGTACAATGTTTTGAGAAATTTGGAAAATATCTATGATAAATGCACATTGAACTACTAAAACAAATGCATGGCCTCAAGATGTTGATTCTACCTATTGGAATGGTCTCCTTAGTCCTTCAATAAAAAATGATACCGTGACTAACAAAACTACATACAAATCTAAAATGGTTTCATTTGAACCACCATACCGTAACCATCAATGCACAAAATTTGAAACTAGACTATAATAATTTATTGTGGAGGATTTTTTGGATTAATTATGTACATCGTGAAGTATAGTCTTTATATCTAAAATTGAACCTAAAAATGCATTATATAGCTATAAAATATATAATTGAACACATCGTCAGTTTCAACAAATATTTCATATGCAAGGGCACTAGTCTATAACAATGATCTATATTGCAACCTATACTCTCTTTATAATGGCTAATGCTATCCCATGCTCTCAATTCAAAAAAAAAATTCAAATATGGTGAAAACCAATATCATTTGTATGTCAAATTGTTGATATTTTAATTTCTATAAATGTCAATTCCATTCAATTTTTGTGTCTATAACAATCTAAAATGATTTAAATCTCAACATGCTAAAGCATAGTGTTTTTTTTAATTATAAAAAAAAATTACAAAAAATAAAGTAATTACAAATCATAGTGAACAAAACCAAGTTTTAGACATGATTAACTTTGAAATTAATTTTCTTTCAAATCACAATTAATTTTTTTCATCAAACTTTCATGGTAATATGGGATATGTTGCACACTACATACATCTTCTATATATCTAGTTTCACATTTTGTGCATTGATGGTTACGGTATGGTGGTTCAAATGAAACCATTTCAGATTTGTACGCAGTTTTGTTAACTTAGTCACTGGAATGTGGTTAGAGTTTTAGGGTTTGGGGTTTTAGGGCAAAAGGAAAAAATTCTGCACGGTACTTTCACGATGCTTTTGAACGCTTCTTATCTTACCTTTGCTCGGACGGCAATTTCGACGCCACTCCTGTCAGCTGCTCTTTCGAACATTCTCTGTTGTGTTGGACTCGGCCAATCTCATCTTCATCTTTTAACGTTTCCTCTTTTCAATATCTTTTTTCCAATTAGCGTCTGTTTAGTGTGTTGTAATTGTGCGACATTTTCTTCAAAAAAGAATTCCTGATTTATGTTAGGATTCATTGTCAACGTGAACACCAACCAGTTCGAAGTGATGGCGGTTTTTCCTAGCGGAGATACGAATATCCTACAATATGCCACAACTACTTTTGTCTGTGAACTTTTGCTCTCCCTGGCATTAGACCATGAGCCTGGTTGAGGAGGTTGCTGAAGATACTTTGCCCTGCTCAATTGGAAGTAGTACCGTCGTCCTTCGCATTGTTAGGTTAAGCATGATACGGTATATTACCGATCCTTCCGTGTTCGTTCTCTGGATGTTGACTGGTTGCTGCTCGGCCTGCAAAGTACTGTACTTTGCATGTTCAGAGGCGTACTTCAAAACCCGATGGTAAGGACGATTATTGCTGCAACCGGTTGGAAAGCATGATGGCCGATTCTGTTGCTGCGAATCTACCGAGCTCATTTGAAGCTTGACTCAAGGCAGCAGGTTTTTGGGCACCGACCTGTAATTCTTTGCTTACATACGATTTTCTTGGAATTTTGTTCCCGATTGTTATAAAGTCCCCGGGAGTCAGGTATTTCCAGGCGCTAACAAGAGCCTGCACCCCGATCGCCTATTCTTTTCTGGCGAATCTACCAAGCTCAATTGACCGCATACAATAGGTTTTTTGGCACTGGCTCTTTGCTTCCACATGATTCTCTGCCAATTTTGTTCCCCGTTGTATAAAGTCTCCATGAGTCAGATAATTGCAAGCACTAACTAAGATAGAACCTGCAGACACAGACATAATTACTACGCAGACGGGGCGGTTCTCTCTACATAAATGCCCTGGAATTAGGGTTTCAGTACTGCAACGTCAACGACGGATGTTGCTTCTGGAATCTGGAATGCAAGATGGCAGATTCTTTCTGAAGCGACCTCGTTCGAAGGCAATAGGGATATTTGCGCTGTCCTTGAATTTGTTTGTCTGTCCTCCACATTCCCCTGCAATGAAGTTCTTGTTTGTTATGCAATACACGTTTGTTTGTCCTATACGTTTCTCCTGCAATTTATGAAGACTCCATGAATGAGTGCTTCTTCAAGCTGCATCGATAGTACAAGATTTCTATGAGGGCAGTTCTCTACCTCAGACCTAACTCCTAAATCCCAGGAGAATTAGGGTTTCGGTTCTCCAGACGAGTCCATGCAATCCTTGCAAGGTCTCACGCAGGTCTCCACTTGCGAGCGCCAGTTGGGTTCGGTGTGGCAAGGCCTGTAGAAGCAGCTGGCCGAGTGGAAATTCTTGGTGATGGCGCTGCAATTGTTGGAGAAGTCCAAAGCGGCTTGCACCGAAAGCCTGCCGCTGCCGCTGGAAGGTTGCGGCGGTCGCCTCCAGCTTCCAGCTGCTCCCAATAATTGGAACAAGTCAACTTACACGAAGGACGTGAGGAAATCCATTCTACGTGTGTACTTTCTATGTGGGCCCTTTTGGTAGTTGAGTAGGCCTTCCTTTTTTGAGGGTGTAGGCATTCAAAGAAGGTACACATGCTGAAAATAAGGCTTTTTAAAAAAAATTTATGAAGTGCAAAAGTGGCGATATAAAATGTTATAGTGGTGCTCCAAATTTCAACATTCATTTATGTATTGGATAGAAAATATCACATTAGGACATTGTTGTCTATATCACATGTTCATAACTTTGTTTTCATTCACAATTTGGTGATTCCATCCAAGATTTTTTATAATTCAAAGTATTTTGGTGAAAAACTATACAGTTTGTTGCCATTTTTAATCAATTTTTGTTTAGTCAATCTAACACTAGAAAGCCAAAAAAAAAGCCAAAATAGACCCTAGTTGAAAGCTAAATTAATTTTTTTTAATACAATGTTGCATGAAAAAGCCAAAATAAGGCTTTTTTTGATAAGATCAATCCTAAATGAGCCTCCTTCAATTCTATCTCTATCCATATATTATATATTATGTATTATTGGTCAAGGTTTGACCAACGGTATTTTTAAAAATAAATGCCATAATTTTGGAGATATTATTTTTTCAAAAAGAATTGTATGGTTTTTAGACATCTAGTGAATTACATTTGTTAACTTCAATTTATTGTTCAAATAGTTGAGCAAATGTCATTAACAACTATGATTGACAATGATGTCTAATTTATTAAATGTACGAGGAGATTATTACTACATTAAGCCCATTACAAGAAAAATGGAACCTCAAGAAGGCCATGAAACTAGACCAACAATGATGTCACTTGTTGAAATTTATTTTTTAATATTCAAAATATTTTTTTGTCCAAAAAAAATCAACCATGGGATTTTTTTAAATAATATAAGAATTACTATCCCTTTTGGCTAAAATTCAACCATCTAGAATTATTGTGTTTTTTTTTATTTTTTAAATACGACATCATTGCTAGTCTAGATTAGGGGGCCTTTTTGAGGCCTCATTCTTTTTGTAATGATGAAGTCCAAAAATGATATTTGAGTATTGTAAGCAAATTGAGGGTATGAGAGGTCAAATCTATATCCTAATTTTCTACTCATAATCCATGCCCTAATTTTGAAGAGTATATTTTAGTTATGCTCATTTTCCAATGAATTTATGGTTACTATCTACATTTATCAAAGTACACTTTTTAGAATTATCCAACTATAGATTGTGGATCTTCTTTCAATTCTTGACAAGTAGATGAAGTTTTACAACGGTTTTAGATTATGGTAGCTTATAGAGAATGCATATTTTTGAAACACATCAAATAGATGGGATTATACATATTGTGTTGTAAATTCATACCCTATTAGGAAATGATGACATATTGAATGTAAGTTCTATGAATCATTGATCAAATTGTCATTTCTATATGCAAATTTTATTGTTTAGTGTACTCAAAGTCTTTAAATATTTTATACTAAGTACATGGCAATTTTTTGAACATTAAGAAAATTCAAACATTTATCTATGGTTTTCATTTTCACAATATTTGGAACATCTAGTAGAGTTCTTTATACTAATACAAAACTTACCTTTATCTTTACCAAATGATACTAATTTAATGTTTTGAAGAAGTATCTTTTAGGATGAAAAATTGATGCAAACCTAATAAGATATTGGATATAATATAAGAGTCCTTACCAAAGTTTTTATTTTGAAATGTTTAAATAATTATATGGAATATGACATTTAAATAATTGTTTGATGTATAACATTTTTTAGTATTTCAAATTTATATACTATTACAACAAAACAAAAGTGTACTATATTATAGACAAAAAGAAAACTAAGGTGGATTCTTTGCAATGATTTTCACCCTCAACTTGTTACCTTCTAACAATTAATGGCATAACCACTAAACAAATTCATTGTCTTGCTACATGTTAGAAAGGTTGGAACAAATTTAAAACAATAACAATACAACAACATTGCAAAGGAACCTTAATTTCTTTGTACTCAATCTATACAACTACTAAGGTAGAAGAAAGTGAATGTGTAAATTAAAAAGAAAATCAACAAAAAGTTAGAACCAATTACAAGTTGTCTCAAAACTAATGTGATGATTGTGCATTGCTAATCACTACAATTTGCAACTAAGCATACACATTGTAAATGACAAGATTGTTTCTATTGGGTTGAATTGGTAAATGAAAAGGGATTCCAACACAATTTACAATGCATTACTTGGACAATGTAGAAATAAGTTATTAGTTTTCTAAATTTTAGTGACAAGTGTACCATAAATCAATATAAAATTCTAATGTTAAACCTTGTGCATTTTCAAAAATAATGTCTTCATTCTAGACAAGAATCTACATGTATTGGTTTTTGACTAATGATGATACTATACTTGTAAGTATAAGTAGAAATTTTTTGTGCTAGATGGAAACCAATGAAACTTTGCATTAGGACTAAAATTAAGATTGATTTTGGAACTTGAGGCAATAGCATTAGGAAAAATTTCAGCTCTCTGGAAGGCCGCGAGTTTCGAAGCTTCCTAAAATCCCCTGAGTGCAATTAGAGAGGATTTTTAACTGTTTTTTATTTTTTTAAATTTTTTCATGAAAGCTGCTGACGTGGCACTATTTGTGCCACGTCAGTGCCACGTCACTTTAAAAAAATTATTTTTCTGTATATGCACTACGGGGTGCCAAAAAATACATCCTTAACGGCCTTTTGGAAGGTTCGGATTTTTCCTAATGAAGCCCTTTCTAAATAGGGCAAGGTTCAATAAATGGAATACAATTTTCCACAATGGTAAATAGGGGCCAATGTGTCTTACAAGCACACCCCTTGGGAATCTTCCAAAATGTTATTGAAGAAAGGGTCATATTATAGAATTGACTTAACACCCAAAGAAGTTGTAAGCCCATACTATAGG
This sequence comes from Pseudoscleropodium purum, assembly GCA_963969395.1. Classification (NCBI taxonomy): domain Eukaryota; kingdom Viridiplantae; phylum Streptophyta; class Bryopsida; order Hypnales; family Brachytheciaceae; genus Pseudoscleropodium; species Pseudoscleropodium purum. The sequence continues at coordinate 17,045,563 of OZ017802.1, forward strand.
ATATTGCAATTTTTTTTGCACTTGCTTCAGTACTACACTTCCTATTTTTTTGGTGCGTGCTGATGTGGTGATTGATCAAACTACTCTCTTTTTCAAGTATCTTCTAAGCACTTAGGCTTGTTGTAAGCTACTTCCTTTCATTCAATTGATCAATTTTGTAGTTAAAAACTAAATTTGAAAAGTTAAAATGTACAACACAAAAAATTTTATCTATGAAAACAAATCCACAAATGACATTGTTATTATTTGATTTCATATGTGAAAGATGCTTGCAACTAGTTCACTACATCCACACCACACATACATGTGTTGTACTCATAGTGTATTAGCAAAGTCTAAATGTTCTCTAAAATAGATCCATTCCACCACGGAATTGAAGCCACCAAAAATTGACCTAGAAATTGAAGAGGCATCACTTGCATTGAAATTATAAAAACTAATTCCTTGTATTTCTATAAAATGATACTAGTTTGTTTCTACTTGTGTATGCATCAATCCAAAGTCCCTTGAGGATTTTTGTTGAATTCTTTTGTGTCTTTCAATGCTTTGAGGAGGCCTAACTAAATGCACTACATGGTCCCTAATGCATATGTGACTTTCTCCAAATCTTTGAATAGGGCTATCCTTGAAAAAAATTTATCCACGACAATTATGTACCCTTTGCCTTCATTAGGTTTCAACAAACACAACACAAAGTGATGTGCCAACCTTACCTCCCCTTGCTACATGTGCCTCTTCGTCAACCAAGGTACAAAGGGTTTTTTCCTACAATAAACTTTGAAGTTTGAAATGCAATTTGAATTTGAATCTATGGGGTACCACATTTTCAAGCCCCACTTTTGGAGCATGTATTGCCTTGTTAGGCAATGCATGCCCTTATGGCTATAAATTTGTCTTCATTCAATGATTCCATGCAATTCTCACAAAATGGCATTGATGAGCCACAAGCCTTGTCCCTCTCATAGGTTGATGGATTGGTAACATGCAAATGGATTTGGGACATGAAGTTTGAGATAGGTGACTAATGAAAAATAGAGCCTTTTTTATGCTAATAAGGTCTTACATTTGTTTGTCTTTTCATACCTATGTATTAAATGATAGCAACAAAAGTCTTTAACTCCTCTTAGAAAGAAAAAGGCTCTTATTGTGACCTCCTATAAATCTAGCCATCCATGTTTATTACTACAACATATCAATTAGTCAATGACCTGTACAATTGGAACAAGTAAAAATGATCAATAAGTTTGCCAACATAGGATAGTAGTGCTAGAAAATATTTGATCCCAAGGACCTTATAAATTCTCAAGACTTGGAGTCATGTCATAAATATTTAGGACCAAAGGGGGTTACAATTATAGACTTGATGCTATTTAGTATTTACATCTTGGATATTGCTCCGATCATCACTAGAATTCAATGTACCATATTCCAATTCTAATGCACTCCTATTATCATAATCTATAGTTATAACATGATCCATTCTTAGACAATAATAGTGTGGTCAAACATAACTCCTTTGACTATGGAGAAATTTCTCACCTACATAATTTAATTGTAAGAACATAGTTCACCATTGTCATTAATTTTTGAAAAATCCCCAATTGCAAAGAGCTTCATTAGTATAGGAAGTTTATGGATTTGTCAATATTCATGATCATACAAGGCAATGGTGAGGATAGAAGGACTACTTTTTGATAATCTTAGACAACAATGAGACGCCCTAGTATAAGTCAGTAGGTCATATGGCAACCATTGACACTAATAATAGGTATATGACAGAAGATATTTCAACTTTTGTAGAATGAATTGAAATTCTTGATTATTTCACCCAAATTTAAACTTCCAAATCTAATTGCAATTCTTGATCATGTACCATACAACATCCACTTGTGAATCATATTAGGCACTCTAGTTGTAGTCACAGCATAGACATTGCATATGTTGCAATGTTGTTTAGATCAAGGAAGCCAAAGTCTTTGATTTCAAAAACTTTGATTGTGTTTAGATTTTTCACCTTCCAATAGTTGGCTCTTTAGAGATTTATGTTTTGATATTGATCTCCAAGAGGTTGGGTAGTTTTTACGTCCTTGCATTTGTGAATGACTTGCTACAAATTCCTTCATCTAACTAAATCCTAAGCCTCATTGTATCATACATGAATCAATCTTTGCAAGTTTTGAGCTACCATACAACCAATTTTGCAATGGTCCATGGTAATCTAAGCTAATTCTTTAACCTCTAAAGTTCCTTGACTATGTTTTCATTAAAAATGCTCCAAAATTGCCATTTTTAGCACAAGTACCAAATTTTTGAAAAAACCCATTTTTGAATGCATTTAACCATAGGATCTTGTATTACAGTAGTTTAAAAATGATGTGGAAAAAATTTCAAGAGAATCCACCGTGTGGATTACAAGATCTTAGTGTTTGAACTTGCAAAAGTGCCATTTTTTGACCCTGCTGAAATCTGGGCAGCTGCAGTTCAGTAGGTCAGATTTGCATGAAATAAAAGACAAAGTGATTGTAACTTTGGACTTTCTTTGTTAATGACAAGTTGGCTACATGCTTGGAAATTTTCAAATCATTTGGAATTGTTTAACATATAGAAAAAAAATTAGTAAGTAGAATGAAGTAGGGAATGATGCAAAATACTAAATTGTTAATAATCTATTTATGAAATTGAAAAATGCCAATCCCAATGGTTGAAATGTTGTAATAAACAATCTATATTTTATCAATTTATTTTTTTTCAAAAATATTGAAAATTGAATTAAATATAGGACTTCAAAGTTTATTTTAAAGTAGAAAGTCCAAAACTGCCCGCAAACTAAAAATCCTCATAACTTTTGACTCACTAATCGAAATGAAATTATTCAAAGATTTTCAAGCACACATAAATATAATAAACCAATTTCAAATTTTAAACTTTTGAAAAAAATGATTTTTTTAGAGCTGCCCTAGTTGACATCTAAACAACATATTGCTTAATAACCTTTGACTCGTATTTCCAAATGTCTTGAAATTTGACACACTAAAAGATATTCCTTGTTCAGACCTTGTGAAAAACTTTGGGCTAAAATAAATCAAATCTCCGCTCACAGGTACTTGCCTAAAAAATTTATAATGCCAAAAACACCATGCCGGTCCTTTAGGAGTTAACATAACTAGCTCTAATTGTGTGCATCTATCTACTTGACAATGTTTCATCCACAAATAAAATAGTTTGTTCATAATTATATAAGCACAAAATATTCATCTATAAAGGCAAGAATTTTATGTGTTTTCATCTGGGGACAAAATTGGTTATGCCCTATAAGGCTATAATTGACTTGATGCCTTTTGGTAGCTCAAAGATTATCTAGTCTATAACCACAATTGCAAAAATTCCTACCCTAAAAGCAAATCAATGCAACACTAGTCAAGATTTTCTAAAGGCAAGGCTAGAGCCTAAATATATCAATAACAAAATGAAGACTTGTGAGCAAAGTAATTGTCAATACATGACTAAGTAGTCAAGAGGAACTCATTACAAACCTAATTCCCTTCTTGATGAGATTGATGCCTATGCAATAGTTTTCTTCCCATTGTCTTAATTATCTTTAATTACCTTTGATTGAACCCTTGCCCCCTATTAAGTCCATACATACGGGTTCATACTATGTAGCTAAGATTTTTTGGCCATATTATATATACAACTAATTACATCTTCAATTTTGTTAAAATTAATATATTGTACTTGTTCTCACATTCAAGTTATCAAACTCTAACATTAGTAAGTGAAGGTCCCCCAACAAAACTCTATAGGAACAAATAGGCAATTAAAACTCAATCTTAACCAAATTTGTAACCTACACTAGCAAACTCATTTCTATTATTTATCAATTTCCAATGATTCTTTCTATATGTAATACACTAATTCGAATGAAAGTGACAGATTATAGATTCCAAATCAAATTGTCTAGTAAAGACTAACTAGCTAACTTGTGTGGATCCTTCTTGTAGAATTGCTCCAATTGTTGAGGGTGGTTTGGAAATTGAACTTTTGAGAGTGCATGAGCTTCTTCATTTGAGGGAGCAAGAAAACTACAACTCCAAAAATCCAAAGACCTCTCTCATTGCATGAAACATATCCTCAACCACCTTACATTGGCTAGGCTAGTCACTAGATATAGAGGACATATACATCCCCTAAATTACAAAATACTAGTATAGCATAAGCCATGTTTTGATGTATACGTAGAAATACAACAAGACAATCCTTTGTGTAGGCTTAAAACTTCCATGTTGAATTTGATTAGTCCCAAAAATATTTGTATATTTTATTTATGATTGTGCCGATAAGACAATCGTCCAAATTTTGCAAAATACAATTATTCTTGTGACCAAAATCCACTTATACACTCATTGTAGGTTACAAACCCTAAAAAGTATTAAGAAAACTTACTTCCAAACTATGTCATCATAATACTCTTTTGATTGAAACAATAAGCAATGATCTGGATTGAGTATTGCATGAGGTATGTTAAGACTTGGTAATGCATGTTAGGCAATGACAAGGCTACAACAAGCTATAATACGCTACATACAATACTCTATGTATAATAGCCTATGACAAAAATACTAATAAATGCAAACCAATTTGATGTATTTGTTGAGTACAAAAGTGATTGAGGTATGTTCCTAAAAACATATGATCTTGAAAAGTTGAGTGGACTGTGAACATCTATAGATCATTGACCAGTATTTTCAAGAGAATTTAGGTGACTTGTTTCCTTCAAAAACAACTAGACTTTAATACCTAATGAAACTCAATCACTAGGACTAGGTATTTGGGGCTATATAGGATTCATTTGAAGTTGTAGAAAACTGCATATTTATTAGTGATTCCTTTGAAGTTGTAACTTCTTGCATCTTGAAACTGTACAAGTCAATCATTCATATTGTTGTTGAAAATATAAAACGAAACAAAATCATAGAACATAAGAACACCAAAATATACTCAAAGAATACTCAACTTCATTAGAGAATTTGAAGTATATACAAAGGGAGAAAGGAGAGAGACAATGAATAGTTGTCTTCTCCTATTGGTCAAAAAAATTCCACTTGATCTTTATGACACATGTCACCTACCATATGATGGTGAGCATTTACACTATCTTTCTTAACACTCTTCCTTGCTCAATATAATAAGAGTAAAATGATATAAAATAAAAATTTGATATGAATTAGTCGATGGAGTCTATAAAATCAACTAAAAGTCAGGCACTATTGCCAAGTCGTGGACTTGGTCAACTAGTTTTGTACATCAATGGTCAACCGATTGGTCCAAGGTTTAACACTCATTGGCCTTGCTAACTGATTTGGGGAATTTGTAGCTTTGCATGGCTAATGAAGCAAGAATAAGCAGCCAACCTACTAATCTACTATCCCACCCTTGAGTTGTGATGTGACAAGATGCATAGGCATCCCAAGATGATTAACAAACTCCAGCATTGATTCCAAAACCATGGTTCTTAACACGATTCCACCTTTTTTTTTATGTAATTTTCATAATCTAGTAAATTTACGGTTGTTGCTTCATTAAAAACTTATCTGAATTTTTTTTGATTATAATCAAGGACAAAAACGTAGATGAAAGAAAATGAATACAATATCTTTATTAATCCTTAAAGGTGTAGGCATCTAAAAAGTGGATGCACCTTGGTCAACCTCGATTACAACTTTTAAAATAACTATTTTTAAAATTTGATTTCAACTAAGAAAACAAAGCTTGACAAGTTTTGTTTCTATTCCATTTTAAAGTTTTGAAAATTTTCAAAAATTGAAAGAGTTATTGCAATTGAAAGCTTCATCTTTTAGAATTCAAATAGCACAATATGGTGTGTTTTTCATTCGAAGTTTCTTTTCTTAAAATGGATTTTAAATCTAAATTTCTCATTCTATCTTTCATTTATGGTAAAAATTATAGATTATTCTAGTATGTATTATAATTGATATAATTTTATTTCCTCCTTTAGCTTTAGAGAATCACAGAAATTTGATTTTTCCATAAAAATTAATGAAAAAATACTATAGAAATAGAAAATGCATTTTTCCACTAATTAAAAATATCAAAATTTTACATATAAATTAAATAAAAGGATAAATTTGATTTTGTAGTTGAATTTGACTTAAAGGTTTTTGTTGTCATTATTTTGGGTGTAAAAAAATAAAATAAAAAATTGAATATTTTTCATACTAATTTCCATTTATACATGTACCTTTTGAGAAAATTTCAAGTAATTTGGATTGTTTTTTCTATTTTCACTCATTTATGTTCATTTTTTGCAACAAAAATGATAACAATTACAATTTTTTATGAAACAAACTGAAAATTTTCAAAGTGATATAAAATTTAAAGTTTCAAGTAGTAAAATTATCATATTGTTATTTGAATACAATTGAAAAGGCTAAAATTAGCTTAGATAAGAAGTTTGACCATTTTACAATGGATCAAATCTTTAAGGGGTTAATCCATTCTCATAATAAAATCCAATGGAAAAAATTCATGGAAGGATATCAAAAGGTTTACAATTTTCATTGAAAAAACCTATTCAATCTCTTGCTCCAAAATATTAAGCCACCACATGCCAATGTCATGAATAACTTGGCAATGGATACACAATGGAAAAGTTTTGGTGAAGAGATCAATAAGATTATTAACTAATATAACTTTCTTGATTTTAAGTGCTTTATTTGTAATCAAGTCATGAGTAAAACTTAAACATTTTGGACCAATATGTTTTATGCAATCACCTTTAACAAAACCCACTTGTATTTGTGCAACACAAACACTATTGTGTTTATATAAGATAGTTGGACAATCATCATGTGGTAATCTACAATTTATTTGGACAAACTTGTCAACTAACCTTAGCCAAATGCATTCCTAAAATACTTCATACAAAGCAATAATTTTTGTATGATTGAATGATGTTGCAATATTTGTTTGATTTATTGATTTTCAAGATATTGGAGCTCTATGTCATTAAAAAACATAGCCCATTTGAAATTTGGATGTTGCAAGGTCAGATCTATATCTAACATCAACATATCCAATCAATTTTGGATCTATAGATTTGAGTGTAATGTAGTCCCAAATCTTCAATTCTTTTCAAGTAATGGAAAAGATATTTGATGCCATTCTAATGTCATAGTGTGGGCGGAGAAGTATACCTTACAAGGACATTAACTGCAAATATAGTTGGACGTAAATTTCCCCTAAATGTTTTAATTTGTCAACCTTGTCTTGAGAATTATCTATTTGTAAAGTTTTAATTGGATAATCATAGAAATGAGCCTTGAAACGGATGGGTGTAGAAAATAAATTAGCAAAAGCCAAATTTTTGGATGATAACAAAGATACATGTGATTGTTTGCTCGATGTGTCAATCAAAACAAAAAATATCGAAATGTTTTAAACATAGGAGATATTGGATTACAAATATATCTTATAGTCTAGATAGCATCAGTGGTAATTCATGGAGAAACTTCTATTAAAATAGCTTGGTAATTAACTTGGCTTGTTTACATGCATAATATAGTGTCATAGAATTGACTTTTGTTTGTTGCAAGTTATGGCCAACACTACATAGAAGAATTTTGCAAAATAAAGTTGAGCCTGGATGACCTAATCTTTTACACCAAATTTTAAAAAAATTTTTTTTTAGAAGAGACAACAAAATTAGATACAATATGTGGCCGGATTGGAATTCAATACAAACCACTTGCTATAGCAAACGCTATTTCCACGACATTATTGTTTTATACAAAAATCAAAGCTTTTCATCTATCTATAGTTTTAGATTGAGGTGAAAATCATTGGTGCATACATCTTGATAGTTGATCAGGCTTCAAGGCATAGAGGGAGAATATATGGCATGCATGCATGTAATGGTCATGCTCTTAGGCAATATTACCTTTGTTGGTTCTTCCTTGAAACAAATTACATTCGATCCAGTTATGGTCATTAAATTTCTAGTTTGCCAAGTTGAAAGATTATTAGCATAAAAAACTGTATTTCCTGCATGAATATATAAGTAGTTGTAGAGTCAAGGAGTGCATAACAAGACTCACCAATGGATATATCCTCACCAACATATATTTTCATGTCATCATCTCCATATGGATCCATGGACGCATCTATGGTGTAGGCCTCATGACTTCAGCCGCTTTTTTTCCCCCATAGTTGATAGCTAAAGGGAATAATTATTTATTATGGGCAAAAACGACATAAGTGCATATATATGCGGAGCAATTGTCAGATTGTATTGCATTTAACGCAAATTCTACTGTAAGTATTTTTGTTTTTCCCACTAATTCTTTAAAAACTTTACTGTTACTTTGTCGTCAACTTGTTCCCTCACTACATCATCAATACTTAGAATTAACAACCTTGATGAACTTCGAAAAAAGCTTAAATCCTGTTTTGATCACCAAAAGACAATTTTCTTTTCCAAAGCATTACATAGATTTTGCGTTAAATGCAAAACAATCTAACAATTGCTCCACATGTATATGCGCTTTTGTAGTTTTTGCCCGTAACAAATAATTATTCCCTTCAGCTACCAATTGTGGAAAAAAAAGCAGCTAAAATCGTGGTGGCTCAATAGTAGTAGTAGATATTGGAACAATGATAGATGTAGCAATGGAAGAGGTTGAAGTAGACATGATGGAATAAAAAGGAAAAGAAAATGTTTCTTAAAGAAAATTAAGGTTGAAAATTAGGATTGAAAAGAAAGGTAAAGAAGAAGTAGAAGATAAAGATAAGATAGAGATAAAGATGAAAAATGATAAAGATGGAATAAAAATAAAGATGAAAAGTAAAAATAAAGAAAAAGATAAAGATAAAGAAATTATAAAAATATAAATTAGGAACAAGAACAGTGTATTTGTAATGGCGGTAAAGTAGACTTCAGTGTGATTCCAATGCAATTTGAAATTTGAAATTCCGTTCATGTTTGAATGCACACGGGCCTCCTAAAGTTATCCAAATTTTCAGCAGGATTCAGAATTTGTAAATGAGCTAGACCTTACTGTACAATTGAATTTCATAGTTTGCCATCAAAAGGATTGGCCAATCAAGTGGTGCCATGTGCCATTTGGTGGTTGGGGATAATTATTTTGTTTAGTACCAAACAAGTACACTTTGGGAGCTTAAATTTAAGTTTTTTTCAATGAACAAATGAAGTGAAATTTCATTGCAGAGCTTGAAATTTTGACAAATAAAGTATTGCAGATCCATAGAGCGGAGGCTCAACAGATCAACCCCAAGTGGTGTGCCAGGAATAGATTAGTTTTCAACAATCAATAGTCTAGCACGGAAGAGATCTGCTCCCTTACCTGGAGAGACACGTTTTAGCTGGTATGGCTTACAGAAATCACACCTTGACTTACTACACTAGCTGGAGTGAAGACATACAAAACTCCATCCACCATGAGTTTTTGAACACTTGGTGTAAAAATGAAGTCTTTTTCTTTAGATCTTGGCACAAGCATAAGTGGTGTCTCTCTCAGTCTCCCTCTGAGGTTTAATATCCCGCCCTAGCAGTTGTTGTTTCTTTCTTTTTGGTTTTTAATGGTCACCATTCTTTCCAAAAAACACCACACAGATCAAACCCAAATGAGCTTTAATTTAACTTATTGCAGCTGATGCGGGCATAGCCAACAAAGAGCCCACGCACAATGTGTCCGCTCATTGCCAGCTCCAAAACCAAGAGATTTTGCATTTTGCACACATTGAATGTCTCTCCTTTCCATGATAAATTGCAGACCGTCCAACATTCCTTTGCGATTTAAATTTTGCTTTGCTTTTGTAAGGTAAAGGTATGTCATCATTTCAGTTCTTTTCCTATGAAGGAATAAATTAAGAGAGTAAGAGGTGTCCCCATGTAATATAAGTTATCTTATCAGTTCAAATGAAACCAATGTTCAAATTTAACTATATGGCAAAGAAATTCCACTTCATTCGTTTCAAAAAATAAATTGAAAAAACACACCCAATGGGGGTGTTTCGGTGTTTGTTGATTTCGAGGGGACATGCTTCTGCATTCAGTTACCTCTTTAAGCGTGTGATTTGCACGAGATTAAATTTCTGCCACCCGCCACTTCAGAAGTGCTGGAGGACAGATTCTAGAACAAGCTTTATGGAGGAGACAGGGGCCAGGTGGGAGTTTTCAGCCCTATGAGGAACAGTGAGAAGCTCTGACCATTAACTTCAAAGGATGTGGGTTTCACACAGCTGAGAGTTCAACAAACTAGGACTGTAAGTTACATTGCGGTTGAGCTTTGGGATCAACAAAAAATTTGGTGAACAAAGTTGGACTCACATGCTCAAAGACCACTTAACTTAATTTACCAGCCTTCTTGCTTTTGTGATCTATGTATCTTATGGAGATTGGGAGTGAAAACAATGCCTATCAAAAAAGAGACGTCATTTTTTCTATGTGTGCACTTTAAGCGTGTGTCTTTATCTTTGGCTATTGTGATTGGTCCTTTGAAAAGAAAGGAGGACTATTCAACTACAAAATAGGGCCAACTATTATACTATTGGTCTAGGGGCCAAATAGAAAGTATACACGCAGAGTGGATTTCCTCATTACAAAACAATTTTGAGGATATTATTTGGAATTGGTGGGTTGTGGATTCCTTTTCTATGAACACAACATTAATCTTTATAGGACGATTTTGGTCCTGGAAAGACAGCCTACCAAATCTTACATGAAAATTTAGGAGATAAACATGAGTAATTGCGAGTGGTTAGCCTAGTAAGGCAAGGGGAGTTTTTGCTCATGTATTGCTCATTCCTACTCTTTCTACATGGGCAATGTCTTTGGGCTTCACGTGATCCAACCTCTTAATCAAACAATCTCCCTTGTGCAAATGAAGAAATTTGAAATGTATTGCACCAATGCAAACATATGAGATCATTGTGCAAGTACAATTACAACAAGCGTGTTCAATCCATAAACCATTGACTAGTGCATCAACAATTTTGATTATTTCAATGTTTGTGGAGTTGGAAATGCCCTTTAAGGATTAAAGAGAGGTGCTTGGATGGTTGCGCGCTAAGACAATGTACAAGCTATATTAGAAGCAAATAAATAGGTAAAGAAGTTTGAATATGTAGTGCATGACATTGTTCTTTAGATATGGATTGATATACAAATGAAATGATCCTCTCAAAGATCTTGAATGGGGATTTTCAACTAAGGTGTATCTTAAGTTGTAAATTTGGTTGATGTTGACGTTGAACATATTCTATTGGTTTTATTATATGTATTTTTTATATTTAATATTTTGCAATAAAATGTCCTATTGAATAGAGGATTTAATGGAAGTGAATTTTTTTAGTGAGGTCTAAATTCTTCTACAATGATAGAGTGCCACCATCTAATTAATCCATATTTTAACCCCTAAAGTTCCTTGACTATGTTTTTGCCAAAATGCTCCAAAACTACCATTTCTTATACAAGTTTCAAAATTTAGAAAAAGAACATTCTTGGACACATGTAACCGTAGGATCTTATAGTAAATTGGTTTGAAAAGATGTGGTAAAAATTTCAGAAATTTCTACCATGTAGATTGCAAGATATTAGCATTTGAAGTGACAAAAATCATTTTTTTGTCCTTGCAAAAAACCAGGTAACAAATTTCAGAAGGTCGCATTTGTATGAAAAAATGTTCAAAATGATTGTAACTCTTTGGATTCATTCTTCAAAGCATGTTTTCTACATGCTTGAAATTTTTTACATCATTTGAAATTGTACAACATATAGGAAAAAAAATAGTAAGTAGAAAGATGTAGAGAATGGTTCAAAATACTAAATTATTAAAAATTTATTTATGGAATCAAAAAATTCTAATCCCAATGGTTGTAATGTTTTAATAAAAAATATTCACCTAATGTTTTTATTTTTTTCCAAAAATATTGAAAATTGAGTTCAATAAAGGACTTCAAAGTTTTTTGGGGGTTAGAGAATCCATAACTACCCGCAAACTAAAACACCTCATAACTTTTGACTCATCAATCAAAATGAAATAATTCAAAGCTTTTAATGTATATCTAATTCTAGAAAACCGATTTCAAATTTAGATTTTTGAAAAAAATGATTTTTTCAGATTTGCCCAGATTGCGCGAGTTGAGAAACAAATTGCATATTAGGCTATTACTTTTGACTCATATTTTCAAATGTCTTGAAATTTAGTGTGCATGAAAGATATTCCTCATCCACACCTTCTATTAAAATTTGGGCCCAAAACATAGAAATCTCTAGTCACATGCACCTACCAAAAATTTCTATGTTGCCCCAAAACGTAGTTTGATCCTTTAGGAGTTAAATTCTATTCTAATAATAAGTTTGAAGCACAATACATGCCTTTTTACCCTTCTATTCACCTCAATACATTGTACAAATGTTAAGAATTATAATAACTAATTGAGCAACTAATACAAAGTTTAATACATTTGTAGCAATGATGGATTTAAGAATTACACTTCCATATTTGTCTATGTTCATAATCAACTCTAGATATTCCCTCTTCAAATTTTGTTGTTTGAAAATGTATTGTAAGTATCTTTCTAGATAGTATAATATAACCAACATGATTTTATAGATCATTATAAACGATTTATTTTATTGTCCTTTATTTTAAAATGGATAACAAACTTTTCAAATTAAAAAATACTATGTAATTATCCAACAAAGTGTTTTCCTTATTATTGGGTACAAACAATCATTGCCGAATTGTTCTTTATGTAAGTCTTTTGTAAAATATAGATTATTCATTCAAAGTAAAATTGTAGAGTTGATGTATACAAGGGACTTGACAACACTCTTTCATTAGATGTTTTTTTGGGGGTTGAGGGGGCCATCTGGGCTTGTTTTTAGCATTGTTCCCCGAGCAATCCAGGAATGGTCGTTGTCAGATTTCTTTTTCATTAAAAAAAATTAAAAAATTGAAAATGCAAAAAAGGGTTGAAATTTGAAAAAAAAAGAAGAGAAAAAGTGACGTGGCAGTCACTGTGATGCGTCATGCAGCTATTGTGGGGTAGTGCACTACAGTAAGGAATGCAAATTTAGGCAGGGGGACTCACAGCCCTTCTGAGGGGCTGAATCTCATCTAATGCTTCAAAAATCCAATTTGATTCTAAAACTATGGACATTGAAAAAAAATGATCAAAATAGAAAACTTCAATTATAAATATTTTAAATTATGAAGTGACACACAATATAATAATATTTGAAAAAAAAATTACTAAAAGAAGTTTTAGATATGTATTTTATTGCACATTACATATGTAGTTTCAAAATTTGAAATTTTTTCTAAAAATCCCCAAGAAAAGTTTAATTTTGTCTTTTCAAATCATATTAATTATATTAAACATGTTTGCCACTTCTTCACATGTTAAAATTGAAATGCATGAGATTTTTTGAAGCGTGTTCTAAATAAAGCAAAAGTCAAAATTTTGATAAATTTTGTTCAATTGTTTGAGATAACAATCTTGAGATCTTAAACTAGATGAATTACTGATCACATGGAAAAAGAAAACACAGCAATGTCACATATAGATTGAAATAATATAATGCTTGGCCTTAAGGGGGGTGGAAACTTGGAATTTGTTTGAAGTCTTCCATTTATTTAGATATCCAATCTAAATTTGGTAAATTAAAAAATATGAGGGTACAGGGAACAATATTTATAACTATAATCATTTTAAAAATATTTAAAATTCTACTCTAAAAATCTATAAATGTTATTTTTCCTCCAAATTTCAAGATCTCTTCACACTGAATTTTTTAGATATATACCTCATCATTTAACACAAGGATCTCACATGTATTCGTTTGCTTGAAAATTAGTTGACAGCTCTCAGAGTCTCCGCCAGTCCAAGCAGATGTGTCCAGGACTCTGTACGAAATGACAATTTCCATTTTCTCAATTTATTGTCTCAAGAGGAGTTTCATAGTTCACAAAGAGCAAAACGGGTTTCAATCCAAAAAAATTTTGCTTCTCGGATATTCCTCAAATTTGCTCAGTTGATTACATGCTTCAAATGTTGCTTTGTTGCTTACAACATTGATCTGCAAGTACAGTATTGCACCTCAACAATGCGACTCTCGTGGAATCCTAATTTAGTCAAGTCCAGTTACTCAGACAATGATTGCGCCATGGCTATACCACAAGGACATAAGCTTGAAGCAGGTGTTCATCTGCAAACAAACCAATATCAAAGGAATGGCGTCATGCTTGAGGTTACTGTAAATCTAGCTTGCAAACATTTTTATTAGGACTCACTGTACGTCTGAACAGTGACAATTTGCTCAACAAATAAAGCTACGGTAAGTCTTAACAATTTGGAGGTGGTACGCAATATTTAGCTAAAAGAATTGAAGGAGATTCCTCAGCCAATCCTTTCTCCTTCAAGCAGGGGGCGAACTCCTCAAATGGACGAACCCATAACTCATCACAAATGCAAAAAAGTGAAGTTATTCTCCATCGACTTTGTTTACTATCTTGCAATGGGTAATTCTCATTGTCCACCGGTAGCTGCCAGAGCTTCGCAGTGATCCAACCTTAATCCTACACTTGTTCAAAGCCAATTCGAAGCTACACTTATGAGCAGGACTTTTTAAGGCAATTTGTGTACAGCACTTCTACTTTGAGATTTATCCTCATCACACTAACCAACTTCATTGCATCTACCCATTCAAAATCTAACGCTTTGATGACAACTCTGTTCACATTGCTATCAATGCTTCAATGCCATGGAGGATGCTCACCTTTCTTTTGTTGGAAGTACACAAAAGAGTGGAGCTCATATACTAAATTCTAGTCCTTAGATGGGCAACATTCTTGTCTGACTAGAATGTACAAGAAAGGAGTATGGTTGTTCGCCGGAGTAAAATTGAAGAACAACAAAGGCAATGAGAGGCTTCTAGAGTAAAAAAGTTGTTGGTCTAAACCTTTTTGGAGATGGTACTTGCATTAGGCTTGGTGATGGCCAATAATTGTTAAACAATCCCATAGCTAATTTTGGCTAATGAATGACAAAGAATCTCTCTATCCAAGAGAGAATTGCAACTATTTATCCTCAAAATTTTGTGTAAAAAGGGGAGGTCTTCTACACTAATTTGACTTTGAATGAGTGCTTTTCCATTTTTTTAAACCAACAATTTGCATAGTGCAAAAATATATGATTTCTATGGTGACCATCCTGTGCTATGAAGGGTTAATAGTAGATAATGGCCAATAACCACCACTTTTTTCGTTGTTAACTCAAAAGTTCGCATTATTGAACCATATACAACACAATTCAATAATAGGAACCATGTTCAAGCCCTTATGTGAATACATCTAGTTGTTGTTAGCTTAAAAGTTTGCACTATTAACCAATGTACAACATAGAGAATACATATAGAATTGGTATCCTCTTCAAATATATATAGACTCAATTGATGCAAAGGAAATCATTTGCATTACTTTAAGCATTTTTGACATATGTAGGAATGTGATTATGGGAGGGGTCTTTAAGTATAAGAGACAAATATGTTGCCATTAATTTTTTATTATACAGAAAGAAAGAATTTCTTATGCAAACATTCCAAATGGGATGTTATAAATCACTGAAGAAGGGAAAGTAGACATGTCCATTTCCATTCAAAGAGGAATGGGCATTGGCAATTATAACTGGAACTCATCTTGGTTGGTAACAAGGGGTTGGATAAGCGATGGAATTAGTTTCATTTCCTTCATACAACGAGTCGCACATAGTGACTCCGCTTTGAGCTTCTCTACAGACTGTGGATTTATGTAGCTTGGGACTCAAGTTTGTCATGGTCACTTGAATCATTACCAAAGCTGGTGTACTGTACAGTACAAGCCTTGGGTTGTAGAAGACCAATCGGTTGAGCTCTTGCAGTTGTGAGGCACACGACTAAGGCCATTGAATGCTTTCTGGATCTTCTATGATTTGCTTGTTCAACTTCATCTCACCCGTTTAGAATCACTTTCCCACTCCATCTACTCCAAATGCCTGCTCAAAATCATTGTACTTCAATGTTTCTGCACAATCCTTTCATTTCCAAACAAGCTTCAAGCTGTGTATTTGGCTTGTTTCAAGGTGTAAGCAGCAAATCTGAAACAATTTCGTACATGGAGTCACTAGTAATAGTTCATGCAATGCTTTTTCCTCCATTGTAGACATGGCCATCGTACTCGCTATGGTAGCGACTGGAATACTTCGGTGATGAAACACGTTGGCTTACTATTGCCAGATTTAGATAGTGTATGTGTTTGTGTTCTTTCTGCATCAAGGTGTCAACAACAACAAGCTTTTAAACCACAGAAGCATCCCCAACCTCAACCTGGAACCCCACCTGGCCACCCCTGTAAGATCTGAAGAAAACTTCTTTCAGAACTGGATGAGAATTGACACACATGAGATGCAATCTACTGATGCAAAATTTTGACGTAAATTCAGTTGTTCCCTTGCAAATGACCACATGAAGTGACTTGCAAACCACGGGAGGCTTTTGGTTCATGGAAGAGTTGAAATGCACATGAGTCCACCTCTCTACGATGATACTTGTGGATAGATTGTGGAGCATTATCGATGGATGGTGCGTCAGTGACAGCATCCTTGTGAATCCTGAGTCGGCTTTGCAAGGCTAGATGCAAAACCTCTACACTGATAAAGGGCTAAAATGTGAATTGAAATATGAGCAGGTGAAACTCTAGGTGACACTCTTACAGCTTTAGAGCGATGGACCCTCATGTAAATACAGTGTTCAGACAAGTCCTCCGGCACTGCTTCATATTGCAGGCTGGGCTGCATTTTTTAACACTTTGATTAGCTCCTCTAGCATCATGGCACTCCCTTGAGAACTAAGATGCATTCCATCACGGCAATCTCTCATTCAGAGCCCAATAAGAAGCGCGAATGACCTCTCGAAGTCTAGTGCAACACTAGTAGAACCCTCCCAAGAGGTACCACTTTAAGGAAACCTAGCCGCATTAAATCCTATCAATTGATCGCTATTTAAGGATGTTTTTAGTATAAACCCTACCAGTTGGAACAAGGCTACATTTTCTACATTACCTCTTGTGGGTGGGTTCCCTACTTGTGTGAAAATGCGGAAGAGTACATCAGAAGACTTTCATTCTCAAGTGCTTGCAGACCCCTCAATGTCTCTAGGGTCGAACAAAATCAATTCAATGGTAGTATAATAACCAAGGAATCATACAACATTCTAGCAATTCAACAGAAGAACTATTCCTATGAAATATGTATCTGTAGTAAAGGTTGCATTTGTGAGTCTCTTACGTGAGGCAGGCTGTTTGCCAAGTTGGCTGACGTTAAATTGAGATCCAGAGGTCAATGTTACACTCTCCCATATTTTGAGATGCACTTAGGCACTTACGCTACGGCATATTGACCCGCACGCTTATTTGTACGATCCATGTAGTTCCCTCCCTTCTCTCCATATTCCACCATGCATCAGTTGTAACCGTTAATTAGGAGCCTAATACCTACACAATACCCAAGTCCATCTTCATTTAGTGTAGCACAAATAGCAATTACTTGCATTCAAATAAGCCAACACTCAGAATTATCTTGATTCAATCATTTTGTAGATAGGAAGAGAGCATGGGCTTAAACATGCATATAATGAAAATAGCACGACTGGCAATTTCACAATATCCATTTAATTTCAATGAGTTACTCGATACTATCTGCTTTGAACTTGTCATACGAACGGAAACAAATCTTCTTAACAGATCAGTTGAATATCACCAAAGGAACCAACCTGCCTCATTCTTGGCGGTCAGACTCGTATATAGGTGGTGCAGTAGTCAGTACCACCTTGGTTTTCTCTGAAAGCCCCTATTCAAGAAAGAACGACTAGTGTCTTACAAACGTGCGGGACTAAGGGTGCTACTTTGGGATCCTCAAACCCTCTGCACAAAGATCTAGAACTCAAAAAGTAGTCTAGCTCACTTCGATAGTGTTTCTCTCCTGAAAATGACCCCGAAGAATGGCAAAGGTAATTTTGTAAGGTAGAGAGACCTGAAGTTGCACTGCAATGCGACACAAATTGTCTTCAAATTCACGGAGGGGAACGTATTGCCCTTGGTTGCCTGGCATGGGAAAAGCACCGTCGTTGGCTCCAAAAAAGACCACAACAAGCTCTGACTAGACTTCTACATCCTGTTGTAGGTAAGCATACTTTTACTTGTAAAGTTCAATTGAAAGACAAAAACATCCATTCCGTAAGAAAATCAAATTCGAAATAGCTTTACAAGATCCTCATCCAAAGGAGAGATTCACATTCTGTACAATACTTCATCCTTTGCACACTTAAGTTCTATTTGCACCGCCAGCCAAATAAATGATCTTAGTTTTCCATTAGCAACTTGAATTTGCAACAAATTCCTCCGTCAACCATTCTATACTTTAGGGAGTATCGTGTCTAGAGCTTCTAGGGCTCTTGGAGTATTCCATCCTCAATACCCTTTGAGCACAATGTTGGCCTACAGAGGCCATTCCCACGTGTTCAGTTCTCCAAACCATTTTCCACTGATCATTCCAGATAAGTCCTAGTACACATACCAGCACCAAATCTTTTTGTTCCCAAAACAAATATCAACGAACTGTCCATTAAAACCAAGAATCCTGGTCATGTTTAATTTCCTCATGGAAGCTGCTCCAACAATTGCAGCAGAATGCAGAGTCACTAATCCAACCCTAAGTACAAGTAGATCTTATAGTTCGTCAAGACTTTCTTCATACGACTTGAGGGTAGCATCCCCAAATTGAGACCTATTTGCCAAATCGTGCCATCTAGATTTGTGCCTGAACTGTACAGCGTCCATACATGAATGCCTAGGATCAATTTTAGGCGAGTACGCCTATATTCTCACCACTTCTACTTTATTTATACTATGAGTCCGAAACATGCATTCTAAGAGAATCTCATATCTTGTTTCAACTACTAACAAACTCCACACCCTTCGCATTTCTAGCAACTCAACATGGAATTCCAAACCCTAAACAAACTTTGTACAACCGATGCGAATTTTCAACCTTGGGGCGGTGTTCACCTGCTTATCAATTCAGATTCATAGCCCAATCTGGAAGGAATCTAGACATGTTCTCGATTGGAGTGGGCATTTCCACTAGTTGTGTGTTGAAACTCATTTGTTCATTGCTTAATGCGAATCATTTATAATGTAGATGGGATGATCGAGATGGTCGCTGTTGGTGTGGACTATTATGTCTTGGTTCAATACCGTGCAAAATTATAAATGAGCACCATAGAATAGCAGATTCTAGGGCACCATCCTATGATCAGTCACCTCAGTATTCCGCCTCACCGTTTGCTTCCCAGGATTACCATCAGCTAGATCAAAACCTAAAAATGGACTTGCACGTTGTGTAACAATTGTATTAAGGAGGCCCTCTTTGTCGTCTGATTTCATTTGCCAGCACAACAACTGCATCAATACCTTTCGGTGGACGTCGCTGTACTTGCACTACCACTCCTCACCGAAAGGTTGACAATTCACCCCATCAACTGTTACTCCAACGGTGCTAAGCGTACTCCCAAACCTTGAACATTAGGGGGCTAAGGGTGTGCACCAAGGAGCACGTACTCTAGATTCCCAATACGGTGAAGGAAAGCCTTGATGGATAGTGGTAGAGAGAATGGGAAGCGTGGACGGTACCTTACGTTTCAGAGGAGCCTTATTATACGAATGTCATGCCTTGGATTCCAACTCCAACTCTAGAGAGCACTTCCACTGTCCAGTACATGTATAATGGAAGTTTGAGTGCCATTAATGATGTGTTGGAAACACGGGATGGATCTACAAAACTAAAATTGGATAAGTTGCCAAGACACACCTCTTTGGAATCCCAAGAGTCAGAATTGAAATTTGGGAAGATGTTTTGCATGAACTTTTGACATGTCCCCAAATGGTAGTAACACTCTTTAAAGCAAGGGTGCGAGCATGTAAGGAGTAAAGTAGGGAGTAAGGTTGGATCTCATGCTCTAAAAGAGTGGATCACAATGAAGAGAATTAATGAGAATACTAGAATGCGTTAAGTTTGCTGGAAGAAATGAATGAAAGCATACATGGGACAATTGATTTACCTTAGAGACTACCTCACATCTAGTGGAATCTAAAGTCCTAGTCTCTGACCTAGAGAGTTGAACTATAGGGATTTGAGCAAATTCTTTTGAAGGGGGGTTTGTCTTTTAAAACTGACCTGAATGGAAAAGATAGCACCTATGTGTGCCTAGAAACAGAAAATACTAAGGCAATAAGTGAGGTGTGTGGTGCAACAAATACTCGGGTTCAACATTGCTATCAGGAGCCAAGTAAGAGACCTATTTCTACCTGGAGCTAGAATTGATATTCGGGTTCTGCTCTATTGATGACAATCATTGAGATTGATGTCTTCGTTATATCTTGTTTCAGACACCGAATTGGTTGACTGCATTTTTTTTAATGAGATTTACCCTGCTTTGTAGTTTCGTTGATTAGAGTATTTCATGGACACCGTATGCATAGATTGTTGCTTAAGATGTGAGTCGCTTGTCTCTCGATGTGAGCAGATATCAATGGCATTGAAGGAGGCAAAAACAAAATGACTTGCGAAAGAACGCCTTGAAGAAGAGAGAGAGAGCAACAACAGCAAGAAGTTCGGCACCTTTCACAAAAGGAAAAAAGCACTCATCCTTGCTTGGACGCAAGAAATGAATTCAGGTACCAAATTCATCAAATGTGAACATACCCTTAGTTGTCTGAAAGTTAAAATTCTGCAGTTGTAAATCCAACAAAAGTTAAGATAAACCTTGATGGTGAGCATGCAATGTTCATTATGAACTCATCATTTCCATATTTGAACCGGTGTTGGTTTTACAACCTCCTACCTTCTGTACTATCAATTTCATGAAGATGAGTTACCGTTCACAAACTAAGCATGACGACGAGTTTTCTAGTTTTGAGCGACTTGCTTGAGGTAAGTGCATCGAAAACAATCAACCTGCACATTGGAACAAGTCTTAGAAGAATGTGAGTGCCCCTTTTCACAAGTTGTGTCCAAACCTGTGTCCAACAAGAGTAACCTCCAATTTTTATCGATGGAAGGGACCCTCTGAAATCCACTACCGTGCGGTAGTGAAGGACTTGAAATGTGTGACCTTTGCAATTCATGTGTGAAGATAGGGGATACGGACATTACGCTTCTTGCTCTCCCATGTGCGGGATTGTTAACAAATTATGCACAGTGCAATTCTTCTTTTCACAACAAACTACTTCCTTTGTAGATTGTTGTGAAGGTTTGGAGTAGGATTTTGAAATCCTTCTCTACTCTTGCAGACCAACTCTGACATCCCCTAATGCAATTCCCAGGCATTCAAGATTAGAGGCAGCGTGATAATTACAAGGTTCACCGTATCAACTACAATGAGGACTCAAATTCTCGCTATTCAAGTGCAATGACGATGTTGCAAACTCGATCAACGAGAGTCCATCCTAGCAAAAAATCCGCAGGAAAGAGGCAATTCCAATTCACAGAGAACCTGAATACTCTTTCTCCAATTCAAGGTACTATAAATTTCACCAGGTGCGGGAGGTTGAGGACAAAATGCAACCCATACGGAAAGGCATGTACCAATCGAAGCGCGCAGAGCGTCTGCTTCGACTAGATATGCACGGTTGCTCACGGACACTAAAATTGGTGGTAGATGGGGGTGTACCTCAGGCAGAGGAGTGAGACGACGGCGACGATAAAAGTTTTGCGCGACACGAAATCGTGCCAACGTAACATACGTGGCACGCGGGTTCAGTCTGGGTCCGGGCGATGACCCCGCGGCCTGGCAGCTCGCCTCAACCGGCGACGGGCCGCCCGCTCCCATCGCGACCCGATGGACAAGGTCCGCGACGTCGACGGAGTGACCAGCCGCCGAAGACCAGCCGGACGACGACGACGTGTGAACCCGAGGTCACATCCTGCCCCTCAAGCTTCCATCACCTATTCTCCGTGCGCACCAAGGCTACGGACATTGCACGCATGCGAAGAAGGCTTGCCTCGCAGTGGAGACCACTGCTCA
This sequence comes from Pseudoscleropodium purum, assembly GCA_963969395.1. Classification (NCBI taxonomy): domain Eukaryota; kingdom Viridiplantae; phylum Streptophyta; class Bryopsida; order Hypnales; family Brachytheciaceae; genus Pseudoscleropodium; species Pseudoscleropodium purum. Next base: position 17,067,722 of record OZ017802.1, read on the forward strand.
AGCTTCCATCACCGACGAGCTTCTCGTCCAAACCCCAAACCCTGCTTCAATCCCGAGTAACAATCTGGTAAGCTCACTCCCCATGCGTTCTTGTGAATTTCCAACGCACCTCATTCATCTTGAATTTTAATTTTTTCTGTGGTTTTAGACGAGCTCTAGCAACACTACATTGAATTAGGGTATGCTGCTCTCCTTGTTTAGGTCTCCCTCGCTTCTCAACTTTGAGACTCCTCCGTCCGTGAAAGACCTAATTCCTCAGGTGAGAGAAGCTTGTCGTCGACGCCGATTGTTCGTTGGACGGTCGTTTTTCATTACGATTGATTGTAACGAGGTGGCAATCCTTAAGGCATTATACTGTACTAGGGTTTTGGATGCATTTGGAATGGTCCAGACATAATTCAAGCAATCGACAGCGGGTGCATGGTAATGTTCTGTCACTGTTCTCTTTGAGCTTGTGAGCTTGGTTGTGCCGGAGTTCGTATTTGTTCTTTTGTTGAAGAATCGTTGTATCTTGTAATTTTACGTTAAATTGCACTTCATCAGGTGCGACAAGTGTGGATATGGGGAATGTTTCTACAGCCAGTTGAAGGAGGCGATCACTGATGAGAGTGGTGAAATTTTTATTCGTGTGCAGGGAGCTTAGCACCATGGCGGGTGTTGGATCGGATCCACCCTTCTTGTCCGTCTCGGGAATTGGAAATGCGAAGGATAGTAATTGCAAGAGCATTTAACATAAATGACTACTAGATAAGACACATGCTGGACTGCCTACATAGTAGACCGGATTGACTGAAGAGAGGCACCGAAGAGAGGCGTGAGCTAGATATAAGCTTAACAGAGAAACATCTCGAACTCATCAGGTGCAGCAATTCACCCTTCCCCTTCCGCGCCATTTGAATGCCACATGATGACTTTTAATCGTCGAACGGAAGTTGTTTTCTGCTACTATTATCACACGAAATAACAGAATGTTCCTAGACACTTGCAAGGAATTATTGAACGCCCCGTCTTGAAATCCAGTAACTAAGTATTCCTGCTTGATCACAATTAGTCGATATGTCAGGGCATATTAAGTCAATCTAATTATTCCGGATTATTTTTTTGCATAATTTCTAAGAAAATCAAAATTGAGCCTGTGGATTTCAATCTTGTATGTCAGGCTAGGCTGCGTTCTTTAATTCTTTGTACGTCGGCTTGTACCATTGCCATCGTCTTACTTGGCAAATAATCTGCGAATCGAAATGAGCAGGTCATCACGTACCGAGTCTAGGGTCAACCCAAAGTAGTAAGCCCATGCCTCCAGCACTCTTGAATTGGTATATCCCCGGTATACAGTCGGTCCGATCAGTGTTAAGCTTCGAATCATCTGAGCTGATTCATGGTCAGTAGCTGCTGCTGCGCCAACTGCTGCAGCCTACAAAACAATTAATATCAGATTACAAAGCCTACACCAGCGCACCGACGTACCAGAACCTACGTAATTGCCTTGAATTATATTGAACTCTATCCGCTCAAAGCTCACTTGAGATGCCCCGACTATGTGGACAGGCTGCTTCGTTGCGGATGAAATAAAAAGCAACCGTGCAGGAAGGTCAAATTCTACAAGTGCATCCCACGTCCAGTTCCAGTACTCCTAATATTTTGAGCAGAGAATATCAAAAACCGGTCAGTACGTGCCATTAAGTCCTCATCAGTCTGTAACTCCATGACTCAGACATCACCAGCCTAACGAAATCTCGGACCAAATTAGAATAAGTGCCAAGGTCATGAGGTGATTTCCATCTCGCATAACAATTTAATTTCCACTGATTATTGTTTATAATCTTACAACTCTTAGTTCAGAGACATTAAGTGTAAGTTGAGTGAGAGGTTAAATTCAAAGGTCCTGCGCTTGGATCGCTCGGCAAGAGCACGGTAATTGATCAATTCTCTATTCGAAAAACGATCCTCGTCTATTGTTGACGAGCAAATACGCATTGATCTGGGAAAATATTTAAGAATACACCAGCGGATCTGTGGACTTGAAATAAACATGTCCGTGACCCCAGTAAGTTGCACGTGAATGGCCAATCCAGACGTCAAATCCGTCATTTAACAGCATAATTGGCAGCAAACCGCTAGTACTCTGATTGCCGTCTACGGACTCAAACCAGATCTCGCCGCTGACAAATTCGTGATGCATGAGCAACACTGGAGCGCGCTTTCCAGCCTGCAAATAAGGTCACAACTCACGATCAACGAGCTTGCCAAGAATGCCACAGTGCCGTGAGTGATGCAAGAAATTCTTTCTAAGGAATCCTCTTCAAACATTTTAGAGCTATTCTGAGATCAGAGGACGACAATAATCTACAGCACGAGAAAGATATATGAAGCAGAGGTTCAATTGTTTACAGAACACCTTGGTGCGCAGGAAGAATAGGTGATGAAAGCTTGAGGGGCAGGATGTCACCTCGGGTTCACGTCGTCGTCGTCCGGCTGGTCTCCGTCGGCTGGTCACTCCGTCGACGTCGCGGGCCTTGTCCGTCGGGTCGCGATGGGAGCGGCGCCTTCGCGCGGGCCTCGACGCGGGCTGTCAGGCCGCGGGGTCGTCGCCCGGGCCCGGACTGAACCCGTGTGCCACATATGTTACGTTGGCACCAGGGCTTTTATTTTTGGCTAAAATTCGCCAGACTGTCAGAAATCTGGCTTCATCCCTCCCAATACTGGCCTCTGGAGTGAAGCCAGCAAGGGGGACACTGTTCCAAAGTATAAGCACTCGTTGGCACACATTTTAGTGTCGCGCAAAAGTTTTCCATCCTCTGCTGGGGTAACTGAAACCCTCTTTCTTTCTGACGTACAGTACCCTCATCACACCCTGAATCCGTGGTGGCTAGCCCTGGCTCACACGGATCCCATGCAGTAAGAAACAGTCCTCTTGCTGACGTCGTCCACGTTCAACTGTGTTCTTCACGTGGGACGGCTGACACTGTTAGTACCATTATTGCCACTCCAGCCCGAAACGACCCCACCAAAGTCCCGGGCTTCCGGTCGGGCATTGACTGGCGACCCCATCGACTTCCCCAGACCTCAGCCTTTGCAACTTTTCTACTCTTGCCTTCTCTGCGTCCTGTTTGCGTCTGCTTGTTGGCAGTTTTGTAGCTATGGCGTCTCCGCAGCTGCGTCCTCTGAGCTTATATATATACACACAAGGAGGATCAGACGAGGCGCTGCTGTCATGCATGTGACGTTGTATTTGCCCTGTTAAGTCGTTCTCTGCACGGTCAGTCATTTCGTCGTTGGAGAGTCTTGCAAGCCAGAGAGACGACCCTCAATGCTCTTGGATCCTCACGGCAGTCAGGTATCTGCTCGTAGGAATACGTTCAAGTGGGAGACTGAGTGTGGTTCCCTTGATCATACTGCATCTGGGTTTGGTTGGGTTTTGGTAGCATTTGAGTAGCATCTTAGTGTGTCATTTTGGGATACTGTGTGAATGACTTTTGCATCTTAAAAGCACTTTTCTAGATGTTCGTAGTTTGGGTAGGCTCTTGGTTGCTGGGGTCTCGTGTATGACTTTTGTGTAGCAATTAGGATCAGAGTGAACTTGCCAATCAGCACATAAGTTAGACTAATCCTACTGCACAATAAAATAGAAACTTGCATGCTCTGAAATTTGACGTGGCTATCAAATGGCACCTTCACGAAACAAAAAGCAAAAAAATTGTGTGTTACAATTTTTATTGCAACTTGAAGGCAATGAAGCTGAAATGAAGTTAATATTGCTTGCAGCCCTTTACCGCCCTTTACCACAGTGCAGTCATTGTGCAATTGCACTGCATTTTAATCCCATCGCGTTCCATTTCGTTCCCAAAAATGTTTGGATGAACTTTCCGTTTGGATGAACTCTCCGTTTTTGGATGATATTTCAAGTAAGGACCAACGACTAGACGACTAGGGTTTCCAAGGTGGTGGCTTTGCATTTAAAGTTTCGCTGTTGCTGATTCAAGCTCGCCGGCTTGGTTGGGTGGTTTGCTCCCTACTGATCGCGTCGTCCTGCCTCTGCTGACGATCATTGTGACTTTCCGTTTCAATTTTCTAGAAGCTCTTGTTGTTTATCTTATTCTTACCCTGGCGTCTTTTGTAGAGTTTTTGGTGTGATTTAAGCTTAGTGATTCAGGTTTCTGGATTCCAGTGTGGAGTAGAAAGAGCGTTGTGATTTGGAAGTAGCACTTCTGTTGACAAGTGTCCTAGTTGGGATTAATTGAAGAGTGAACTCTGCAACCGTTTGTAACGTTAGTAGTTTAGGTTTCGCTTCAAGCTTTCTGTCGTTGTTGTTTTCGCGAGGTGGTTGTGCGTTTGGTCACTGCGTTCTACCAGTATTGTACGGGTCTGCAGCATTGTGCAGGATCGTTGATCGCTGTACACTCTTTCTCGAGCTTTGAAATTAATATTTTTCTTTGCACCCGTTTCTTTTTGTGCAGGCGTTTCCTGGATGGCCCAAATTGGAAGAGGTCCTGCTCTTGGTAAGTTTCCATGCGCAATGGCCTTGACTCAGGGTTTACGAGACTAGCATATTGTAGGTTGCTAAGTAACGACGACGTGCTGAACCTAGAAAGGGAGTGGGGTGATGTACTGCAATACACATTTTTGGCTTAATTTCCTGATCACTAATTGCTTATTACTGATTCCAATTCAAATCCCGTCACCTTAACACTTCATAAGTCCCACCCTAATTCCTTATCTTCTTCTGACATTGGGATTTCATCATCAATTTATTGGACGATTGGTGCTCTATCTTTGCGAACTTTCACGGGATTTGGAGTCTTGTCTGATTGTTTATCAGCGATTCAGAGAATTTGCTAAATGTCAGTGGAATATTTAGCTGAGGGGAACAATTACCTAGTATATTAATGAAGCCCCAAACAGTTGTAGTCTTTAAAGTAGCTCGTCAGCACAAATAATGAGCTCCATAATTCTTCTGCAACCCACGGTACCTTGCTTTGTACAGCTCGTCCTTAACTCGATGTGTTGAAAATGGCATTCTTGAATGCACCGCAATGGGCTTTCATTAAACACTTCATCCATTCTTGCAATCGTCCAATCATTCATCATAAGTTTATTTGGATTTCATCCATATTCTCAAATTTCCATTTCTTCAACCAAATTTCAGATGTCGTTAAGACTTGAATGATATATCATCCAGTGAAAATACATTCGTTCCTACTGCAGCATTCCAAACTTCACAATTGTTCTTGGAGTTTGTGTGTTGTGTGGCCAATGTGTGGTAAAAGGTCCATTTCCATTGGAAAGAGGAATCTAGGTTGACCATGGATTGAGTGTGCAAAAAATTCTTCAATAGAAGGTTGGTGCTCTTTCATGGGTGAATTTGCCAAATAGAGTGTGTTCCAATGAATTCCAAAATATGCAATGATTGGCAAATTGGTGCAAGAATTTGATAGATTGAATGGATGGTTACAATGTTGTAGGGATGATCAAACTTGGGAACGATTGCAAAGATGGATTTATTCTTGTTACTTGAGTGGTGGAGAAAGCTAGACTTCATATTTCATTTATCTTGGGTTTCTTACAATGTCAAGTGATCTTTGATAAGGCTAGAGATTGAAAGTCGTATTATTTACAAGGTAAGATGAGATCCCAAACATTCTATGTCAAGCATTGTACTTGTAATCTTTTCAAAAATATGGCAATGCATTTGAAATCATAATGTGTAAATTCATTTGTTGCAAAATTGTGAGACTAGGGATAGTCAATGTTGTACATGGTGGGTAGCATACATACAACCAATTGCAACATGTATTTAAATGTTCCATTTGAAAGTCTTGTTTGATTGGTATTGCATTGATTGATGTTAGCTACCAATAAAGTTTGAATTCTATTATAGTCTATCAAAATATTCGTTCCTACGAACATCATTTTTTACTTTGATTTGAAGTATTTAAGAAGTCACGTCATTGTATGTATAATAAATCTTTGGAGTGTCACTTGTTGGTGTATATATTCTAATGAGAAAGGGCAATAGTAGAGGTTCAATGGTGGTCATGACTTTGTAAGTCACTATTGATTAGTATATTAACTTAGGTGAAGGGATTGATTTAAGTTTTCCAAGGTTACCATGTTCAATCTTACAAATTGCCTTGAAATTAAGTCCATTGTCTTTATTGGACTTGCAAATTATTACAAGTGGAGTTGGATAATAGTCTAATATTTTAATTAGGACTAGTGTCCATGAGTGAAATTTCATGTTTATGTTTAACCCTAGAATGATGAGACTTATCACCAAGGTATTTTATTGAAAGTGATTTGCTTTAACGCAACTATGTTCTTGTCAATTTTTTTTTGTTTTAGAATGATTTTTTTTGTATCTAGGGTTTGAATTTGAGCATGTGTTTATGGCTTCAAGTAGATTCATTGTGGTAGTAGAATAGCGGAATATAAACAAAAATCACATCTACTCCATGTTTACTTATATTTTTTGATCTTTTCAAAATATGAATTTTTTGAAGTTGGATTGACAAGTTTTAAAAGCATCCCTATCTTGTAATGTTTGTTGGTTCATTGAAGAGTCCAATATGCACCTTTGTTTTAGGATCATTTTCGTTTTTTGATTAGGGGATGTAATAGATTTGCCCTTCTAAAGGGGAGACATTATCTTTAAGCAAATACTAGACTTCTTTATCCTTCTTTATGTATTGTAAGAATTTTCATCTTCAAATACATATTAAGAGGCATTTTTGATTTTATGATAGAAAGTCATTGACATTTGATTAGTTTGAAAAAATCAATACCACTTGTTTGATGAAAGTTCTATTGCCTTTCTAATTTGATAATAATTTTATCCGACACCTTTCCATGAATTTAAGCTTTAGTTTGAAATATTAATAGTTTCGCTTTTGAAGAAATTTGAGTCAACTTTTATCATATGATGCCAGTAACATGAGTTGTAGTATAAATTAGGCAATGACTATGTTGGTTTATGTTTCAATTTTTGAAAGATGGAATTTGAAAATAGGATGGCCTTTGGAGAATATATATGCTAGTGGGACAATGTTGATTTAGTATAAACTTGTGTAAGATAATGGGGAGATGTTAATTTAATGGATTGGAGTTGCAAATTATCTTGTTATATTAGAATTGGGTCAAATCACCTTCAAAGGTACTAATAAAGGAATTAGACCTAGTCAAATTTGCATTGTAACTTCTTTTGAGTTATTTTAAAAAATAAAAAAAAATCTTAAACTATAAGTAGTTTAGTCCTTTATGACTAGTACTTCAAGTCATATTAAGATGAATATTTTTCTATTCATCAAATAATCGAAAATTCTTTATTAAAGTTTCAATTAAATTTTTGATGTCATTGTGTGAGGTATTTCAATAGTAGAAAAAGGGTCTAATTTCTAATGAATAATAATGCGATTGAACCCAAAAATTCTTATAGATACTTAGTCATATGATCAAATAGAAAAAGACTCTTTTCCTATAATTTGAATACTTTTTCATTTTCTATAATATCCAGAAATAAAAGTATATCAACATCCTTTTCAATATCAAAAATAATCCAAATGATGATTGTGTTAGAACAAAAAAATGTATATATTATTCACTTTAAGGTCCCTATGTAAGCTATTTTTGGAATTGAATGTTTAAATTTTTTTAAAGAATAAATCAACAATTTGTCAATTATAAATCAATTATATAAAAAATTATACTATTTTGTGTCTAAGATTTAATCACTAAGAATACTTTTTAATAGTTTTATATTTGAGAAGTATAAAAAATTTGGATTAAAATGTCCTTTCAAAGTGATATAGACACTAAATTTAGCCTTGTAGCTAGTGATTTGTGTCCTTTTGAGGATTTCACCTATGAAATTTTTTCTCCAACTTATTAATGGGGAGTATTGCAATAGTATTCATCTTTAAATTTATTAAGAGATGACAACATCAAAGTAAATTAGAGCTTGAAAAGTTTAGATAAGGATTGTCAACTTAGTCATAGAAAAATAATGGTATTGGTACCTTTGAGTGTAGTTTGACCCAATTGGAAAAGGATTTTTTTGGATGGGTGAAAATGAAGATTTTATTGAAGATTTGAGAAGTTGTATGACTCAAGATCAAGGACATCAAACATAACTAATGCTATGATGATGATTTCTTTTTTTGTCCTAGTTTATTATCTAATTTCTATCATCCTTTGTTGTATATTTCTAAATATGAAACATCTTCTAGTGGAGTTCTTGGAAGCCAATCTCTTGATTACATTTATAGTATTGTTTTTTTTAGTTTATTTGACATAGAAGTTTTATGAATCAAGTAAACAAGTAACAAAAGTTTATTTTTATATTTATATTGGTCCAATGATCTCTGAAACTCTCAATTTGATTTAAATTTGCACCTCTAACATGTTTGAGAAGTTACAAAATCATCACTTGGTTGTTTTGTTTAGTGATATGTTTGAGCATCATAACATTTACATGTCAAGAGGAAATTAAATAATAAATGATCATTGTTGAATTTCCATCCATTAGTGTATGTCTTATTGTAATTAAGTAGATAGTAATTTGAATTTTATGAAACAAATATAATGTCCTACACATGGTTCTCTAAAGTTCTCTTAAAGGATAATGTTCATCATCATATTGCTCTTGCAATATTGACAAATATTCAATGAGAAAATAATATATTTTTATTTTGTTATGTGATACTAGATTTGCATCACAATCACTTAATGGATTGATATAGTTATTTATATGAGATAGTTTTTAATGTATTAGCTAATTGCAATCTTCTTAGAACCTTGCTATATTTGCATATTTGGATGTTATTTTCTAACTATTTTTTTGGATTGTTTTGAAGCTAGTGTAAAATATTAGTAGTTTATTCCATTTGCGGTAAGAAATGGATGGCTCCTTGATGTGGATGGCAAGCTTCTTTACAATGGCAAGCTTTTGGAAATACATGGATTTTGCATGGTCTACCAGGTGAGCACAAATGTTCTTTTGTAAGTGTCGGTGATTGAAAAGTGCATTTAAGAATACAATATACAAGAGTGTTCAAATTACAAAGTTCTTTGTATAGTTTTCTATTTGATTTATTTTGAGTTTTAAGCATTTATGTATATGACCAAATACAAAAATATGTATTCTAGATTCAATAGGTAGATCACTCTCTCACTAAATAGTGTTCGATGATGTTTAATTCAAAAATCATGTCCAATTATTTCTATTTGTGTTATAGGGAATTGCTCTTGCTTTACATCCTATCATGGCTTTATATCTCATTGGCTAGAGGTTTTAAATACTTTGCAGAAAAGACAAGGATTTCTTACAAGTTCAAAGTGAGCATTGTAAAAGACTTTGCAATGCTATACGAAGTCTTGAAAAATTCTTGAAGGATATGGAAGCATCTCCAAAGACAAAAATCTTGAATAAAAATCAATGCATTCATCTTTTTGCCAAACTCATATTGACCATGAAGGGGATCGACAAAATGTTGTCAAGTGCTAGTGGGGATTTGAAGTTCCAATCTATTTTTGATGAATTGTGTTTTCTCCAAAAGAAAGTGGAGATTGTGGGAAAAAATTGCATTGAACAAGGGCAATGGTGTCATTCGGCTATATTTCAACTTCAAAACAAAGAGACTTTTCGTGAGTTGCTTTTAGAAATGAAGTATTGTTATGATACGGCAAGGGATATATATTTATTCCACCATTTGAACCCATCAAATGATATCCTCCCTATTCAATTTGATGCAACTACCTATGATCAAGTCCTTCAAGATGGAGAAGAACTAAGGAAAAAGCTTGAACTTGTACTTGAGGGAGAAGTCTCAGAGGATTCTGAATTAGTGCAACATTTGTTGTTGAGATTGAAAAATTTGGATCGAGTTGATGGTGGAGATTTGGATGCTTTGGAGGTTCCTAATGACTTCAAACCACCAAAATTAATTCAAAAAATTGGTGCCGGAAGTTATGGAAGTGTGTATAGATCAAATTGGTTTGGCCTTCCATGTGCTACGAAAGTGTTACAAGGTGACCTTGAATATCTCTTGAACTCTCGAAAAGAGGTTGGTATTTTGGCAGGCTTGAGCCACCCAAATCTTGTACGATTTTTTGGTTGTGGGATTGCCAAAAGAGTTGATGAGAACATGAAGGAAGGTAAAATAGGTGCAACGCATTTGGTGATGCAATTGAAGAAATCAAGTATGTTCCAAATGTTGAAAAGTCTTTTTCAATATTTTGGTTTTGGAATTATCCAAACAACTGATGAGGATCCTACTAAAGATGAAACTCGTGAGATGCATTTGGTGATGGAATTGATGGATTCAAGCTTGTCTACAATATTGAAGAGAGAAAAAAGACCTATACCTTATCTTCTTGCAATTGACATCATGCACCAAATTGCAAATGGTGTGTATTATCTTCACGACATGCAAGTTGCTCATCTTGATTTGAAACCTGATAATGTGTTGTCAAGTTCAATACCTATGGGGGATTTAAATCCTCATCTCATATTCAAAATCATGGATTATGATAGTTCTCAATTGGAAGTGTGTAGCAACCTAAAGAATCCAAAGCCGTCAAAGCATCCAATTGGAACACCAAGGTATATGTCTCCAGAAATGATCAAGGGAAGCAAAACTCCATTGCATCCATTTCGAGCTGATGCATGGTCATTTGCTATGATATGTTCAGAAATTTTATCTGGAAAAATTCCATATTTTGGTTTGGAACCAAAAGATTTTCGTGATCAGATTGTATGCGAACAAGGTAGTAGTGGTAGAAGCTTGAGACCAGACCTACCCAACAATTGCAAAGAACTCACCAACTTAATCCAAGAATGTTGGTCTCAAGACCCTCTTCAACGACCAACATTTTCCAACATTTGTGAAAGGCTTATACGATTGAAGAAGTCTTTTTTGAAAGGAACATTTTCATTCGAGATGGTTCCAAAATTCGGTCCACCTTGCACCTTCAAAGATTCCAAGTCCATTGTTGATCATGTCCGAAAGGTATGAAATTACTAAATTCCAAAACTCATATAGAGATGTTGGTTTTTTGTACTTTCCTTTGATACTTGACACTTGTAGTTTTAAAAATAATGTTTAATTTTTATATAAATAATTTAGTAAATATGACATTTGTATTTGTACAGGTGAAAGAACAAATTACACTTCCAAAGGAAGTTCTTGTTGATTTGGAACATCAATTGTCCAAAGCCAAAGCGCTTTTGAAATTAAATTATATTGGAATTGTTGGCATGGGTGGAATTGGCAAGACTACACTAGCAAAAGCAATACTTAGTGATGGCAAAGTGAAATCCTTATACAATGCTTCATGCTTTGTTTCACAATCCACAATCTCTCAAAGTTCATACAACATGTTGTGTGAAATCTTACTCAATCTTGGGAATGATCAAAAACCCAAGAATTTAGAAGATGCACAAGACATGATGAAAGAGATCTTGGTTGCAAAGAATGTTCTTTTAATATTGGATGATGTCAAGGAAGAAGCCTTGGTGCATGATATTGTGCCTCACAACATTGTACAAGCTAGCAAAGGTACCACAATAATTCTCACGACACGCAAATGGAATACAATAAAATCATTTGTAGGCATTGAGGGAAGGTTGGATGTAGAATTGTTGGATGAAAAAGCAGCAACAATGCTTTTCACCACTCACCTTTGTTGGGGTGTAAAGCATTTATCATCAGACTTTGAAGCCTATCGCAAGCATGTTGTGAGAGCTTGCAATGGCTTGCCTTTGAGCTTGAAAGTCATGGGTTCATTTCTCCGCAGTAAAGAGAAATTGCGAAGTTGGGAACGTGCATTGCAAAGGATGGCAAGAGGAAGGAACTTGGATGGTGATGAAGAGATTTGGAACACCTTGAAAATAAGCTATGATGAATTGAATGATGGTATTGAAAAGAATATGTTCTTGGACGTGGCTTGTTTTTTTTGTAAAGATGTATATCCATGTGGCATATCAAAAGAGACCATTTTGTACATGTGGTCCAAGAATGGCATCCCTCCAATGGACGAATTAGATAGATTGATCGACATGTCATTATTGAAGATCAATGAAGATGGTAACATTCTTGAAATGCATGACCAACTCCGCGACATGGGACGAAGGATTGCCGAAGGTTCAAGAGTTTGGAAGGCATCAATGATTCTAAAAAGTGGATTTACAAGCAAGGTAGTCTATTAATAGTACAAGTAAACATTAGAAATATGCTATTTAGTGTACATTTGAATTCAATTTGTGAACATTCCAATCCAGATTCTTTCAAGAATCATGAGTTTTGAAATATGTGGACAACATTAATTTTCATTTTAAGCCTGTATAGAATAATGTAATATATTTTAAACAAAGATTTTTTGAATGCAGGATGTTGAGGTTTTGGAAGGCATTTCTTTGCAAGGAACTATGGTTCAACAAGACTTTGAAGCTCTCGAAAGCATTTATAGAGAAGGAACTATGGTGAAACAAGTCAAAGGCTTTGATTTCCAAAAACTTCGTGTCTTGATTTTGGTGACCACTTCGGGTGTTTCTAAAGCACATCTTGACAATTTGGGTTTATTACTTCAACTATCTAAACAATGTTCTCGATTGGAAGCATTTATGATAGGAACCAATGGCCAATCGATTGAATGGCCACAAACACTTCCAACACATATTGCAAATAACTTGAAGAAGAGAATATTAGATCTTTGTGGCACTCATGCATCATTGAAAATTCTAGATCTAATAGGACTTGAATTCCTTGAACAATTACCCAACAAATTTGCATCAAGTCATTCCTTATTGAGACTAAATCTGAGTTTTTGTAAGAACTTGGTGGCCTTGCCAAACGAAGTGGGGAACTTGTCTTCCTTGACCACCTTAGATTTGAATGGGTGTTCAAGCTTGGTGGCCTTGCCAAATGAAGTGGGGAACTTGTCTTCCTTGACTTATTTAGATTTGAGTGATTGTTCAAGCTTGGTGGCCTTGCCAAATGAAGTGGGGAACTTGTCTTCCTTGACCACCCTATATTTGAATGGGTGTTCAAGCTTGGTGGCCTTGCCAAATGAAGTGGGGAACTTGTCTTCCTTGACCACCCTATATTTGAATGGGTGTTCAAGCTTGGTGGCCTTGCCAAATGAAGTGGGGAACTTGTCTTCCTTGACCACTCTATCTTTGATTGGGTGTGCAAGCTTGGTGGCCTTGCCAAATGAAGTGGGGAACTTGTCTTCCTTGACCACTCTAGATTTGAGAGGGTGTTCAAGCTTGGTGGCCTTGCCAAATGAAGTGGGGAACTTGTCTTCCTTGACCACCCTAGATTTGAGAGGGTGTTCAAGCTTGGTGGCCTTGCCAAATGAAGTGGGGAACTTGTCTTCCTTGACCACTCTATCTTTGATTGGGTGTGCAAGCTTGGTGGCCTTGCCAAATGAAGTGGGGAACTTGTCTTCCTTGACCACCCTATATTTGATTGGGTGTTCAAGCTTGGTGGCCTTGCCAAATGAAGTGGGGAACTTGTCTTCCTTGACTTATTTAGATTTGAGTGATTGTTCAAGCTTGGTGGCCTTGCCAAATGAAGTGGGGAACTTGTCTTCCTTGACCACCTTATATTTGAATCGGTGTTCAAAGTTGGAGGCCTTGCCAAATGAAGTGGGGAACTTGTCTTCCTTGACCACCCTAGATTTGATTGGGTGTTCAAGCTTGGTGGCCTTGCCAAATGAAGTAGGGAACTTGTCTTCCTTGACCACCCTATATTTGAATGGGTGTTCAAGCTTGGTGGCCTTGCCAAATGAAGTGGGGAACTTGTCTTCCTTGACCACTCTATCTTTGATTGGGTGTGCAAGCTTGGTGGCCTTGCCAAATGAAGTGGGGAACTTGTCTTCCTTGACCACCCTATATTTGGATGGGTGTTCACGCTTAGTGGCCTTGCCAAATGAAGTAGGGAACTTGTCTTCCTTGCCTACTCTAGTTTTGGATAGGTGTTCAAGCTTGGTGGCCTTGCCAAATGAAGTGGGGAACTTGTCTTCCTTGAGGAGACTATATTTAGGTGGGTGTTCAAGCTTGGTGGCCTTGCCAAATGAAGTGGGGAACTTGTCTTCTTTGACTTATTTAGATTTGAGTGATTGTTCAAGCTTGGTGGCCTTGCCAAATGAAGTGGGGAACTTGTCTTCCTTGACCACCCTATCTTTGAGGGGGTGTTCAAGCTTGGTGGCCTTGCCAAATGAAGTGGGGAACTTGTCTTCCTTGACCACTCTATCTTTGATTGGGTGTGCAAGCTTGGTGGCCTTGCCAAATGAAGTGGGGAACTTGTCTTCCTTGACCACCCTATATTTGGATGGGTGTTCACGCTTAGTGGCCTTGCCAAATGAAGTGGGGAACTTGTCTTCCTTGATGAAACTATCTTTCAGTGGGTGTTCAAGCTTGGTGGCCTTGCCAAATGAAGTGGGGAACTTGTCTTCCTTGACTTATTTAGATTTGAGTGATTGTTCAAGCTTGGTGGCCTTGCCAAATGAAGTAGGGAATTTGTCTTCCTTGACCACTTTAGATTTGATTGGGTGTTCAAGCTTGGTGGCCTTGCTAAATGAAGTGGAGAATTTGTCTTCCTTGACCACCTTATATTTGAATTGGTGTTCAAGCTTGGTGGCCTTGCCAAATGAAGTGGGGAACTTGTCTTCCTTGACAAAACTATCTTTGAGGGGGTGTTCAAGCTTGGTGGCCTTGCCAAATGAAGTGGGGAACTTGTCTTCCTTGACCACCCTAGATTTGAAAGGGTGTTCAAGCTTGGTGGCCTTGCCAAATGAAGTGGGGAACTTGTCTTCCTTGACTTATTTAGATTTGAGTGATTGTTCAAGCTTGGTGGCCTTGCCAAATGAAGTGGGGAATTTGTCTTCCTTGACCACTTTAGATTTGTATGGGTGTTCAAGCTTGGTGGCCTTGCCAAATGAAGTGGGGAACTTGCCTTCCTTGACCACTCTAGATTTGAATGGGTGTTCAAGCTTGGTGGCCTTGCCAAATGAAGTGGAGAACTTGTCTTCCTTGACCACCCTATATTTGAGAGGGTGTTCAAGCTTGGTGACCTTGCCAAATGAAGTGGGGAACTTGTCTTCCTTGACCACCCTATATTTGAGACGGTGCTCAAGCTTGGTGGCCTTGCCAAATGAAGTGGGGAACTTGTCTTCCTTGACCACTCTAGATTTGAGAGGGTGTTCAAGCTTGGTGGCCTTGCCAAATGAAGTGGGGAACTTGTCTTCCTTGACAAAACTATCTTTGAGTGGGTGTTCAAGCTTGGTGGCCTTGCCAAATGAAGTGGGGAACTTGTCTTCCTTGACAAAACTATCTTTGAGTGGGTGTTCAAGCTTGGTGGCCTTGCCAAATGAAGTGGGGAACTTGTCTTCCTTGACCACCCTAGATTTGATTGGGTGTTCAAGCTTGGTGGCCTTGCCAAATGAAGTGGGGAACTTGTCTTCTTTGACCTCCCTAGATTTGAGACGGTGTTCAAGCTTGGTGACCTTGCCAAATGAAGTGGGGAACTTGTCTTCCTTGACCACCTTATATTTGATTGGGTGTTCAAGCTTGGTGGCCTTGCCAAATGAAGTGGGGAACTTGTCTTCCTTGACCACCTTATATTTGAATCGGTGTTCAAAGTTGGAGGCCTTGCCAAATGAAGTGGGGAACTTGTCTTCCTTGACAAAACTATCTTTCAGTGGGTGTTCAAGCTTGGTGGCCTTGCCAAATGAAGTGGGGAACTTGTCTTCCTTGACCACCCTATATTTGAGAGGGTGTTCAAGCTTGGTGGCCTTGCCAAATGAAGTGGGGAACTTGTCTTCCTTGACCACCCTATATTTGGATGGGTGTTCACGCTTGGTGGCCATGCCAAATGAAGTGGGAAACTTGTCCTCTTTGACTACTCTAGTTTTGGATGGGTGTTCAAGCTTGGTGGCCATGCCAAATGAAGTGGGAAACTTGTCCTCTTTGACTACTTTCAAATCGAAGAAATGTTCAAAGTTGGACGCCTTGCCAAATGAAGTGGGGAACTTGTCTTCTTGACCACTGTAGATTTGGATGGGTGTTCAAGCTTGGTGGCCTTGCCAAATGAAGTGGGGAACTTGTCCTCTTTGACCACTCTAGATTTGAATGAGTGTTCAAGGTTGGAGGCCTTGCCAAATGAAGTGGGGAACTTGTTTTCCTTGACCACTCTGTATTTGATTGGGTGTTCAAGCTTGGTGGCCTTGCCAAATGAAGTGGGAAACTTGTTTTCCTTGACCACTCTATGTTTTACTGGGTGTTCAAGGTTGGTGGCCTTGCCAAATGAAGTGGGAAACTTGTTTTCCTTGACCACTCTATGTTTTACTGGGTGTTCAAGGTTGGTGGCCTTGCCAAATGAATTGGGAAACTTGCCTTCTTTGACCACTGGATCTTTGAGTGGGTGTTTAAGCTTGGTGGCTTTGCCAAATGAATTGAGGAACTTGTCTTCCTTGACTACTCTAGATTTGGATGGGTGTTCAAGGTTGGTGGCCTTGCCAAATGAAATGAGGAACTTGTCTTTCTTGACTACTTTTAAATTGAAAGAATGTTTAAGGCTGGTGGTTTTGCCAAATGAAGTATGTAACTTGTCTTCTTTGACCACTCTAGATTTGATCATTTGAGAAGCTATTCAATCTTAGTGGCTTTACCAAATGAAATGGGGAACTTATATTTTTGTTTTACTATTGTAGATTTGAGAAGGTGTTCAAGGTTGGTGGCCTTGCCAAATGAAGCAAGGAATTTATCTTCCTTGACCACTTTCTCCATGTGGTGGTGTTCAAGATTGTTGACCTTGCCACATAAAGTAGGGAACTTATTGTCAACTATTTTAGATTTGAGTGGATGTTTAAGCTTAGTAGCCCCCAATGAAGTGGGGAACTAGTCTTCTTCAACCACTCTCAAATTGAAAAATTGTTCAAGGTTGGAGGCCTTGCCAAATGAAGTCGGGAACTTGTCTTCCTTAACCACTCTAGAATTTGAGTGGATGTTCAAGTTTGTTGGTAACTCTAGATGAGATGAAGAAGTTATATTATTTGGATAAACTCAATTTAGATGGGTGTATTTTGTTAAGTTCTTTATCAAAGAATTTGGGATATGTTCCTTCAATACGAATTCTCCTTGAAGAAGTTGTCCAAATTTGGAACCGTATATATTAGCTAAATTGTTATCACCAACTTCTTTGGCTAGTATTGAAAGCAAGTATTTTTGTCTTGAAGGTGATCATCATGATGAAGTGGTTTGTGATGAATGCAAAGTGACCCCTATAATGGGGCCTTACTTTTAAGGCAAAGGCTATTTTTAAAACTGACTTTGATTTGTGCCTTGAGTGTTTTATAAAATTGGAGTTGTCGTTGGAAAATTAAAGCCAATAATAAATTATAATAGTAGTGAGTAGGAAGATTTAATCATGTATAATATTTGACTAAACTTTGGATTGTATAGACAATTTATTGCAATCTATTGAGGATTATTTACGTAATTTGATTATTTGGATAGCAACTATAACTATGATATGTGTTGTTTATATTTAATTTTAATTTTTCATTTAAGAGTATTGAGTCATTGAATCATAGCAATTTTCTTGAATGTGTAATTGTATGGCATACAAAAGTGTATTTTACCAATATCATATCATGTCAACATGTGCCAAAGCATGAGTATTTAAACAACAAATGACATACCAATGATTCTATGAGTTTTTTAATACTCTTGTTACATACAAATTAAGTACACAAATGAGTTAGAACTAACCTCCAATGTAAACTAAAATGTATAGAATTCCATTCAATTTGGATGGTTGCAAGGTATTGCATTAGTACTACTATGACACAATGCTTGACAATGGCCCAAATATCAACTTGTGGCAAGACTTTAGACCACCATGAGTCATGGCATGTGGCTTATAACATGTGTCACAACCACCAAATCTACCTATTCAAAAGAAATGACACAAATGTTAAAACACTTATATCACTACTACCACTTGACAATGAAAAAATCTATATAAGTATATAGCATTTAATTTGATCAAATATGAATTATGTTAATTTTGATAATTAAAAGAACAATTAAATATGTCAAGTGATGAGGCATCAAATAGTGTTAAATTACGTCACAATTTATTATTAATTGGGCTAAACTGGGTTTTGCCGATATTGTGTTTTTATGGAGACCTTTGTCATTTAAGAACCTCATATAGGAATTGACTTTTTATTCTTGTCAATTAGGGTTTGGGATACTTAGGCTTTGAGGCTTCTTTGACTTTTCATCATAGTCAAGTGAACTTTGTGTGTGTTTTAGAGAGAAATTTTTTTGTTGTGGATTTGTAGTTATGGTGATTAAGTCATTTATAAAGCTTTGAATTTTTTCTTCTATGCATGCGCACTCTTGGATTCTTTCTAATAGAGCAAGAGCCATTTGACTACTTGTATGTTTTGAAATTAGATCTTCATTCATTTGAAAAGAATCCATTTTCTCAATAATTTATAGGTTAAAACAACTTATAGTGAGGATATTGTATGATGTAAGGGTTGATATTGTTACATATATTAGTGCTTACATATGATTTTGAATACAAGATATTGCATTTGAACTAAAATGTGGAGTTTGGTTCGGGGGGGCAAACAGCTTGGTCAAGGATAGAAGTTTTTTAGCCCTTTGGGGATTGTTTGATGGTGTATGAGCAACTATTGGATGACAACTTCTAGTAGCTGACTACTAGATGGGAAACAATGACTATTGGGCAAGGATGGGTTGATGTGGCATCCATACATTTTTCATCCAAAAATTTACATCTACAATTTTTATCCAAATTTCTAAAGTCTAAATTTCATTGTAGATTTGAAAATCTACATTCCAGATACATTATTGAAAATTTGAATCTTTCAAATTGGTAGATTTTGAAAAAAAGAAAAGAGTACAAATCTATTTAAACCTCTAACTTTTAAGTTATATAGCTTCTTTATCCAACTCAAGGTGTAATTGCAACAAAACTTGAATGTTGTTCAGATGCTAAAAGTTGAGGAATTTGTTATTACAATTTAGGGGCATTTAGAGAGGAGATTTTAGGATATCAAATAGGGCAATTTTGAAGGTTTTAGAGATTGAGGGCTACATTTTTGTAAATTTTTTTGTATTTTTTTGCTCTACTTGAGATATAAATTGTACTCATCATATTTTGCAAGAGATAGCTTTCTTATGTTTTTGCATTTCATTGTTTAGAAAAGAGGATCATATTTGGATTTTTTGGATTTTGTATTGATAACTTCTCCATTTGTGTGGACATTGTTGTTAGAGGTTTTTGGTGTTGCCTTTTTTTATATTTTGTAAATAAGTTTTAATTTTCATAGACATATTGTTATAGTGAAGTCAGGTTAATCACTAACAAGACCATTTTCTATGCACCAAGTGGTTGTTGCTTGTTTGAATTATAGTTAGTAGAAAGTAATGACTTGTGAACTACAAGTTTAGTAGTGATATAAGTGTAGATTGCCTTGAGCCTTTAGATAGTTGAAGGTACCAAAGTAGTCCTTTTATGGTATAAATTAGAAATTGATCTCCATCACTAGATTACTTGGAAGGTGAACACTCGAAGGACTTTAGATTTTTGGTGGATATCAATTATGCTTTTCTATATAATTCAATGTTGAATACCACCAAGAGTTTTTGGGTCTTGAGTGTAGATACATTTGATGATATGGAGGATAATTATTACAATTAAGTGCTTGACCAATTCTTGAGGTGTGCTAAAGGCATTTGCTTTCCAAATTGGATGCTCCTCTTTTGCACTAGGCTTGAAGAAATGTGCTAGAAGACCTAGTTTTAACTTTTAAGGACTAGCATATTTTTCAGTTTCTACGTCAACATTTGGAAAATGAAACTTTTCAAATCTATGATTAATGGATAGAGGTCAATTGGCTCAATTTTTAGCAAATTAACCACCTAAAGAACACATAGTTTGGATTTTGCCTACTTTGCAAAACACGCAAAACTTTAGTATAGAGGCTCAATATCCAAGGAATAATCAAATAGTCTAATGTATTGCAACTAAAGTCACTTGTTTTAATAGAACTAATCGTACAATATCAATTCTAAATGGAAATAACATTAAAATGTCCCATTGGTTCTAGTAATTGGGATCACTCATTAATCCAATAATTAGTTTCTGTCTAACACACATGGATGCACAATACAGATATGAAGTCCTAGTCTTATCCTAGTGTGTTGGTTCAAACAAGAACACTTATGTGAGGGAAAACATAACATATAGCTTAAAGCATACAAGTCTTCAATTCCTATTGCATTTGCTTAAAGCATAGGCTCACAATATTTGCTTAAAGCATCACTCCTCATTCACCAAACCACATGTTAATATAAATAATTACATCACACTTCAGTGTTTCAATATTTGCTTATAGCATTCCATAACAATTTTTATTAAAGCCATCCTATCAAAACAATTTAACTACATACTCACTCAGTTCATTGTAAAGTTATTTAATTGCTTTAAACAATCACAACACAAGGTTGTAATCTATATACATTCTCATTCACACACACTCCTCAATCAATTTAAATTCAGTATCACCAATTCTAACACAACTTCAAGTTATAGCTTAGATTACAATTATCTAATCATTGGATATACACACAAATTCATGCATTCACCCAATCACTAGGATTTCTACAATAGATGTACAATCTAAATGTTTTTTGATATTTTCATATAATTTTTAGCTTCAAGCCAACCATCTATTTTAGTACAAATGTTTAAAGTTGTCTCTCAACTGTAAACACATTACCAATTGCTTAAGCATACATCACTCATTGATAAGCTTAAAGCACTTACAAGAACACTTATACAACATCCGGCTTCAAGCCATAAGTCTAATTCAATTCATACGCTTAAAGCTAATATTCAATCAAGAGACTTAACATACATCGTTTAAGCATTCAACACTCACACAAACAATATTCCTACACGCTTAAGCGGATACAAACTAGTTCATCCATCTCAACAATATACATCACCAATAACTACTTTAAGTCACAGTCTACTCCTCAACAATTGCTTAAAGCTTCAATAAAATCAGACACTACTAAAGCAGATTCAACAATTACAAGAATAAAATCACAATTAGATTACAACAACTTTAAGCACATGAGAATATGAATTCCTTTCATAGGAAATTACACAAACAAAATGAATGCCCAATCACCTGTACCTGAATCTTAATCACAAACAACAAATTGCCGAATCATTGGGTCTTCAAACTCAATTTAAATACACACCAAAAATTGTCCAATCCCTGGGACTTACATACAATTACAAATATATGCTTAAAGCTTTATTGCAAAGATGAAAATCACTGGAACATTAGTACAACTAAAAACTTCAACATATACTCACACTAACAATGATGACAACCACAAAAGTGGAGAGTGAGAGAAAAAAAGCTCCAACCATCCAATACCAGTCTAAGCACCTTTCCAAATCCAACTCGGTTAAACTGTTAATAATCCAACTCTTGCACTCCTTAGAATCCCATGGCAAAACTTAAAATCAATAACATTTAAGCTCCGATCACTATGTATTCCTAAAACCGAGTCTAATTTGAAACCCATTCACATAACAAAAACAAACAAAAGGTTTATTCAACAAATTTACACACTTACAGGACCAAACGATATTTTTTGGCAATATAGCAATTTGGGGCAATTCACTACGAACTAAATTTTTATTTTTTATTTTAAAAAATTTTTACACAATATGTGTCTAAGGAGTAGCTTTAAGGCTCAACAATTTTTATAACTTTTGACTATATGGTAAAACATTGCTACATGGTAAAAAAATTACTACATGATATGTAATTTTCAATGAATTGAGGGCAACACAAGCAATTCAAAAAAATTCTTTATAAATCAATTTTTTTTTAAATAAAATTTTTTAATTGATTTTCTAGATTTATACATATGTGGAAAGCTTTTCATCATTCCATTTTGACTAATTACTTGAAGGTAATTATGGAATCTCTACTCTAAAATAAATTTTGAAGTCCTTTATTCAAGGTTGACAAATCTCTACGTCCGCCCAAAAAAGGCATCCATAACCCGGATGTCCGGATAGTCGGACGTCCGTCCGCACGGACGCCAACGGACGCAGCGTCCCTCCCGTCGTCAGAAGGCAGACGGGCGGGGGCGGACAGGGTGGGGCGGACGGCGTCCACGATTGTCAGCGGACATTGTGAACACAACGTCCGCGTCTGGACATCCTGTCAACCCTGCCTTTATTTAACTCAATGTCCAATTTAAAAAAGAAAAAAGAAAAGAATAGGATGTGTATTTTTTATCACAACATTAGAACCATTGGATTGATATTTTTCAATTCCATAACTGAATTCTTAACAATTTTGAATCATTCTCTACTTTCTATTTACTATTTTTTTTCCTATATGTTGTACAATTCTAAATGATCTAAATTTTTTCAAGTATAGAGACATCTTTGCCTTCAAGAATGAATCCATAGAAGGAATACCATTTGGGACATTTTTTCATGCAAATGTGACCTTGTAAAGTATAGCTGCTTAGTTTTTCACAGGGTCAAACAAAATTTTTTTTGTCAATTCAAATACTAATATCTTGCAATCTACACAATGGAATTCTTAAAAGAAATTCCGTATATTTTCAAGCCATCATATGATAAGATCCTACTTTGTCATGTGTCCAAAAATGTTTTTTTTTTTTCTAAAATTTGGTATTTGTATTAAAAATGGTAGTTTTGAATCATTTTTGGTGAAAACATAGTCAAAAACCTTCAAAGGTTAAGCAGCATTATTGGGAGGTATAGATAGAAGTCATAGAATATATTACTACTTTCAAAGAAGGGATTGCATCTTCCATGCTATCTTTTGAGAATGTAGAGGAAACAAAGTTCAAAACATTTGTTGAAGAAACTTCAAAGGAAGCTACTAAGGAGAAACAACTAATATTTACAAGGAAGCATTAGAGAGGCCAATTTATTTTTCAAAGCCACTAGGTAAAAAGGTAGTTCTACAAACTTTTGGATTGCGATTTGCTTTTAAGCCATTATGCTTATTTCTTGAGCATTTTGATACTAAGTTTGTAAGAGGTTGCTAAAAAGCAACTCTAAACAATGATTTGTCAACCACTATGATAATGGGGCAACCAATACTTGTGATTAGAACCAAACTTGCTCAAAACTGAACATGGGTTGAAACCCTGAGACTTCAACAAACACTAAAAGAAACTTGTGTTTTATTTTACAACCTTAGATTTTTTGGAATAGATTTTTTTTGACATCTAGCTATTTTTTTGTTTTTCATGATATTTATTGGATGTTATCTTTGTCATAAAAGAGCTAGATGTCATTATATATTTAAAATAAAAATCTGTTCTAAAAAATCCGAGCTCGTCACCTAAAACATAGATTTCTTATAGTGAGACGAGGCAGGTAATATCTTGCAAATTCTTCTTTATTAAATTTGCATGGCTTGTCAAATTTGTGATGAAAGTAAAATAAAATTGAACCTTTTCCTTACACTTTATATTTGCTAGTATGTGGGATTTTATTTTAGTTATTAATTCTTTTTCTCTAGTTTGAATGAAAACAAGTTTAAATTGCAAAAGAAAGATAAAATACAACCTAATCATGCCCATTAGAAGAGTTTTTCATCCTTGGGAGGGCTGTGAGTTCCTAAGCTTTGAGAACTACCCCATAGGGGGCCACAACAGCTCATTGACGTGATACAAAGATTGCTACATCTGAAAAAAATAATTTCTTTTTTCAGTTTTTTTCTTTATTTCAAGATGAATTTTTTTGAATTTTTTTTGTCAAGAGCATCCATTCCCTAGAAACTGGAGGGGAGGCATTCGTGACGCATTTGCTTGAAACGACTCTCCCAAGGGCCTAGAAATCTTCTAATGATTGCCATTGATCAAAAGAAGCCTAGAAGAGAGGTTTAATAGAGGCTTTGAATTGATAGAAGTTGAGTGTGAGTAAATCTAACAAATTTGCATATGTGAAAGTTTGACGGAAGATGCATTTGATAAAGTTTGACAAAAGTTGTGGTAGTTTTATAGGAAAAATAAATAATAGGAAACAATGTGTTCAAGTATTAAAAAGTAATATCAAATGAAATGAAAAATTATACATTTTCATAACTTTTTGTAATTTTAAGTTTTAGTCAAATTCATTTCAAATTCAAAAATCTTCTTGTAGAATATGTAATGTTGATGAATACTCAAAGTTTTAAATTATAAATTTATTATAGAATTATCCATATTGTATCATTGAGGACCAAATATTGAAATTTTAAACAATGGATGAATGCAAACATTTCACAAGCACATAAAATCTTAGTATTTTCATTCATCTAAATTGTTTGTAGATTATTGAATTTTCATGCATTTGTACAAAATGTAGATTTTTAGAATTTTTCTTTATAAATGTTCTACAATTCAAAGACTCTAAGATATGTTTGACCACAAAAATTAGTTTTTTCAGAAGAAAAAAATTGATCCTTCAAAAACAACTTGAATAATTAAGTAATTTAAGAAACTTTAAAAAAACATTATAATTATAATTCAAAAACTAGAATTTAAGATTTATTTTTTGTTTGTTTAGAAGGTAAAAATTCCTCTAAGTACTTAATCCCTAAAGGACCATTGTCCCTTCCAGGGACAAATGGGATTTCGAGCAGGTACCTACGGGCTGAAATTTTTCCTTTTTTTTTGAAATTTTTTGAAGATAAATAAATAGATTAGCTTCAAAAGTATATAATTTTTTTCCAATTGGTGCTCAGAAACAAAATTATGTCCAAATAAGCTCAAAATAGGAGACGGGGGGCAATAAAAAAATTTGAAAAATTTGAATTTGAATTTTTTTTTATTCATAAATTTTATATTTTTTTATACATGTGAAGCTTTGATTCAGTCCATTTGGATTTTTTATGAGAAAGTTATGGACAATCTTGTTTTTTGAGCAATTAGAGCATCTTCTTGAAAAAATAACTTGTAGAATTTCTTTTTTGATTGCAATTTCTGAATGCAATTTTTACAATTTTTCAAAAGAAAAATTTTCACGTGGTCAACCTTTCTTGCTAAAACAATCTCACCATTGGGATTAGTGCATTTTAATTTCATTTTAGAGATATAAATATTTTAGATTTTCCTTCTATCTCATACCTACTTCTATTTAGCAATTTTTTAAAGAATAAAAATTAAGGTTTTCTGAATTTTTTGAATTTTTTCTAAACACTCAATTCAATTTTATACCATAAAGATTTAAAGCTCAAAATGTTGTAGTGCAAAAAATTAAAGTTAAAAAATCTAGTCCCCCAATGTGTTGAAAAACTTGTTTTTTCCACTTTAAATGCAAATATCATGCAATCTATGTGGTCAAAAATTCTTAATTTTTTTCCGCACATTCTCATTATAGTTAGGTGTAAGATCCTACAATTAGATGTGGAAAAAAAAAAAAAAATTTTTTTTTTTTACCTTTTGCAATAGAAATGGCAGTTTTGAATGTTTCTTGGCAAAGAAAAGGCCTTGGTCCTTTAGGGGTTAAGTTCAATTGAAATTACGAAAGTAAATATATAGAATGACAGTCTATACTTGAAATGAGTTTTTTTTTAATTTTTTAAAATTTTTTTATTATTATTATGGTGGGATCCCTTGAACTATGCATCCTCTAGTCTCGTTATTTGTATCGTTGAAGGATTGTTGAAAGAACACTGTTCATTCTTGGTAGTGTTTTCTAAAACTATGATTTTCCTCCACTCTAACTTTTGAATTATAAACTCAATGTCAAATAGTTAAAAATTGCATTGAACTACCCCAAGTGAACCAATTTCTTTTTCACTTGGATGTGCATAGAATTCACTTCATGATTGAAAAGCATTTGCACATGTTACATACTCATTACTTAGTTGGTTGCATTCGAATTAGAACCAATACTATACTATCCAATTTTAGTTATGTAGATCCATCCTATGTTTCCAACACAAGATATTAAATCCTCCATTTGAAGTAGGCCTAGCAGGATAATTATGCAATTCACTAGGGGTAAAAATTTAAAAAAAACACTATATTGTGCCGTGTCTAGGGTAAGACGTAGACCCCTCCTAGCTAATTTGGAGTCTTTTGATTGCAAATCTGAATTCAGAATTTGTAAAAAAAACCTTTTGCGGCAAATAAAAAATGCCTACGTTTTCCTTGAAGGTAAATTTAGCCCGGAGAGCCTACTTTGAATGGAGGATTTAGTATCCTCCGTTTCCAACACATCATTAATGGCACTCAAACTTCCATTGTGCATGTACTGTACAACGGCGGAAGTGCTCTCTAGAGTTGGAGTTGGAATCCAAGGCATGGCGTTCGTGTAACAAGGCTCCTCTGAAACGTAAGGTACCGTCCACGCTTCCCATTCTCTATACCGCTATCAATCGAGGTTATCCTTGACCGTACTGAGGAGTTAGAGTACGTCCTCCTTCGTGAACACCCTTGGCCCCCTCATGTTCAAGGTTTGGGAGTACACTTACCACTGTTGGAGTAACAGTTCATGGAGTGAATTGTCCGCCTCTGAGTGAGGACTGGTAGTGCAAGTACATCAATGTCCACCGAAAGGTGTTGACGTAGTTGTTGTGCTGACAGATGAAATCAGACGACGAAGAGGGTCTCCTTGATACAATTGATACACAATGTGCAAGTCCATTTTCTGGTTTTGATCTAGTTGATGGTAATCCTGGGAAGCAAAAGATAAGGCGGAATATTAGGGCGATTGATCAGAGGATGGTGCCCTAGAATCTGCTAGTCTATGGTGCTCATTTATAATTTTGCAAGGTATTGAACTGAGACATAATAGTCCACGCCAACAGCGACCACCTCAATCATGCCATCTGCATCATAAATGATTCACATTAAGCAATGAACAAATGAGTGTCATCACGAGTTTCAACACACAACTAGTTATAGTGCCCACTTCAATCGAGAATATGTCTAGATTCCTTCCAGATTGGGGTATGAATCTAAACTGATAAGCAAGTGAACACCGCCCCAAGGTTGAAAATTTGCATCGGTCGTGCAAAGTTTGTTTAGGGTTTGGAATTCCATGTTGAGTTGCTGGGAATGCGAAGGGTGTGGAGTTTGTTAGTAGTTGAAACAAGGTTTGAGATTCTCTTAGAATGCATGTTTTGGACTCTTGGTATAAATAAAGTAGAAGTGGTGAGAATATAGGTGTACTCGCCTAAAATTGATCCTAGGCATTTATGTATGGACGTTGTATAGTTTAGGCACAAATCTGGATGGCACGATTTGGCAAATAGGTCTCAATTGGAGGATGCTACCCTCAAGTCATATGAAGAAAGTCTTAACGAACTGTAAGATCTACTTGTACTTGGGGCTGGAATGTTGGATTGGTGACTTTGCATTTTGCTGCAATTGTTGGAGTAGCTTCCATGAGGAAATTAAACATGACTAGGATTCCTGGTTCTTATGGACGGTTCGTTGATATTTGTATTGTGAACAAAAAGATTTGGTGCTGGTACGTGTACTAGGGCTTATCTAGAGAGATCAGTGGAAAATGGTTTGGAGAGCTGAACACGTGGGGGTGGTCTTTTTAGGCCAACATTGTGCTCAGAGGATATCGAGGATGGAATACTCCAAGAGCCCTTGAAGCTCTAGACACGATACTCCCTAAAGTATACAATGGTCGATGGAGGAATTTGTTGCAAATTCAAGTTGCTAATGGAAAACTAAGATCATTTATTTGGTTGGCGGTGCAAATAGAACTTAAGTTTGCAGAGGATGAAGTATTGTACAGAATGTGAATCTCTCCTTTGGATGAGGATTTTGTATAGCTGTTTCGAATTTGATTTTCTTACGGAATGGATGTTTTTGTCTTTCAATTGAACTTTACAAGGAAGAGTATGCTTACCTACAACAAGATGCAGAAGTCCAACCGGAGCTTGTTGTGGTCTTTTTTGGAGCCAACAACGGTGCTTTTCCCATGCCAGGCAGCCAAAGGCAACACGTTCCCCTTCGTGAATTTGAAGACAATTTGTGTCGCATTGCAGTGCATCTTCAGGTCTCTCTACCTTACAAAATTACCTTTGCCAATCTTCGTGGTCATTTTCAGGAGATAGACGCTATTGAAGTGAGCTAGACTACTTTTTGAGTTCTAGATCTTTGTGCAGAGGGTTTGAGGATCCCGAAGTAGCACCCTTAGTCCCGCACGTTTGTAAGACACTAGTCGTTCTTCCTTGAACAAGGGCTTTCAGAGAAAACTAGGGTGGTATTGACTACTGCACCACCCATATACGAGTCTGACCGCTAAGAATGAGATAGGTTGGTTCCTTTGGTGATATTCAACCGCTCTGCTAAGAAGATTTGTTTTCGTTCGTATGACAAGTTCAAAGCAGATAGTATTGAGTAACTCATTGAAATTAAATGGATATTGTGAAATTGCCGATTGTGCTATTTTCAATATATGCATGTTTAAGCCCATGCTCTCTTTCTATCTACAAAATGATTGAATCAAGATAATTCTAAGTACTGGCTTATTTGAATGCAAGTAATTGCTACTTGTGCTGCACTAAATGAAAGATGGACTTGGGGATTGTGTAGGAATTAGGCTCCTAAGTAACGGTTACAACTGATGCATAGTGGAATATAGAGAGAAGGGAGGGAACTACGTGGATCGTACAAATAAACGTGCGGGTCAATATGCCGTAGCATAAGTGCATAAGTGCATCTCAGAAAATGGGAGAGGGTACATTGACCTTTGGACCTCAATCCAACGTCAGCCAACTTGGCAAACAGCTTGCCTCACGTAAGAGACTCACGAATGCAACCTTTCCTGCAGATACATATTTCATAGGAATAGTTCTTCTTTTGTTGAATTGCTAGAATGTTGTATGATTCCTTGGTTATTATACTACCATTGAATTGATTTTGTTCGACCCTAGAGACATTGAGGAGTCTGCAAGCGCTTGAGAATGAAAGTCTTTTGATGTACTCTTCCGCATTTTCACACAAGTAGGGAACCCACCCACAAGAGGTAATGTAGAAAATGTAGCCTTGTTCCAACTGGCAGGGTTTACATTCAAAACATCCTTGAATAGCGATCGATTGGTAGGATTTAGTGCAGATAGGTTTCCTTAAAGTGGTACCTTTTGGGGGGTTTCTACTAGTGTTGCGCTGGACTTCGAGAGGTCATTCGCGCTTCTTATTGGGCTCTGAATGAGAGATTGCCACAATGGAATGCATCTTAGTTCTCAAGGGAGCGTTGTGATGCTAGAGGAGCTAATCAAAGTGTTGAAAGATGAAGCCCAGCTAGCAATATGAAGCAGTGCCGGAGGACTTGTCTGAATACTAAATTTACATGAAGGTCCATCGCTCTAAAGCTGTAAGAGTGTCACCTTGAGTTTCACCTGCTCATATTTCAATCCACATTTTAGCCCTTTTTCAATGTAGAGGTTTTGCATCTAGCCTAGCAAAACCAACTCAAGATTCAATAGGTGAGGATGCTATCACTGACGCACCATCCATATTGATCGACAATGCTCCACAATCTATCAACAAGTATCATCATAGAGAGGTGGACTCATGTGCATTTCAACTCTTCCATGAATCAAAAGCCTCCCGTGGTTTGCAAGCAACATCATGTGGTCATTTGCAAGGGAACAACTAAATTTATGTCAAAATTTTGCATCAGTAGATTGCATCTCATGTGTGTCAATTCTCATCCAGTTCTGAAAGAAGTTTCTTCTGATCTTACAGGGGTGGCCAGGTGGGGTTCCAGGTTGAGGTTGGAGATGCTTCTGTGGTTTAAAAGCTTGTTGTTGTTGACACCTTGACCCAGAAAGAACACAAACGCATACGCTATCTGAATCCAGTAGTAGTAAGCCAACGTGTTTCATCGCCAAAGTATTCTAGTCGCTACCATGGCGAGTACGATGGCCATGTCTACAATGGAGGAAAATGCATCGCATAAACTGTTACTAGTGACTCCATGTACGAAATCGTTTTGGATTTGCTGCCTGCACCTTGAAACAGGCCAATACACAGCTTGAAGCTTGTATGGAAGTGAAAGGAATTGTGCAGAATCATTGAAGTACAACGATTTTGAGCAAGCATATGGAGTAGATGGAGTGGGAAAGTGACTCTAAACGGGTGAGATGAAGTTGAACAAGCAAATCATAGAAGATTCAGAAAGCATTCGATGGCCTTAGTCGTGTGCCTCACAACTGCAAGAGCTCAACCGATCGGTCTTCTACAACCCAAGGCTTGTACTGTACAGTACACCAGCTTTGTTAATGAATTAAGTGGCCATGAGGAATGTGAGTCCCATGCTACATAAATCCGCAGTGTGTAGAGAAGCTCGACTTAGCAGAGTCACCATGTGCAACTCGTTGTATGAAGGAAATGAAACTAATTCCATCTCTTATCCAACCCCTTGTTACCAACCAAGATGAGTTCCAATTATAATTGTCAAATGAATGCCCGTTCATCTTTGAATGGAAATGGCCATGTCTACTTTCCGTTCTTCAGTGATTTATAACCTCCCACTTGGAATGCTTGCATAAGAAATTCTGTCGCAGTAAATAATGAAAAATTAATGGCAACATGTTTATCTCTTGTACATAAAAGACCCTTCTCATAATCACACTCCTACATATGTTAGAAATGCTTCAAGTAATGCAAATGATCTCCTTTGCATCAAGTCCATGTATATTTGAAGAGGATACCAATTCTATATGTATTCTCTATGTTGTATAATGGTTCAATAGTACAAATTTCTATTGTAAGCTAACAACAACTAGGTGTGTTCACATAAGGGCTTGAACATGGTTCCTATTATTGAATTGTATTATTTGTAGTTCAATAATGCCAACTTTTGAGCTAACAACAACAACAAGGTGCATCTTTATAAGTTACATTCTTTTTATTGAATTTTAAAAGTTCCTATTGGGTCTAACTCATAGTCAGAAGGGGATTCTAAATTCTTCTATTAAAGCTCTTTTTAGGTGGAATTGGAATTCAAAAGGACATCCTAAATTCTTTTAGAAGGTATTATTTTGAACTTGGTATGAATAAACTAAGAATTTTCAAAATGTTAAAAATAGGAGTATTTCAAAATTGACCCTAAACTCTCATGTATGGAGAATGTACATTTTAAGCAAACATCTACATGGGATGGTTTTACATTCAATTCACAATTAGGTGTGGTTACCTTATATGTGTATTCTCCAACTCAGAAAAACCTAAAAAGTTCATTTCAGACTGAATTCTAAAAGCTGTATAGGTCACCCGTGCTAGGGAGTACCTTATCAATTGTCTTCTCATTCAATAATTGTGTTGAACTTACCGACAAGTTCGAAGCAACAATACCTTATCTGAACTCCAAAGAGCACCACTTGGATGGCTAGATATGGTCGCACCATCCTGTCGATTGTGCACAGAAGAAGCTTCTGAAGTGGGGTCACTGCACTTTGGCCACGGTGACTTGTTCTGTTGGGAAACGAGGGTTTCTTCCACCTTTGATGTTGCAAGTTCAATCGGAAACTACCTTATGTTTGTTTATGGTGTTTGTTTGTTTGTTCAGGTATATGTTAGGGAGCCAAATCACCGCAATATCAATTTTCAAGTGCAAAACAGTCGTGGATGTGGATGATATGGATTTACACCCCTTGTAGGAGTTGTAGCCAACGGTGATGCACGAAGCCCACAAGCATGGAACGGGGTGGTGGCACGGTGTCTACCCTCACTGATAGCAACATTGTCAAGAGGTTGGATTGCTACCTCATTGTGTGCATAACCATATGCATGTTTTGATCCATGCACATGAAAGGGATATAAATTTTCGGAGAGTCCATTTGAAGTGATGGCTTGGCTTATGTATTTTAGTATTTATTGTTGTTAGAAATTGAATTTGTATTGAATTGGCCAATATAAATGACGAGTTCGGATTAGAAGCTGAAAGTGCTTGTGTGAAGTAGACCTTCGCATTCTTTTGGCAACTAGAAATCTGCATTGGTGATTTGGTGTTTGCTTTTTCATGTGTAGGGACGAGAAACTTCCTGAAAGTAAGGTTCTAGTCATTCCTGATGGTGCGGGTGCATAGACGAGCTTCAAGGGACCAATTAGCAGGCACGGATGGGCTTGGCCTTCGTCTTTTGTTGGATGAAAGACCGCCAGACCTTAAGCCTAAGGTCTTGCTCAGTCACAACGGCACACTGGCTATGCTTCCTAGCAGCAACATTGTGAAGAGGTTCGATAGCTACATCATTGTGCATCGTATGTATGGTTTGAATCCGCGTACATGAGAGGGATGTCTCGAAGAGGGCCTTTGAAGGCATGAGTTGTTTTCTGTCCTTTTCTATCGATTGCTCTTCGTTTGGATGTCTACTGCATTAGCCATTTTGCATAATGAGTTTACAGTCGAATGTGATATTTGATTGCACTGCATGTGTAAGGAGTCAGAGCTTAGCATTTTTTTGGCGAATGACAAACTGCATCTGGGCTTTGGTGTTGTCTGTCTGGTGTGTAGGGGTGAGAAGCATCCTGAAAGTCTGCTCCCAATCATTCCTTATGGTACGGGTGGCCAAACAAGCTGTAGTGACCAATTGCAGAGCATGGATGGTCTTGGTCTGTGCCTTCCGTTGCATGAAAATCGACCTGAGCCGAAGCATAAGATCTTCCTCAGCCACAGTGGTGCACAGAAGAGCTTTGTGAAGCAATTGTGCAAGGACATTTAGAGATATGATAGATACCTTTTTTCGATATACTTCAGACAAGTTTATCCATTGGATGTGATTTTACGAAGGCAATCTTCAAAGCGATTGAGCAATGTCAGGTGGCAGTGGTTGTTTTGTCGGAGGACTTCTTTTCCAGGACCAAGTGGCCGATGTTGGAATTGTCTGCTTTGGTGAAAAGGAAGAGTCATGATCCAAATCTAATTATTATGCCGGTGTTCTTGGGAGAGAGAACCATGACCGTTGGTTTTTATTGTGGGAGAAGTGGGCCAAGGATGATCGAAGAATAATCCTTGAGGATTGGATGGCTATTTTCAAAGTGTTTGGATACGTCAACAGTGTTTCTCTTTGTGGTTGGGATGAAGTGCAATGTTGAAAAGATATTGTGGATGCCATTTGGAAGGAAGTTCCACCAGAAACATGGCATGATGATTCTTGTATTCAAGGAAGGTTGGGCATGTGCAAGGTATGTAATACGCACATTGGATATAAGATTGTCATATGGACCTATCATTCTTTAAGTAAGGGTGAATATCATTTAGTGACCATGTTGACATGGCCAAAAATGTGTGATTTCACGGTTTAGTTTTCATTGGATATGGACATGCTTTGATTGGGTGGGGGACATTACATGCATGCATACAAACTTCATGTCTTGGGGTATTTATTGTTGCATGCTTATTGGAGTAATTATGTGCATCCTTTGGAATGCTTAGTATACTATCCTTCATAGAGTTGCATTTGTAATTGGTCGTATTTGCTTCTATCATAGTTAAATAAAGGCTCCTTGTCATCTTCATAATAGGTCACAAGCATTTGTAGTGAATTTTTTTATTGCAAAAATAGGTTTGAAGTTCTTGATATGATTTCTTTTTGTAAAACTTCTCACATTCAACACTTCATAAATCTTCTTGTTCATTTTAGACATCATGTGACAAGTTGATAGCTAGTGTTCCAAGAGTGGTAGGCACAACATTGCTAATAATTTGCAATTTGAATCTTTGTTTTGTGAGCACTTGTAGTTGACTATTTAGGAGCATTTACTAAAATTCTAATTTGTTGAGATCAACCATTGTTTTTGATAGGCTATTGATGAAAAGATTGGAGGCTTGGAGTTCTCAAAATGTTATAAAGTTCAGATATTGGAACTGTATGGAGTAGGAGGGATTGGAAAAAGCACAACTTGTATGACTTTATGCAATCAATATTTTGAGAAGTTCCATGGTCGAGTTTGTCATGTTGAGTTTGGAGTTGGAGATGAATTGTATATGTTATGAGAAATATTGAAGAGATTTACAAACACTAAGCATGATCGAATAGAGGGGCTCAACAAGGACAAGGTTTGATTTCATTCTTCTAAATGTTGGAATGTATGGGAATTTTCATTTGTTTAAAGTTTATTCTCATCATGTAATCTCTTATATGAACCATGTCTATAGGTATGTAGATACATACCATTCATCTCCATGTTTGGTGTCTGATAGTCTTTTCAAGTTTTCCCATTTAAACACCTCAACTAAAATGTAATTTATGATGTTGAATGTTTATTCAAATGTTTGTTGGTATTAACTTTAATGTGTTGTTATCATTGCAATGTAAGCATAGAATGAATGACATCAAGAATCAAAAGATTATTTTGGCCATTGATAATGTTTTTGAATCATATGAAATAATTGAGCAAGCCAAGTTGATATTGAGAGTAGGATTTGCAAAGAGTAGCATCATGATAGTGATTGCTCGTTCACTTGGAGACCTACAAAATTTTTACCTTAAAGAAAGTGAATGTTTAGAGATGCTAAAGTTAATAGAAGATGATGTCATCTATTATTTGTACAAGAGGTTGCATGTGATGGTTGTACCAATGAGCCACTCATTCGCCATTGTATCAATTGATGCAATTTTAGCAAAGGAGATGGTTTAACCTCTCATTATCATCCTTTGACATTGCAAGTATTGGGCAGACAACTTGGAAGTGATCAAAACTTGTAGCTTGAGAAGTTGAAAGAGATTGATATGTTCAACCAATATTGAGAAAAACTTAACAAGCATCCTATTTTCTCCATCTTAAGAAGGAGTTTTGATGTATTGAATGATGAAGATAAGCTCTTTTTTATGGATTGTGCACTTTTTACTAATCGTTCACCATATCTTTTGAGAGTTGATGATTTCCTGTACAAATGGTTGAGCAAGATGCATGGGAAACAAATTAAATCTCAGGTATGAAGTGGTTGTATTGGTATTTTAGTAATATTTTTATTTTTATTTTGTAAAGGCTTTTGTTTGAAAATTGTATAGTTCATTGATCTTCTTGGTGAAAAAAATTGTATCTTATTGTCGAGTTGATTTTTTAAGTTGTTGCCAATTTGTCATACTCATAATGATTGCAGTTGAATGGTCTTAAGTGGAAATCACTCATCTAGTCTTTGGAAGAAGATACCTATGGGATTGGCATTAATAACCTTTGGCAAGAGTTTTTTTATTACAAAGACTACAGTTGGAGAGTGGGAATCTCATTGTTGGATTTATGAATAGTTCGTTAGTTCTAATGATCCACATTTTGAAGAATCTAGGGTCCACATTGGTGTATGGAAGAAGGCGTAAAGAGTATCACTGGATTGGTCATATATAAAGACTAGCAATCTTCGTTTTTGCTCCAACTTGACATCATTGCACTTGGTGCATTTTCATTTGGAGGGCAATGTATTGGACTTCAATGGTGTGTATAATCTAAAGAGTTTAATAATCTTGATAGATTCTGTTTGCAAAGTACATGAACTTGGGATGCTTTGGCAACTATTTGTACTCGATTGGTGTGGTGAAATGCCAAGCAATATAGCATTTATTGAAGAAATTGAAGGTTTAACCAACCTACAAATCTTGAATTTATCAAACTATGGTTCTAGCACAAAGATTGAGTTCCCAAATTTGAGTTACCTAAGTTTATTACAAAGTTTTGGCTTTTGTAGATTGAGTAAAGGTGTTTCCATATCTTTCAAGTCTGCAATGTCCAACTTACAATAGCTTCATCTAGAAATTTGTGAATCTTTGCAAAGGTGCAATGGATTAGGTGACTTAGTTGAGTTGGAAGTACTTGAAATATGCAAGTGTCCAAATCTAAAAGGATTGCCCAATTTACAAGCGTTCAAAAATCTTAGAGTTTTAGAATTAAGACATTGCTTGCTAAACAAGGCAGTGATAGGACTAAGTGAGTTGATTAATTTGCAAGAATGTACTATCTCCATTGATGGAAAAATTGAATGATCTACACAAATTGATAAAGATTTGGTCTATTAATTTTGAGGGATGGAGCCCTCCAGGATCATTGGTTGTTGATAACTTGGTGAATTTGGAGGAATTTTCTATTGAAAAATGTCATGGTGTTGATAGATTGGATGGCCTTTCAAAGCTAAAAGGATTACGCAATATTTATTTGCAAGGTTGTGATTTCAAGAATGTGGCATGTTTAAATGACTTGATTGGATTACACAAGGTTACTATATGTGATTGCAATCTTTTAGAGAGATTTCTACATATGCACTATGCCACAGGGTTAGAGGTACTTCACATAAGTGATTGTAAGAATCTTCAAGTGTGGGATGGATGGAGTAGAACAAAAGCAATATCATCTAAAGCAATTGGGAAGGATTTGACATATAATAGAACATTTTCCAACCTACAAGAATTATCTCTATGCTATGTGGCAATCAAAGAGCTACCTGATTTAAGCAACTTTCCAAAATTGGAAGTGCTTTTTATTGCTAGTTGTCAAAGTTTGATGAGGTTGACAAGCAATGTGCCATTGACTAGTTTAAGAGATATTATTCTCATCACTTGTGAGAATTTGACAACCATTCCAAGTTTCAATGGTTGCAAGCATCTTGAAAGTATTAAAGTGTCTTTATGTGGAGTGACATTGAATGAGAATGAGATTGAGTATCTTATGGTACTTTGTCCTACAATAGATATTGATATAGATTAGAACCTATACATTCATGCCATTTTGACATACTCTAAATTCTTGAGATTATTAGTATTGAAATGTTAGTAAATTATTATGTCATCTTGAATGGTTATGTTATACTTGGAATCTTTGATTTTGTATAAACAATTTGGGTTTTTGTTATGATGTTTATTTGTTTTGTAATTTGGGTGTAAAATTTGGTTATGGCATATAGAAAAAACAATGCATAGCAAGTTGCATGACTAGCAAGGATGTATTGGATGAGTTATTATGCACATAAAACTTAAGCTTGTTGTGAAAACTAGTATACAAATTCATGGGAGTGGTGAGGGAGTTTAGTTCTATAGCAAATGTGTGCTTTTACACTAATGGATATAACCTAAACAATTCAAACCTTCCACTTATATTCAATGAAGGATCTAAATTCTAAGATACTCCAACTTCAATGTAGCCAATTTAAGGTAGAGTGGACAATTATACTTTGGATATGGAGTACAAACCACATAATCTTATAAGAGATTTTATAATCTATCTTCTAGGTTTGCAATGTCCTTTTCAAACTCTTGACTAAAAAATGATTAAAAAAAAATGTCCTACTTTTAATTTGACCTCTAAACTATGGAGCGTTTTTTAGGGTCACAAGTTTGTTATTCTTCCAAAATATTTGAGATTCCAAATTGTAGTGGATAAAACTATTTTACATTATTTCATATTTTCCAAAAATAATTGACTATTTATAAAGAACCATCAATTTGCAATTAGATGTCAACTTTTGCTAATTTAAAGGTTTATTGGTTACAAAGTATTTTGTGATCTAAAAAATATATATGTAGAGCTTAAATTTGAGTTTTGAATCTTTAGCTAGCACTACATAAATTAGAGAAGATATTTTTCATAAATTGTACTCCCTTCATTCCAAAATTATCTTCCAATTCCCTTTCATTTTTTGTCCCAAAATGATCCTATAGGTGCATGTTATAGTATAGAAGGAAGGATTTTGAGGTAAATTTTGGGGTACAAAAAGAAAGTTCAATAATAAATCTTGATTTAGAATATGCTGAAGAATGTCCTATTCAGGCTATTTTCTGTATTGGCCACCATTACTAATGAAGTCACAAGTCAAGTTAACAACCACATGGTCTTCGTAAGAGCTCAAGCCTTGGGCTTCAAGAACTAGCCTACAAACATTGATCCTATTGTATAGAAATTGACCAATTAAATGTTGATCGTGGTCTATAGAAATTGGATAATTGTATGGCTAACAATGCTCTTTAAAAATGCCTCAAAAATCCCACTTTTGAATACTCTAAAACTACATTTTGGAAGTGGCTCAGGAACTCAAAGTTATAGGATGATAAGAGTGTACCAAACTCTACTTACAACTCAATTCTTTTTAAATATTATTTTCAACCTTAATCCCTAAAGGACTAGTTTGCATTTTTTTTTGGCAATATAGTGATTTTGGACAATTCATTATGAATATGTTTTCTATTTATTTTTCTTAGAAACTTTCACACATGTGCCCAAGAAGTAGCTTTAAGGCCCAACAATTTTCATAAATTTTGACTACATGGTTAAAAAATTATTGTTTGATATGTAGATTTAACAAACTACAAGCAACCCAAGCAACTCTTAAAATTTCCTTAAAAAAAAATTTAGAAATAAAAATTCAAAATTGATATTCTAGATTTATGTATATGTGGAAAGCTTTGAATCATTCTATTTTTATTAATGAGATGAAAGCTATGAGAAGCTTTAGTTTGTTGGTAGTTATAGAATCTCTATTCTAAAATAAACTTTGAATCCCTTTATTTAATTCAATTTTCAATTTTTAAAGAAAACAAAAACATTGGGTGTAGATTGTTTTTTACAACATTGCAACCATTGGGATTGGCATTTTTCAATTCCATAATTGTATTCTTAATAGTTTAGTATTTTGAATCATTTTTTACTTTTTTCTACTTACTATATTGTACAATTCCAAATAACTTGAATTTTTTCAAGCATACAACCAACTTGCCTGGAAGAATGAATCCAAAAAAGGACCACCATTTGGGACATTTTTTCATACAAATGTGACCTTGTAAAGTGCACCTGCCTTATTTTTTGCAGGGCCTAAAAAAAGATTATTGTCAATTCAAATGCTAATATCTTACAATCTACATGGGGGAAATTTCTAAATTTTTTCACATCTTTTCAAACTGAAGTACTACAAGATCCTATAGTTACATGTGTCCTAAAATGGGTTTTTTTTTCTAAAAATTGGTAATTGTACTAGATATGGCATTTTTGGAGCATTTTTGGTGAAAACATACTTGAAACCCTGTAGGGATTAATTTGTAACATTTTTTCCAACACAAAGACCATTGTGGAACAAAGGAAATAGAATCTTTGCTTAACTCTTGTGTTCTTGCTATGATTTTCTTGCATCAACATTTGAGATGTAATTGGTTTATTAGGAAAGTGAGAATGTCTTTGTCTTCAAGTAAATGGCCATTCCTTTGATTTTATTTCTAAAGATATGAGCATAAAGCTATTCCATGGATTCTATTTGTGAAATAACTTTTGGAGAATCTTTCTTTAGGTTTGGATCTTTAGAAAATAGTTATTTATTGGATTTGTTCATTTTTCAAGTTTTATCTTATTTCTTTTTACCTTTCTAAATCTCATAATATTTTTCTATTTGGCTCAAAATCAACATAAATATCTAACCAACATCTCTAAATATAATTGCAAAGGCTCCAACATTGAGTGGTAATGTCTTAGCAATGTCTTAGTAATGTTATTGAGTTATGTAATAATGTACATGCACCTTAAAGCGTTCGTGTACCCAATGGTGTCCCTTTTAGAAAAGGAAATCATTTTAGAACATAAATGTAAACATACCAAATAGAGCTTATTAATTGTTGACCGATATGATAAGCCATGTATGACTCACCTAGATTTGTATTTCAGAATGACTCCCCTTCCTAGAAAGGGATGCCATTGGATACAAGGACACCATTAAGTGCCTCTACCTTAATGAACCTTCCTTTTGAAAAGTGACGGTGTGAATAGTGTGGGATGATATTTTTATAATGAAGCTCTCATCTTTTTAGTTATCAAGTCCATGATTCATAAGGACATGATTTAGCCGACATATAATCATGTTTTTCCATATCCAACTCTTGATTGCCTTCCTTGTGGTAATGTTTTTTCCAAAGGTGGATTCTTCATTCAAGTGACCAAGTATAATCACAAGCAAAATCCATGGTGCACATAGAAGAGAGGTAGTGTTTATGACATGTTGAACAAAGTGTCAAAATTATAAGCAAGATGATGGGACTCATTGTGAATTACTCCCATTTTCCTCTCATCTAATCGGGTGAGGAGTGGGTAGTGCAAGTAATGCCCATGGATGTAATGCCCATTTTAATGGAGAAAAACTCTAGATTCTTTCCAGATTGGGCTATGAGATTCAACTGATAAGTAGGTGAACACTGTCCCAAGTTTATATCTCACCTTTAAGCTTGAAAATTCCCATAGGTTTTGTAGAGTTTGTTTAGGATTTAGAATTCCATCTTGAGTTGTTGGGAATGTGAAGGGTATGAAGTTGGTTAGTAGTTGAAAGGGGGTTTGAGTGTCTCTTAGAATGCATTTTTTGGACTTCAGTATGAATAAATAACAAATTTTCGAAGTGCTAAAAATAGGTGGACATAAAATTGACCCTAGGTTGTGGTGACTGCATTTTGTTACAATTGTTGCAACAGCTTCCATGTGAAAGTACGACCAGGTTTTTTGAACAGGTTTACGTATGGGGCAATGCCCGAGGAGGAGAGCATTTTAGGAAATAAAGGGCCAATGAGGAGGCTCTTTATTTCCCAAAATGCGCAATGACAAGAGGCATTGCTCAATGTAAACCACTAGCAAGCAACTAAATATTTTGGATGACAAACGTTTATAGATGAAAGACTCGTAATGCCTAATTACGCCAACAAGATTGTGTAATCAGGCATTACAGATATGGAAACCCTAATTGCAGAACAAAAATGTTCCTGCAGAATGAACGAGAGGATTCCCGGCAGTGGTTTACGTTCTTATGGATGCTTCGTAGATATTCATTTGTGAACAAAAAGATTTGGTGCTGGTATGTGTATTAGGGCTTGTTTGGAGTGATCAGTGCACAATGGTTCTGAGAATTGAGCACGCAGTGGTGGTCTGTACGTGTAGGCAGACGTTGTGCTCAGAAGGTATGGAAGCTTACTGTGACGCGCTGTGTTCCACGTTATCTAGTTTCCAGATCACTGCCTTCAGCATGCCATATGAGGCAACGGCTGACACCGAATCTACTACTATTACTTGGCCATGTATGCAGCAACAGAACATTTCGCCTTACTTGCATCTGAGTGGAAGGAGGATCTACAAAGCGAACTCCACAGAAGAACGAGGAGAATAGACAGAAGACACGTACGACGTCAAGCTTGTTACCTTCAAGGATTTCTCCTTCACAATTAAGGTCTCAAATCGGCAGCAGCATTTTCCAAATTAGCAGACGGTCAGAAAAGCCCTCAAAGTCGTCAGGCCTAATTGCTGGTCAGATATTCCAACACTCCAACAGCGTGTAAACCTCTGCAAATAAAATCAGCGTAAAAAAGGACCTTGTGATCATCTGGAAACTCCGCTGTAGATTTGGAACCTGGAAAAATTAACAACCGATCCTTGCTGTCTTCAATCGCTCAAAGCAGAGGACGATCAATCCATAACTTTTTCTCATCACGGTCGGGACGAGGACGTGTTACTGCTTCCATCCCCGCCATCTTCACTGTTTTCAAGAGACTGAGACGATAGATCGAATTTCTGACAGTACGTTATGCTTCGTTCTAGCTCTCCATGAATTTCTTCTTCTCGCCAGGTCGCTGCACCGACAACAAGACAATCATCCTCCAACCCCCTTTTTTAATGACCTTCACCTAAAATACTTGGTTGAAAATACATCCGATGAAAAGCAAGTTACGATGAATACCGAACAAATGTTCTTTTGCTGCCTTCATTGATTTATAAATGTAATAAGTTTTTACTCTTGATGAATATTTCCAAATTAATTACCATATATATTGGGGTCAAAATTGTTACACCCCATAAAATACCATCTCTTTTTAGTTTATTTTTCTTTAGTTAACCCTAAATGCCTACATTGTGTTTTTTTGGCAATATAGCAATTTTGGGTAGCTCCTTACTATTGGAGTTTTTATTTTTTTTACTAAAATCTTCACACAACATGAGCTCTAAGAGTAGCTCTAAGGCCCAACAATTTTCATAACTTTTGACTACATGGTTAAAAGCTATTGCATAATATGTGATTTTCATTGCTCGACGGGCAATTTGGGCAACTCCAAA
The DNA here is from genome assembly GCA_963969395.1 of Pseudoscleropodium purum. NCBI lineage: Eukaryota > Viridiplantae > Streptophyta > Bryopsida > Hypnales > Brachytheciaceae > Pseudoscleropodium > Pseudoscleropodium purum. The sequence goes on from OZ017802.1 coordinate 17,109,843, forward strand.
AACTTCTTTAAAAAAAACACTTTTAATAAAAATAAAAATTTGAAATTGGTTCTTTAGGTTTAAAAATATGTAGAAAGCTTTGAATCATTCCATTTTTTATTAATGAGATTAAAGTTATGGGGAATTTTAGTTTGTGGGTAGGTATGGAGTCTTTGAAAACCATACCTACCCGCAAACTAAAATTCCTCACAACTTTCACCTCATTAATCAAAATAGAATGATTCAAAGCTTTCTACATATTTTTAAACCTAAAGAACCAATTTCAAATTTTTATTTTTATTAAAAGTGATTTTTAAAGAAGTTTTTGGAGTTGCCTGAGCTCGTCACCAAGCAATGAAAATCAAATATCACACAATAAGTTTTTAACCATGTAGTCAAAACTTTTGAAAATTGTTGGGCCTTAAAGCTATTCCCTAGGCATATATTGTATGAAACTTTTAGTGAAAAATAAATAAAAACTCCATTTGTGGGGAGCTACCCAAAATTGCTATGTTGCCAAAAAAACAAAGTTTGGGCATTTAGAGGTTAATTCAATTTAAAAGTTCCTGAAATTTATATCATATGATTAATTATATTTAACAACCTTTACCATGATTAACAATATTCTATGACCTTTAGCAATTTCACAGCTTTTATTAGTATTTAGCCCCTAAAAGCTCAAGTGATTTGGACAAAACACAAATGAGTTAAAAAATATAAGTTCTATAACTTTTTTGAAGTTTGCATTAGCAAATATAATGTGAAGTATATAAAGTAGAAAGTATTAGTATGATTGAAATTATAAAACTATTTTTAGATTCCCTTCATATGAATTTTGAAGATATAACTCCAAAAATTTATCAAAAATACAATTTCTCTCTTTAGCATTTGAATGTTTTTTTTATTGGTCAAAATTGTGATTTCTATCGATTTGTAAGAAAATGCATAAGATCTAATAATGAGAACATCCGATATAGTAAGTTTTTTTAACATTGAATCTAAGCTCTTTGTGTTAATTTTTGAGACTAAACAACCCAATCTTTCACCAAAAAAATTTGAAAATTTTTTTTTCTGCCGAAAATGCTTCCCAGTGTCAAGCAGCTAAATAAAAATGGTCGTTTGAGCATCTAGGGGTTCAGCACAATAGCACAACATCATCAATATTCAGGATTTTGCAGCTTCATGGGTTTTGAGGATTAAGATTATTTTTAATGATATTTTTTCCACTATGCAATTATGCCTCAATTATAATTTTTGAAAATTTCATTCGATGCTACACATAATTATTTTTTGAACTATTTTTTAAAGAATCTGACCCTAGCTCAGGGTAGTGTGGTTCACTAAATCTCATTATTAGTGTACAAGTTTCACAGTAAAATCAAACCATGCCCGATTGGGCCATCTGTAAGACTATTTAGCATAAACCCAAAATTCAAATCAGGGACTGGTTTCCCGAAAACACTAATTTGAGAGGGTGATTGAAGTATTGGGAGGACAGAAATCATACAATCATAGAAAGAAGTAAAAGTGGCATTTCTAATCCTACCATTCCCGCGTTCACTAAGCAGTAACATCTCCTGCGGAGAAAAATGTCCACGGGATAAAAAATCCCAAAAAATTATGTAAGCAAAAATACGTTTTTACAAAGACTCAGGAATCCTGCAGACTATCTAAAACAGAAATCCTCTGTAGTACGGCTCGCTTTTTTAATGCTAGAAAGACACTGAAAATCAGTTCTTCATTGCTGTAACAGTCACTGACCTGAGAAAGAACAAGTCGGAACGTCAGCGATCCTGCTCAATAACAATTTCATAAACACCAATGCACAATCAAGCAAGTGAAATAACAAGTAAAAAATGGTATACAAGGTTTGAAACTACGATGCCCATTTCATGACTACTTACGCATGAGCAAAAAGCGGTCAATGTTTTAGCAAATGACTTACTAATCAGGACAGGTTATTCGAGTATGCAAGTTAACCAAGAAAGATTCAAACCTGTATTCTAAGAATGTCATGGGGGACTGCTGCCGGCCTTCCACAATCAGCAACCTACAAAACTGCAGCATCATCTCTCGATTGTCTCATGGAACTTCAGTGTCATCAAATTAGTTTCAATTTCTAGGCTCTACACGCTACCTTTGGGCAATTGCCACTCCCTTAAATGGCCTGATTTATGATCAGATTTCCTCCAAAATACAGTATCTTACATTCAGTAACAAACTATTGAGAATAGTATCCCTTCTTCGTGTCGCCAATAACCTTCAGCCCATCTAACTGTTTCAGAGGAAGAGGGCCATAGACTTGGAGTCCTGAGTTGCGGCTACATTCTGGATGCCCTTCTGGGTATCGGTTGAAATCTTTGCAGTAATCATACATCAAAAGATTCTCCGTCACCCATTGTAACCGAGCTAACTGCCTGGTTGTGAAACTCTGGATAGTTGCCCTCTTCAGCATAGCTTCAGTGTCTGATGAAATTAAGCATCGACTGGCATTCCCTTTGTACCATGGAACTTCACATCCTTCAACTTCATAACCTCTGTAAGCAGCCACCTATACACAGTATTACACGAGACATTAGAGGTGGTGCTGCCAAAATTTTAACGATGATGACTCATAAGACATTTACAGTCGAGAAGACTCGTACCACGCAGAGAGAACCGTTAAGCTTCAATACCATAAGATGCACACTCGCTGAAAGAATATTACGTACGCAAAAAAATTCAGCAATGCTTCCAATTTGAAAATAAACAAGGAGACAAGGTTCCACAAAACGTACAAATGGTGCGTTACTCCAATTCAACTTGATGGCACCATTTTGGGTCGCCCATTCTTCTCCATTCCACAAGCTTGCGAATACACTCATAGCCTGATGATCTGGGAATGGGACGCCTAGGTCTTTGTTGTTCTTGTAAATTCTGATAGGTGTATCGTCCACCATGAATCTGCATTGACGCACTTACGGCTATGTTTATCCCAAGCAAATACCCACTAAAGCGACTGATCTCCACTGTAGAGAAAACGCTATACTAATCCACGAGACAGTGAAATAGAAGGGATTTACGAAGCAACAACAGTGCAAGAAACAGCTGACGGACATACATGACTATCTGTTTGTTCCAGTGGATCTCGTATGTGTGAAAATCCTCCGAAGGGTCGAACCAAAGTCTTATACGCTGCTCACGATCACCTACTCCTCCAGAGTACACATTGGTTTGCAGGACATACGGCTTGCCAGGTTCATTGCCGAGAAACTCGAAATCAGTTGTACATTGCTGAAGACTATGAAAGAGCAGCATGTACAAATAGTGTACATTTGAAGAGGTAAACAATTCTAGAACATGTGCACTTTCAGAACCTCCTACCTAATCGAAGTATTTTGGTGACTACGTTGGTCATGGGGTGCTGCGTTCTTCAAGAGTTAAATTAAGTTCATAGGTACGTAACCATGATGATTGCCATGAAGTCAATTTTGAGGTACAATCTCCCTTTTGGGGTTAATTACTTGGTTACCTTAATCCCTTTTTTTTAATTAACTTCACTTTATCCTGCCATCGAAGTTATTTCTTATGCTGTGCAAACACCTGTGAACAGACGATTCGTGGATGGATTTAAATCTTCTGGCTTGTCAAGATCTCCATGAGGTCTGCTTGCGTAACATGGCTTTCATGCAAACCCTTGGTGAAATTGACAACTATGGATTTAATTTCATAAATCTTCAAGTCCTGTGACACTAAGGGAAACCAACTTACTTCATTACGGATAGAAAGGAAGCAAGCTCATTGTAGGCAAAATTGTAATGGTGATGTATATTCATATTCTGAAATGTGCACCAGTATTACAATTTAGCCTACAATGTGCTTGCCCTCATTCTGTTTGTAATGGGGTAGTTTACCTTAGTAAGTTAAAAGGTTTTGAACAAGATATCAGGTATGATATGAGGGTCCTTGACTATAAATTTTTCATTTGAAACATTGAAATATTTGTTTGGTGCATGGCATTTTGGTGTACTTCAAATTCAAATATTTTTAGTCAAAAACAAGGTTACACACTATTGTACACCAAAAAAGGTAGTTTATTTGCAATCCTCTTCAATTTTCAATTTGTTGCTTTATAAGAATTAATGGCATAATCACCCAAAACAACCTCACCATTCTTAAAATTGATGTTAGAAAGGTTGGAATAAATTCAAAACAACAACTTTACAACAAATCTACAAAGAAACCTCAATTTCCATGCACTCAAATCTATACATCCAATAAAATAGAAGAACACAAGTCAAGTAGAATAAAAAGAGAACAACTCTTGAGAATTGGGAATGTCAAAAAGACACCACAATATAACCAAAGTAATAAATGAGTACAACAATATGCACACTTTTCATCTCCACAAATTCCAACTAAGCTTAACTATTATTAAATGAAAAAATTTGTTTCTATCTAGTCAAATTGGTAAATGAAAATGAATTCCAATACAATTTACTATCATTATTTGGACAACATAAGAATAAACTATAAAATTTCTAAGCGCTAACTGTGATAGTTGTACCATGAATCAACAAAGTTTTAATGCTTGAATCTTGTGCATCCTTAAAAGTATCTCTATGTTCAAAGCAACAATTTAAATGTATTTTGGGTTAATGATGATTTTATATTTACCTAAACATACAAGTAAAAAATTATGTGCTAGTGTGAAAGAGGTAAAACTTCGTATTGGTACTAGAGCTAAGGTAAAATGTGAATCTCAAGGCAATAGAGGGCCTTCCCAAAGGGAGGGCTTGCAAACAAACTCTTGACCCTTTAATGCTACAGAGGACTCAAAGTGCCTAAATAACTTTTAGTTTTTTTTAGAAACTAAGATTGTGAGTATTAATCTTGTTAGAATATAATTTTGGGGTTTATATTCAAGGTGATGGATCTAATGTTCAAGGTGATTAAGTCATGTTGTCACATTGCATTGTAATCAAAGTTGGCAAGGGAGTATAGAAAGGTTGTTTGGTTGTACACACTTTAATTCCTGAAGGGAGGTAAAACATTGCGCTCTTGGTGTATGACATGCGGGCATTTTAGGATACAAAAATGTATTTATTTGAAGGTGTAAGAAAACTTGAATCGACCTAATTTTCAAAATGAACCCTTAACATATCAATGGAAGCATTGTATCAAATTTGTGATTTTGGGAGATTTTTTGTGCAATTTTTATTAAATCTTGTATCCAAAAAATAAGCAAGAATGGTCCCATTCTACATTTATTATTAAGTCATCATAGTGTAAACCGTGAAAATTACATCAAAACCACTTGCTAATTTTTGTATTGAATAGACATGTCAATTGTAAGGGATGTTTTGCTTTTGCAATGATTACATTGTGAAAATATAATAAATTGATTACAAGCTATTAGATTTGAAAATGCCAGCTAAACTTAGAGCATCTTTATTCCTAACAATATATGGTACTCCAATGGTATTTCTTAACTTTAGAATGGTGTATAATTTGAACTTGAAATTTGTATCATTAGAAGCGCATCCAAAAGCACTTTGAGTAGTGACTAAAAAAATTTAGATTTAGATATTGGACAACCACTTCAAAAGCAAGGTAAAAGTTACAAATTATAGAGGTCTTGGCAAATCTGGGGGCAAATCCAGGGGCATATCATAGTCACCAAAGCAAAATTTGACCATTGACACTCTACATGTAGCCCAATATAGAGGGTCAATGGCCAAATTTTGCTTTGGTAACCGTGATTTGCAAAGACCTCTATAATTTGTGACTTTTACTTTGCTTTTGAAGTGGTTGTCCAATATCTAAATCTGAATTTTTTGGGTCACTACTCAAAGTGCTCTTGGATGCACTTCCAATGATACAAATTTCAAGTTCAAATTACACACCATTCAAAAGTTTAAAAAACCCATTGGAGTGCAATATATTGTTAGAACTAAGGATGCTCATAGTTCATACAAAAAAAATGGTATGTGCATATATACGTGTGTTGATTGCATGTGGGATAGTGACCTTTTGATACTCGGAGGTGCATTTAATATTTTCCAAGTGTGGCATCCATTTTTTTCACTTGGACATCATTCTTTGGTGAAGGACATTTGTATTTGTTGGACATGAGTACAATGAGTGGTTTTAGGGATGGGAATGCTTGGTAGGTAATGAAATAGACAATGTTTACCTCCTATGCAAGTCACCTTTTGGAGGTTTTACACCTTCTACCTTTGCATGCGGTCATATATAAAATATATATTTGCCTAGCAAGTGTTTTCACACTACAAGTATTCTTGTGACTTTGGAATTAGGACTACATTATTTGTATACATTGTGCATATAGAATTTTTTTTACTAAGATGGCCATTTTTAAAGAGGGTTTGTAAATAATTCTTAGAAAATCAGGGACAAGAAAAGTTGATATATAGAAACTTTAATGTATATATAATCTATTTTTTTTAATAAATAGTACAAAATTTCATTTCAAAGATTTTAGAATTTAGAGCCCCTTTTTCCAAACTATTTCATACCAATTTCAAAATAACTTCTAACTAAAAAATTTAGTAGTGAATTAATTACAAATACATAGGAAAATAGGTGTAAGATGAATTTTCTTACACGTGAACTTTACATTATTAGATTCATTTAAGAAAATCTAAATATAGACTCAAAGTGACAAAAATGTTGTTTGAATTTTTTTTTTAGCTATATTAAAAAAATATTAGAAAATCGTTTAAAATTTTTGAGTTCAGAAAAATGTTTCATTTTTCTCTAACTAAAAATGAATGAGATTTTAGCTTTAAATTATGAAAGCAAGTTTGGTTTCTTATTGCATTTTACATTCTTTAGTAAGCATAACAAGTCCCCCAAAGACTTTGTTTAGTATATAGATTCCTTGATTCAAAAAATAACCAAGTTATAGAAACATATAGAAACCCACACTTGATTACAATTGAAAAAAAAAAAGGATAGACATTTCATAAAGCCTATATTTGCAAAGAAGTGTTGGAGTTGCAAAATTATGAAATCATCAATATGTGATTGCATTTTTGGAGTATTTGTAGCTTAAAAACACCCCAATCTCAAATGCTTCGTTGAATTAAAACTGTATTTGATTCACAATGCCAATACCTTGCCAAATAATGGGCTATGAAATACATCTTAGAGTGTTTTCTTCTTCTTCTAATTAAACAATTTGTATCTTGATATGATTCAACTATCACTAATACAAACACAAGCTCCATAAAAGACCTGCAAGAAGACTCTACATGACCAACTTGACTAGTTGTTGGTCTTTGCGAGATATGTTTCCCAACTCTACATGGCAAATGTTTCTAACAATGTATTTGTAGTTTGGTCTAATATCCAATATAGTCATTCATCTTGTCAATTTTGGGTTTCCACACATTTTAAGGACTTCTTTGAATTAGAGGTTAAATTAGCAAGCAATTGGAGAATTTTGATAACATGTGTTCATTGAATTGTAAGAAGCCTCTTTTTTGGACCGAGAAGTACGATGCAAATAAATTGATTCTTGAAGGGGTCCCTGAAATGGCACACAGGTTGCATTGTAAGCTTAGATGTGATTTGAGTTTATGTTTTGCACTTCTCCTTTGTACAGTAAAGTCTAGCTCATTTACGAATTTTTCAGACCAAGCTCACTAGAAATTTCAGCAACTTCAAGAAGCTCTAGCGTACTCAAAAATGAATCAATTTTGAAATTGCAAATTGCATTGGAATCAAATTGAAGTCTACTTCAACTTAATAACAAGTGAAAAATAAATAATGTAAAATCATATTACAAGTTGGATTGATTTTACACACTATATCCCATTTCATAGAAGATAGTGAAAGATTTCTTGCATTAGGGTGAAGAAAAAACAAAAAGTGATACAAAATTTTCAAGTAACATGCGATCAAGTGTCTCAAAAGCAATAGTGAAGATTCATTTCTAATATGTACCTTAAATTATAAGTTGTAATTTTCACAAATAGTGGTAACACCAAATGGGAGAATGTGTATAAAGAACATCAAACTCTTTGTATGATTTTTAATTACATATGTGCAACCATGAAACTTTGTTCACTTCAAACTAATCCTAAGCATATTGTGCAATGTGAATGAGATTGTAGATAAGATTTAGAAACCCAAATTTCAGAAACTAAAGACTTGATGCCATAGTCTCTGTCCAATGGCTAGAGCCAAAAAAATAATTCATTCATTCATTAAAAAAAAAGGCCGCAAGGAATTTGACCAGTTAGACTCTTTCTTCTACAAAGCTAGCCAATAGGGAAGGGGGCCAACTAGTCTACCCCCCTTCAATGAGGAAAATCAAAAACTTAAGAAAAGAACTTAAGTAAATTTTTCTTAAAGAAAAATTATTAATTATTAATTATTAATTAATTAAATCATAAATTAGAAATTAGATTAGAATTTTTTTTTAAAAATCTTGTAAACTAAAAAGAAGACAAACCTAAACTTTGAAGAAGAAGCTAAATCAAATACATGTCATTGGTCCAAATCATTGTACAATGTGAAAAGGGTTGTAGATAAGATTTGGAAACTCAAAAGCCAAAGTCACAGCAGAGTTGTTGCCATAGTCTCTGTATAAAAGGAAAAAGCCAATTATAGGGAAAAAAATCAATAAAATAAGAGGAAATAAAATAGTACTTGGGGTTTGGAGGGACAGGGAAGGAGTTTGAGGCAAAAAAGCAAAAAGAGGAAGAGAAGAAAAATTAGAGGCAAAGAGGGTGAAGAGGGTTTGAAAAAATAAAAATAAAAATAAGTTTGAAGCAGCAGGAAGAGAAGGAAGGAGCTTAGGAGAGCAAGGGAGCTGGAAAGGAAAGCTGGTGGCGCAAGAGCAAAGAAATGGGAGAGAGAGAAATGGGAGAGCTGGGAGAATCCAAGCAATCCAGGACTTATCAAGAAATAACAGATGGGAGGGGGGCTTGTAAAGCCTCCTCACAAAATCTAAATTGGAAGTATAAAACGAAATTTTAAAGGAACAAAAGTACAAGAGCGTTTTGATAATGTGTTGATAATGCTAAAACGAAACAAAATCTTAGAACATAAGAACACCAAAATACACTCAAAAAATACTCAATTTCATCAGAGAGTTTGAAATATATACAAAGGGAGAAAGGAGAGAGACAATGAATAGTTGTCTTCTCCTATTGGTCAAAAGGAAATCCACCTAATCCTTATGGCACGTATCATTCACCGTATTATGGTGAGCGTTCACACTACGATTTTTAACTAGTTGTATCTTGAGGTCATTTATAGGATGTATCTATCAATCTATTTATTCCTACTGAGTTTTGAATCACAATTTGAATTTGTAAATTCTGCATTGGAAAATTTGATTAATAGTTGCCCATGGCATTGAGGAAGACAGAAGTTCACCATTGATTGGTTGTTTGAACAAAGTACATGATGTCCATCTAAGAAAGATTTTGAAATTCAAGTTTGAGCAGCCCTCCAGGGACCTCAAATGTTGAGCGTAAGAAAATCTGTAAAATCTGTAACCACTCTCTTTGGTTGTCCAGCACAACCACCTGAAAGGCTGAATAACCTCACAAAAGCTTCATAATCTGCAAAAGCCTACACGCTCTTGTACATTTCAATGTCTGCAGTCCAACCCATGCGCTAGAAATCGTGGTGATCAACAAGGAAGCAGTGAGCAGCATTAGAGCCTTACATGCCGACTACATGACGCAGGGCAGAAATGACACCCTATAATGATCATTCTTAGGGTGTCAATGAATTAATGACACTCATAATATTGTCTAGTTAAGTGTTTTATAAACTAGAATTATTTATACTAACCTCCTTGTGCGTTCAACAATGTCCATCAGCAGCTTACCCATCAAACATACCAAGAATCTAAGACCTCCCGTAGAATCCAATATTGTACCAAGTCACCAGGCAATAGAATCCTCTTGGTTCATCAGAAAAATCTCAGACGTATTCTAAGATACACGAGCGCTCAACTTCGAAGCCAATCCAGCAAATCAGAGAACACATTTTGGTAACAAGAATTTACAGTTTTTTCCCCCATTGAATACTTTCATCCGAACTACTGGCGAGTCGCTTACCCTAAATGCATCAATTCCACAATTTGATTAATCAAGATGAGCTCATAATCCCATATTCCCAAAGCCAGACACATTCCACACCAACTAGTGGCTCCCAAACCCTAGAGGACTTTGGTGACAGCAACAGCCCATGTTCAATATTCTCCTCTACAAACACTGTACAGCACAATGCGGCAAACTAACCAGACAAAGCCAATCTCCTCCAGTTGAAGCCACAGGGCGTTCATCCTCGTTTCCATGTCAACAATATCAGAACTTCCCCCAGAACGATTTCGCACTAGGTCCCTGATAATCAGTTCAAATCATTGGCATAAAGGGAAACAGGTAACAAACTGTAACCCGCAAACCAGAGAAACGTACTCTCCATGTGAGCTCATCATCACAAGGTCGGAGTGAGAGGCACGCCAGTAGCAGGCACCCAGTTGTTGGCTTGAACAAAGTTATTAGCTTGATACGAGTTTGCCGTCTTGGCATCCTTCACAGTATGCGACCACGGAACTCTTTTCGCAAGCGAAGATCCCGCTCCAGTATTCTGATACTCCGCAAAGTACGAAGTGTACAACCCGAAGCTGGATTGATTCCAAGGTAACCACCCCGTGGGATCAATCACTTGCGTGATCTGCGACTTCATGATCACACACACGGAGTACGGTTTCCATGGCCTCCCAAGGTAAGATTTGAACTGCGCCACGGAGCTTTTAAGCTCTATGGTTCCATCGAACAAGGTGTTTTGAAACGCCAGACCCGAGAACTGGTGGGGATCGGTTCGCCCTTGTGCTGTAAACGTGTTCTGTTGCCCGAGGATCGTGCTCTTCTTGGCGATGATGTTGCAAGATTGGAAGGCGGCGTTGGAGTTGCCGAAGATGAAGTCGACCGTGCCTTGGACGGTGCACTCGCGGTAGTACTGGCGGAAGGTGTGGCAGTAGAGGGTGTCTTGGTAGCTGTCGAAAGTCACTTTGTACATGGAGATCATGTCGGCGGAGCCGCGGAAGGCGACGGCTTGGTGGCCGTCGGCGCCGGCCGTGTTCTCCACTTTGAAGGACTTGCCGACGAAGTTCTTGCCTTGCACAACTGGAAGCAAGAGGTAAAACAGAGTCAATCAATCTCTCGTCCGATCAGTTTTGCTGAAAAAATCCTTTGAGAGGGACTATCAAGTGACTATTAAGTGCTCTAAACATAGGCCTGGGATAGATCTGAGATTCTAGACGAGTGACTAGAAATCTGCATATCTCTTGGAATTTTGAAATTTGGACTGGCATTGTGAGTGTAAGTCAACCAACGGAAGATAAATAGCCCTCTCCTGAGATTTTCATTGCCGCTTGGTACATTACTATTGGAAAATTGACGGATTTTTAGTGGTATTACCCTCTAGGACGTAGGCCTCGTGTAGACCTGAGATTCTAGACGATGCTTGGGAAACTGCTAATCTCTTGGAATTTTGAAGTTTTGACTGGCATTGGGAGACTGACAGTCAGCCAATGTAACAAAAATTGCAGTCTCCTGAGATTTTCATTCCTGCTGGGTGCATTACTATTTGAAAATAGGAGGATATTTAGGGGCATAACCCTCGCTTGGTACCTATGAGAAGCTTGCACTGACAGAAGCACAATGTCGTTGGAAAAAGAAATAACCCCATCCTCTCTCACTCTTTGAGTGAGTCATAGATCTGCAGGATTTAAGTTTAAGTCTGGAGGAGAGAGTTATGTATACTAGAAAGCCATTTCTCTGAAACTTAGTAGATTTGGACGTGATAGAGGAGGAAAGTTAATTATTAGATTCGGTTGATAAATCTAAAAATGCTGGGTTTTACACCCTGGAGCTTACAAACCAACATTGAAAACGTAGAACCAGACCAAACACCAGGCGTTAATATGGGACTTACTCAGAGTGGGAGACAAGAACGTGGTCATCCCCTTCATGAGCGCCACATTCCTCTTCCCCGTGATCACCGTCGCATCGCCATCTCCCACGAACGTCAAGAACCACGCTTTCTTTGGTACAATCACTTGCTCATTATACACCCCAGCCTTGATATAAATCACCACCCGCTTCGTATTCTCCTTGTACGCATCCACCGCCGCTTGAATCGTCTTGTACTTCCCTGATCCATCTTTTGCCACCACCACATCATACTTCTCCGTCGTCTGCAGCAGCCTTCGCCGCGAGGAATCGTCTATCCACTTCGGAAATCCATCCTCACCATGGTCAGTAGAAAGCAAGCGTCTATTCCCAAACCCTGGAATGTTGGGGATGGTCACCGTCGGAAGCTCTTTCCAGTTGAATCCATCAGGGAGACTAAACCCCGACGGTCGCCACGCTAGCAAGTTCGTCCCGAACTCCGCCAAGGCGTTAATAAAAGCCAGCGCATTACTGAGCAACTGATCTGTGTAAGCCGATTTCTGCTCCAAAGTGAGCCCCGTCGCGAGCTGGACCTCCTTGAACGCGTCGATACACGTCGTGTGCATCTCCATCGCCGCACTCACCCACGTTTTCACGTCGTTGAGGGTGGTTGCGTCGAGGTTGTGTTGAGTGTTGAGAGTGGCCGCGGCGTTACGAAGCTCCTCAATGGCAGATTGGAGAGTCTCAGCGCAGACGGCTTGCGCCGCGGCGATGTTGGGGTCGGTGGAGTTGAGGTTGTTGACGTACGCCATGGTGTCGTTCACGCCGGTTTCGGAGGATTCGACGGAGAAGCGGGTGACGCCGTTGGAGTCGCGGGGGTGGTCGCCGTTGCTGAAGGTCTCGTTGCAAGTGGAAGGATAGGAGGTTTGCTGGCAGGCGTTATCGACGGCTTTGTCGTCCCACTCCTTAACCTTGTCCTTGGCTTTCTGGATGCCCACGGGGACACCGATCGCGACGGCGAGGACTATCGCTGCAGCGATGGCGAGGAAGACGATGCAACAGCACTTCCCCATCGCGGCCTGACGAGAACAGGCGGCAAACAGTCGTCCAGAAAGTTGCCACTCCCGATCTGAATCCCGAAAGACCCCGTGCAATGAATCCTCTTCAATGTATGACTGCTCGCTACAGCACGTGTTACACCACTTCGGCAGCGGCAACGCAGCGAATCCTCTTCAATCTGCGACTGCTTGCTACAATACGTTCTTCGAAGAAAAGACCACGACTAAGTGCTACATACGCCACCTCGGAACCAAAGCTCCAACAGCAACAACGCAATGAATCCTCTTACGACTGTATGCTACAATACAGACATGAAAATAAGAGGAATCAGCACTGTGAAGCTTCAAAGAGACCAGCATTCAGTGCCACACCACTTCGGAACCGAGCTGCTACATCGACAACGCACCGAATCTCGTTCAATCTCCCACTGCTTGTTCGAAGAGGAATCAATGCTATACACCAATTCGCAGCTACCACCTTCCAAACAAGCAATGCACACAATGTGAATCCTTCTGTTAAATCAGGAACAGTTGCCCACTGAGATGAAGAAAAAGAGGCAATGAATCCGTGTTCTACCACTTCGGAGCCCTAGTGATTGACGTCGACTGGGTCCCAGTCGTGTTCCAGCTTCGCGTACCTAACTGAGCTTGCAGCAAGATGAGAGATTTGAATAGATCCAGTTGTGCGAGACGTCTGGGAAGAATGTGGTGCGAAGAAGTCGGACCGAGTGGCATGAAAGCCAGCTCCCACTGCGAATGCGGGCAGTGGATTTATCGTGCACGATTTTTCGCCAGTTGGCTACAACCAAAAGAACCAAAAGACGTTGGCTATTTGTTGGGTCGGAAATTTCATTCGTTTGGGTCAAAATGTCCAGATTACTGCTGTTTTTAAGACCAATGGCCAAATGTTATGTAGCCTAGTTTTGATATAGATGTCACCATATATCACCCAAGTATCATATGAGAGTATTGAGGAAATAGCTGCCAAAGTGCTAAAAAAAATTCATTGCACGCGGGTGAGTTTGGAATCCCGCAAGGAAGGGTATTTGGAGACCTTCCAATGGGGCCATGGGGCATGTTTTTTGCTTGCAATGCGGAAAGCTTGGTTGCAACTGGCGGGGAAAGGTGGTGGTGGTGGCGCGGCGAGGAATGCGGACGTCGGAACAAGTTGGGTAGCGAGCAGAGTGATGGACTGACGGGAGGTCGCTGTACTCGGTACAGTCGGCGTTGCGGTTTTCATTGCAGTACGGTACTTCATTGCTATCACTGTACTGAAAGTAAGAGAGAGAAAGAACTCCTACCCTTTATTTGGGTTGGCCTGACGTATAAGGCTGTTCATAGTGTGTTCCGCTGCAGAGTAATAAGACAAGGAAGAGTGACTCCTGGGGTAGAGCAGGCAACCCATTTCCGACTACCCCCCATTTCCACAACATAGGGTGCTCGATTTCTACAGTATAGGCTGCTCTATTCCCAACCACTCCCCAATTTCCACAGTAAATGTCCAAGCAGTGTACCCTGGAAGCATAGAATGATCACAGCATGTACATTGATTCACTTATATTATTTTTGTAACCAGCCTATGGTCGGAATTATAGCAACCTACATAACAAGAATTGGTTGTACAAGAATTTTCAAGCAAAAAATTCACAATAATTTCAATTTTGACCCAAAAAATGAAAATTTTTAAATCCTCTTTAAATCAATTTGCAGACATGTGAAAAATATTTCCATGAATACATCATGAGTGCAACTATGCTGAATTCCTTAAGTGGTCGAAAATGGGTGGTCATCCCATACATATCTTAATCCATAAATGATGGAGCAAATGTTCTTTGGCTAAAGCATGATAAAGAATCTCTCCATGCTAGATAGAAGTGCAACTATTCATCTTCAAAATTTTGTATGATAAAGGGAGGTCTTCTAGAATAGCTTGATTTCCAATGAGTACTTTTGCATTTTTATAATTCAAAATTTTACTCAGGACAAAAATAGATGATTTTCACGGTGACCAATCCATTGGTTAAGGGTTAAAGGATGAACTAGTCACAATGGAAATTATTTGTTTTAGTATCATGTAAACTGCTAGCTTGAAGAATTGCAAAAGCACTTATTAGAAGTCAAACTACTCTAGATTGAGACTTTCAAGGATGTATAGTTACACTTCTTACTTGCTTAGAGAGATTTTTTGTCATCCATTGGCCAAAAAACAACCATGGTGTCATTTAAGGGTTAAAAAAGGAGACCCTATAGAATAGAATATGGAGGTGTAGGGTAAAGATTCTAAAGGTTTCAATATTGAAGGTATAAAAGGCTTATTTTTAAATGATCATAGATGAATATGGTAGGTAGATGAAAAATAAGTTGATAGATTTATTGGATATAACATCTAAATTAGAATCATTCAAATCCGAACATGTTTCCTAAAGTAGACCTTTGAAAAACTTTAAAAAAGTAGATGCATGTTGCATTCACTTCAAGGTGTGAACATTGAAAATAAGGTATAGTTTTTGAAAGTCTACCAATTCAACTTTAACCTATCCTAATTTTTGCATATTTTAATCAAATATCATTCTTAGATTTTATCCATCTTTATTTCAATTAAATTTTATGTGATTAAAAACCAAAATCTTCCTCACTCAATAATATTTGTCTTAGAAATTTACTTGATTTTAGTTGACCCTACCATTTTGTATATTCAAATGCCAATAGACTTACAACTACAGATTTTTTTTCACTTCTTTTAAACAATGCAAACAAATTTTTTTAATAAAATGATGAAATTGTTTACATCTATAGAAATAGATGAAACATACAAAATGGATTAAACCTAAATTATTCATCTAAGAGAATGTACATTCATCCAATGAAAAATAATATTAAATTGATTAAACAAAATAATATTTTGAAACAAGTTATAATCAAATATGTCCTCTTCAAAATTCTTTAACATATGCAACCACATTAAAATTTCTTGATAATCTTTAACACAAGTCAATACTAAAGGAACATAGCCTCTTGTAGTGTAGCTGTCTCTTCTATGGACTTTGGACCCCAAAGGATAATGATATGCAACGATTCTAGTTTAGAATTTTCAGCATACATTGATTTGTCCTAATTGTGCATGGGGCACTAATTTAGCAAAGTCACAGTAACTTAAAATAGTGTAATTGAAAAACTAGTATACTACATCAAATTTTGTAGTAAAATTTCTCTGTCGTATAGACGTTAATTTTGTTCGTGACCTTAATTTTGCACCTTCTCGAGGTACTAAGGCCCAAAAGGGTACCCCTTCTACTCCTTTCTGTTCAACCTGTCAGGTTAAATTGCTGATTGTTCAGATGCAGTTCGGGGATCAGTTGCTGATTATCTGAGACTGATGTGACGCACTCGCTCGCTGCTAAACAACGCCGCAAATCTTACATGGAGACGGGATTTCCATTCCCGACTTCATTGTAGACCTAAAAATGCTTGTCAATAATGTGAAGAATGACATCTTCTCCTTCTCTATAAGAGGGGGTTTTCACCTGCAAAAAACAATCCGCTTTCAGATCCAAGATAACAGACCGCAACCTAGGAAATATCCCAGATCCACCTCTGCAATGCATGAGTACAAAAATACTTACACACACGTAGCTAGATTGCAAAGTGACTACGTGTTCCATACCCAATCTAAGGTCCGAATTGAAATTCATACCTGAATTAAGTAGTGACCCGCCATAAACGGTTTAGCATTTGAAAAATTAACATCAACTCTCCACCACGGGACTTTTTGAAGGCCAGTTATCATTACCTCTGTCAATATACGAGTAAGTTGGTAAATGCCTCTTTCCAAGATCATGAAACTTGCAGGCATGAAATTCCAGGTCCCAAAAGGTCCTTCTATGGTAAGGCCGCAATGGTAAGCAAAAATGTTACAATACGGATGATCAAAGTCTTTTGTGCATTTACATCATTAAACTAAAGTATCTGCACTTTAATCAAAAAAAGTACCCAATTCGGCCAGAATGTGCCCAAGGTGTACATTCTAGGGCAAGAATGTACCACTAAAACATTCACAGGTGTACTGGAGCGATACACTCTTGCCAAAGCATACACGCAAATGGTACATTTAGCTGAATTGGATTCGCAGTCTGTTTTAAGGTGCACTATCTTAAATCACTAAACAAACATTGAGCTTTTTAACAACTCTGCCATTCCATAGCTCACTTTAGAAATGACAGCTTATGATATATCTGTCACCAAAGGATTCAGGTTATGAAGTACTCACCTTCCACATCATCTAAAGCAGGAACGTCTTTGGGTTCAGTAACTTTTTCCTCGCGAACAATATGTGGATACTTCGGGTCAATCCCTTCGCTTAGAGGCTGTTTCGAAACCCGATAATTATATTAGTACGAAACAGATGTGAGGCATACAAGGAACTGGCAACAGGATTATCTCATTTAGGACAAAGGGCAACCGCAATGACGAATTCGTGACACTGAAACGGAACTCCATCACCTCTAGAAAAACTAAAATGATGACAAAAACACTCTACTGAAACTTAAGAAAGGCTAAGAAGCAACTGTAAAATACCTCCGGCATTTCTGCCTGTTTTCGGATTGATGCAGTGCGCCAGCCAACCATATCTTTTAGAATAGTTAAGGCCATCAAGCGCAATCTAGAGGAATGATGCTTGACCACATGAAACTCAAAGTCTTAAATTGCAGATACTGGTTACGGCCAGTCGTTATTGCCACTCAATAAGATCCACCCTAAGTCTACAAGCCACAAATCAACGAAAGCCACTTCACAACATTCTGCAGGAAACATATACGAGCTACTTTTTCAATGAGCAATCTAAAAAAGGGATACGATCGTAGCTAACATTTGCATACGCTGTTCGCTTCTTAAAGCATTTCAAGGCTGATCTGCACGACGGCGAAATCCCAACTTCAGTTCAGAGAACCCCAAGCATGCAAGCGTCTATGTAAGTAGGGTAATCTAATTTCAAGAAAAGTTCCAAAACGGCAGATACAGATTAAGGAATAATTCTTACAGGAATTTGCCTTCACTACAATCTGTGACCATGCGCTCCAGAAGAGGTGGCTGCTGCTTATTACCGTCAGCAAGGAATAAGTGCTTCCCAGTTTTTCCAACAAAAATGTGCGAGACTAAAGGAGCTACCCACTCAAGCGGAACCAGTCCCAACAGAAAGGGCAACTGCAAAACAGCAGCAGCAGTGACTCAGATACTTTTCCTTTGTAATTCAATCATAAGGACATACATCTGAATTTGTTCAAAAGATTTTCCAAATACTCCGTTTCAGATGAAGCATATAGTATCTACACCAAGCACAATTACGAAAGAAATCATTCTTACATGCTGATTGTCTCTGCACCCTAGATGTGGTGTCGCAAGTGTTATAAAATTGATCGGTTCCAGCCCTGCAATGGTGTCCTTCCTATGGGTGATAGATGCAGCTGAATTCTGATCTCTTTCACTCCCTCCAGCTTCACTATCAGAGGTGGATGTCTCAGACCGCTGTTCCGGAAAGTTAGGCTCTCCTAAAGAGGCGAATACCTTTAGAAAATAAGACTTCAAAAATACATACTGACTTCAAGGAAATAATTAGCGAAGGTAATTAAATGCCTTGCAACTATATATGACAACTAGGCCTACTGGGTTGGCAATGGAAAAAGGAATGAGACTATGAGCATTGAGAATTGTCACCTGGAGCGTGCAACTGGCCAATGGCATATCGTGAAATCAAACCCCCAAGCGAGTGGCCGACGAAGGATATTTTGGTCACGCCTTGATTTTTTTCAATCACTTCCTTGACCTAAAATTATCAAGTAGAAAGAGTCCGTGACCAAGACGACAGGGAAACCCTCAAGATTCATAATTTAAGCAACAAACTGCTTCGATTGGTACTAGAAGAAAATAAGGAAAACAATAAATTCATTTGTAGGGTAGATGTCCTGATCAACCGCACAAAGAGATACGACGTTAGACACGGTCTCACCTCCCCAGCCAGACGATTCCCCATGACGTCAACGCCATGGAACGTCTTCCGAGAGGAATTAGTAGCACTACCTGGGAACGTTCAAAACCAAACCCTAATTCAAACTTCCATTGCACGTATCTCCAATCCTAATGACTACGAAACACACAACTACTTGCAGCTCAGACGAATAAACCAAACCAAAATTACGAAACAAGGACTCTTCCCCAGTCAGACCCGCAAAACTTAGACAGAAAGACGCTGAAGAATGAGGGATAGGAAAAGTAACGAACAGTGCACAACTACTTTGTCCGCAAGCTTCTCCTTGAACAGCGCAGCAGCGGCTTCCCAATTCTGCGCACTGCATCCACTCAGAAAATTCCATTTCAAAGAAGTCTCCTGAATAACAACAGAGACTCGAACACATACAGACCCATGTGCAGCACATCAGACTATACCAAAAGCTCCAAACCCTAGAATCTCTTAAAATTCCAGCAAGCTTTTAATTCCAAATATCCACGATGCTCACTCACCTTCCACTGATTCCGTTCACAAAAACGACCAGATGCTCGGGCTTGGCTTTCTCATCCACACTCCCAAGTGTGAACGAGCTCGATCCACTCACACCGACATCGTCCCCCACATCGCCCCGAGCTCCTATGCTGAGCTTTCGCAGCAACGAACTACCCTTCCTGCTTAACGATTTGAGTGAATTTTCCTTACGCAGGGCACTAACTGACTCCGCCATGGTTTGGAGATTGCGCAATCCTCCAAAACGAACGCGCCATGAAAGCTGAAGTCCTCGAGGGCAAGCTGGGTTTTCACTGCGAGGAGAGCAAGCGCGGCAATCGACACATGGGAGAGCAAGGTCCATTTGGAGCCTTGAAGGAAGCTCACTGCTGGCAGTCGGATCGGGTTGTCGCTAGAACAATTCCCTATATTTTTTGAAATTGGGGACAGTGCAGGCCATGTGGCAGATGGGAATACGTCGAGAATGTCTTTAACTTCTGTGCCTAGTTGCTACTATTTGACTGGTCAAATTTTCATATTTTCTTGTTGGCACTTGAAAGGAGGTTCCAATGCATCAAAGAATGTTTAGTTCTTAAATAGTTTCTTCCATATAGGTACATAATTGATTTTAGAGATGTACAAAGAGTAAAAATGGTAGTTTAGGGTCAGTGACATATTTTGGGGTGTTCACTTTATGGCCACTTTAAAAAGAAGCGCAATGCCTCTTATTAGGCCCACTTTTTTAATGGAGGGTAGAGCTCCCCAATAGAGACACAAGATGAAAGCTCTATAGAACCTTATGAGGTGACAAATGGTCTTCGTGAATCAATCCCTTTGCTTGTCCCTTATTTATCCCGTAGGAAAAATACATGATCTTTTTATATGCCATGCATGATAAAATTTGAAAATTTTGAATTCATATACACAATTAGAGGCTCCAAATTAGATAGGAATGGTGTAAAAAAATAGATTAATCAAGCACAAAATAGGGGGTTGTGTTTTTTAACATACACCTATGGGAAAAAAAAGTCGGGGACTTTGGAAGGACGGGCAATGGGCGTTGATTTATTGGGTTGTTACAAATGGAACTTATATGAGAGTAGGCAATTGTTAACTGATCATGATAACAATTATTTTTAGTTGACCTTGTTCCCTCACTAGCTTAGCAAGGTATAATTACATTATCAAAGGGTTTGTTGAAAATGCCAAAGCCAAAAAATGCCATGTCCATGAAGGTAACATGGGAGATGTTGTTAAATATTGGAGTAATTTTTTTTAATCCACACAAGACTTGTTGTTGTTGTGTCTTCACAAAGTGTAGACTAAAAATGCTTTTACCATATTGCCATTACTGGTATAATAGTAGGCTTTACGTTTGCCAATTTATTTCAAATATAAAATGTGTTTGAAATTAATACACTTTGTACATTTAGGTGTAGTGGCCTAAAGCATACTTCATTGCTCAATGGATTCACCACACCTTGTTTCCAATCTTGCTTGAGCCGCAACTAGCTAACACTGCATATGCTACGCACCCACAATGTTAGTCCCTATTTTCAACTCACTTTGCTAAGTCCCACTCACCGGGACTCTAGTACATACTCCCCACGTGAAACTAGGTATGTCATTTGATGACATGGGATAGAGCTCCCATTTGGAGTGCTAAAGCCTGTAGTGGCACTACTCACCACGGTCCTCACCACCCTTGAGAGGCACCCTATCCCAAACTAATCCTTAATGTATTTGCTACTCTTTGGCATTGCTAATCGAGACTCTTCACTCATGACACATTGAATGTGGGCTAGTTTGAGGTGGGGTTCCATCTCAACCAGTGTCACGGGACACTTTACACAAGTACCCCATGGTGCCTTGGAGCCGGTAGTGAAAACTCATCCACCAACCTTAAGTCATTGAGATTCATTGGGACTCACCAAGGCTCCGAAAGGGAGGGAGGAGGGAAACTAATTTATCCTTATAGTATTTTCTGTGAGATTCAATAGACCCTCCCCCCTCTATGTCAAAGGAGGTCCCCAACCCACCTTGGATTTGGAAAGACCACCTGAATCCAACCCGAACTCCCTTAGTTTCCTCACCATTTGAACTCTTGAACTTCCAAACGGCTTAATTCTATGCTCAAAGCTCCAAATTCAATATGCAAGCCCATTTCAGACATCTCTACAACAAGTAGATGCTGATGGATTGTTCACTTGTTCCATTTGAACAAGTTTTCACAAAGTTATGGCCCTTCAAAAAGTCAGGTCCGCCAAGGGAGACGTCACACCTTCACCACGGCCCTTCTCTTGGCCATAACTTTTGACTCCTAACTTAAAACCTTGTAATGCTTGTCATTCTATCATCCTTATATTCTTATCTTTCCAATGATATGCTACATGCCATACTTCCTTGAAGGATTCCTTGGGAACCCCTTTCTTTTATGCCTAAAGTGTCCTAGGACACCGCTAACTTTGAACGGCTATAACTTCTAGCCAACTAGTCCAAATCACGCGTTCTTTAGATGGTTAGGTGTGTCTTCTCAAGAGCTTTTCAAGAATGTATGACACTCTACCATCACCTTCAAATGTAGGACGCTATTGTGCTCTATTTGCTCGGGAGTGTCTTAAAACTCCCTTTTTAGTCTATTGCAAGGCTTAGGGAATCATCACCAAGGTCCCTTTTGCTCACTAAGGTGCTTCGGGCACCTCAAGGGGATAGGGACATGACATTAGAATGGTGATTGTACGTGTATATACTTCAAAAAATCTCATGGTTGTGTATGTCATGATTTAGGATCTCATGATTTAGTGTGTCAAAATGGTGATTGCAAATCACATGAGACTAAAAAAAAATTTGAAGCAAAAGTTAATGAATCTCAATTCAAAGGTTTGCAATCTCATAGATTTTGTTTTGATCTCTTTTCTACAAATACTAAAACAAATTTTAAATGTATTTTTTCAATACTAATAGGGTATAAGTCTAATTTTCTTGTGTTAGATCTTTAACTCCTAAAGGAGCAACATGTTTAGCGGCCCAAAACTACTTCAAAATACTTGTCTCTAAAGAAATGTCAAAATCGTCATCAATATTTATTTTTTAACAAATTCAAATGTAGGATCCTTTGGTTGACTTGTTCAAGTACATTGTCCTAGAATTTTAGAATGAATATCACTACTAATTGCAAGTTCAATGTGCCTAAACTTTAAAATGTAAGTTTTTCTAGCCCTTCCAAAAGGTAAAGTTTTGTCTTTTAACATTTTAGGAAAGAACATGCATATCTTTTAACTTGTGCATTTTAGTCAATATGTTGAAAAATGTATTGAAAAAAAATATTAAATTTTTTAATCAAAAATAATTTCATATTCATCTAAGAAAATGTGCAGTGGAAGGTAGTACTAAATAAAAAAAAAACTAATCAGCTAATAACTCTTACACAAAATTGAAAGTGCTTAATCCAAATGGTAAGAATGTTATATTAAGCAATTAGTATCCTTTCATTTTTTTTTTTTTTCAAAATTTCAAAATTGAGGGCAATAGATGAGTTTATATATTTTTTCTACTTCTCATTCTCCCTTCATTGCTTGCAAAATAAAACTCCTCATAACTTTTACTTCATTATTTCAAATTCAATGGTTTCATTTTTTGAATAGGTACAGTCTATACAATTTCCAAAAAATAATTAATATTTTCTTAGAACATATTTTTTGTTGTTTGGTTTGACATTGAAATTGAACAAACCCTTCTAAAATTTGCAATATTTATCAAAATGACATGAAACAAAGCTTCAAATGTAAATTATAATGAGTAGTATCCATTCTAAAAAATTTATACAAAAATTCCAAATTTTTAAGTCAATAGAGGCTACCCAAATTCTCAAAAAGCCTAAAGTTGTCTTCTTAGTCTTTTTAGAGGTTAACATCTATATGGTATAAATTTTGAAGATTTTAATTTCCAAATATTCTATAATTCCAAGGTACTTGTAGTTTCTAGCTTCAAACAATAACCTTTTTAGTTCAAAAATGATCCTTCAAAATGAATTGAATAAAAAATGAAATAAAAATCTTCAAAAATTACTATAATCAGAACTTTAAAATTTGAATTTAAAGAAAAAAATCTTATAAAAATCACAAATTTTCAATTTATAATCAATTTGTAAAGGAATTTATAAGTTTTGGTCTCAAAGGTTATTGTTAAATATTTGTTTGTATACTAGTGGATTAATTATATATTCATATTTTACAACTATTGTTTGAGAGTTGTCATTAATCCCTAAAGTTCCATGAATATGTTTTCACCAAAAAAGCTCAAAAATTAACATTTTTAGTACAATTGATAAATTTAAAAAAAAAACTTTTTTTGACACATATAATTTTAGGATCTGGTAGAATGCCAACTTGAGAACATGTGGTAAAAATTTCAGAAATTTCTACTGCGTGGATTGGAAGATATTAGCATTCAAAATTATTGAGATTATATTTTTGGTCCTGCGAAAAAACGGGCAGCTTCACTTCACAAGCTCACTTTTCTATGAAAAAATGTCCAAAATGGTGGTTCTTCTTTGAATTATTTTTTCTAAGCAAGTTGGTCACATGCTTGAAAAATTTCAGATCATTTGGAATTGTACAACATATAGGGAAAAAAGAATAAGTAGACAATAGTAGAGAATAATTCAAAATACTAAATCATTAAGAATTTAATTATAGAATTGAAAATAGCCAATCCAAATGGTTTCAATATTGTAATAAAAAATCTACATCCTTTCATTTTATTTTTTCCAAAAATATTGAAAATTGAGTAAGATAAAGGACCAAAAGTAGAGAATCCATAATTATCTACAAACAAAAAATCCTCATAACTTTGACTCATTGATCAACATGGAATGATTCAAAGCTTTCTATGTACATATAACTTTAGAAAACCAATTTCAAATTTTTATTTTTGAAAAAAATGATTTTTTTTATTTGCCCATTCCTGAAAAGAAAGTAACATATTAGGCCATAACTTTTCATTTATATTTTTAATGTCATGAAATGTAGTGCATATGAAAGATAATCCTCATTCCTACTTTCTACTAAAATTTGGGCCAAAAATATGGAAATTTGTAGTCACATGTATCTACCCAAAATTACTATGTAGCCAAAAAACGACTACTAGTCTTTTAGAAGTTAAAATATTATTCTCAATTGCATTTTATAATACATCTTCAAAATTTTGAAATTTGGACTATTCTTTGGTCCATCAGAGGTTAAAGTGTTTGAACATGGTTTAATTATTTTCTCAATTACCTTAACCTTTAAAAATATACAAATATTATTACTTTCAAAGTCTCTTTAATTTGAGAAGAAACTACGTGAAGAATGCAATGTTTCAATTTTAATCAGTAATCCCTAAGATCCTAGAAGTGCGTACTCAAGTAGATGACAAACATCGCACTTGAAGTGATGTTTTGACGGAATTGTTTCTTATTTCATCCAAAATTCTAAATGTTTCTATAATAAACCTCATTTATTACCAATTTGAGGAAATTCAAGTAAATAATACACTTGTACAAAATTAGAAGTCAATTGAAACGATGCAGAAATTTAAAAAGAATTTAGACATTAGAAAATCAATCCTAAAACATTAGACACATCATCGAGGTTGATGAATAGTTACATTCCCTTATTTTTCTATGAACTTGAAAACATGGCATCAAACACTTATAGTCATTTTTGGCTTTATTATAGGGTTAAAAGATATACTATTAGCATATCCTAAGGTTAGTTTTGACACTTGTACAACATAATGGCTTAATTTTTGGAATTTTGATTGTTAGACATTTTTTTTTCATTATCAAATTATTTGAAAAAATTATATTTTTAACATTTTTATCATTCAAGTAAAACTCATAAAAACATAGATGGATGAATTTGGATGAAAAAGCATAACTTGAAGTAGTTTAGGCAGTGACGTCACCAATTGGACGAAAAATTATTTCGTCCAGTGCACGGATGGACGGAATCGGGAACTCTGTCGCCTTCGAACAGTCAGGGCGCTCATCCTATTTTACTGTGAACCACCCGTTCAGGGCTTAGGGTTTAGTGTCCGACAATGTCGGCAGAAGATAAGCTTTCTCGCAGCACCGACATGATACAATTTCGCACATTACTAAATTGCACACTCGACTCCCACAATCATTCTTTACTTTTTGCAATAAAATTTGACCTTCTGGCGCTCGTTGCACTCGCACCGAAATGTGGAATTTGGAAGGAGATTCAGGGTTTGAGAATCTATTTACTTGTGTATCGGACCATTCGGCAAACCAATTCTATGGCATCGCTGGAGCTTGAGGCTTCTGAGCTTTTCCTTATTTAATTTCAAGTTTAATTAATGTTTATCTTTGAAGATTTCAGAGATATGGACACACAAGCGCTATATACCAAAAGATTGCCATTCAGTTAACTGTGTGGTACCCTAGTGGTCTCACAGATTGATAAATGCAAAAGTAACCAATTATCATTTATCTGGAGCAATCGGGTACAACCACAAAGAGTGGTGTGTGAAACCCCAAAAGCTCACACGGAGAAAAATTTGTTAGAGGTTACAATAGTCTGGTAGAGAGGACTTTGGATTCGTTCACCAACTCCTAGCACGTGGGGACTCTCATGATCTGCAGAAGAAATCCTAATGAGCGACTTGTGAAATCTCATAATAAATTAGCTTTTGCAGAGCAGAATTAACGTGCACATGGAAAGGCGTTGGTCATCATCAATGTCACAACGACGACGGCCGCCGTCGACTGTAGCTTCACCAATTAAAGTTTCCCGCTAGTAAAGCTGGAAGAGGAAAAACAATAATTCACTCCCTGTTATAGTAGGCCCAGTTGTTTCCAACGCCGCTAAATCTCCTACTTGTGCGGGTGCTTTATGCTTCTCACCTCCGGATACGTGGGGCCTTGACCTTACGATACTTCATCTGTATTTTTTTTTATTGTCGGGCTTTCCTCCGAATGCATCCCCAGACAGATTTTTCGAACTTTCTCAATTCCTTGCAATGGCAACCATGGCCACGATCTTGGCTGTTCCTGCTACGCAAGTTTCCCCGTGCCTGAGCTTTCCCAAGGAATGTAGCTCGCTTAGTACGCGCCTTGCTCGGCGGATTGCGAAACAACAGGGGTCGTTTGGGTATGATTTCAATCTACAGACGCGGAGATTCACTGTGGAATGCGCAGGTGGGAGGTCTGCTGCTACTGTCACGGCGACTCGACCGGCGCGTTTCACTCAAGAAGGATTCGAATCATTTCTTGTGAATTTGCAGAGCTCTATTTGCGATGAGGTATATATCGTGTCCCTGTGGATTGTGTTGAGAATCCCAATCCTCATTGCTAACCTTCTTGTGTTTCAAAAACATTGACTATTGTTTTTGAAAATGTGACTTCACATTCTATGCCTGTATTTCGACGAATAGAATTTCACGCCACAGTTTGCAGAATCTCTATGTGTAGCGTACATGCTTGCGCTGATTCAGAAATAGAATCTCCTGAGTAGTTTTAAATAGGGAGAGATTTGCGTTCTCTCAAACACGACATGGAATTGAAAGATAGTACTGTTCAAGAGAATTTGGGACTCAGAATGTCGCAAGGCTCAAAATGAAATGAAATAGAGTTGAAGTGTGTTGTTTAGTAACTGAATCTGGACATAAGGTGCATGTTCTTAAAGAATTTCATTTCCTCGGCGTGAATTTCCACCTTTCGGGACCTGCTGATGCATGGGAATCGTCGTTATGGCACCGTGTTGTAAGACAGGCAGCATCTGCAGATGGAAGTGGGAAGGTTTTTGGGTTTGACAAGTGGGAACGAGGGGAGGACGCATCTAATGGGTGAGTGGAACCTGCAGCTCTTCATTTTGCAAAGGCATTCTCTTGCTATCACGAACAATTTAGCTCTTTTCTCAATTTTCTCTTCGAGTTTTGAGGCGACCTATATCAGTTTTTCAATTTTCAAGCTGGATCAGCAGGTATGGTATTACGCGGGTTTTGGAAGGCGGGGATCTCTTGGAGAAGGCAGCAGCGAATGTGTCTATAGTGCGGGGTCATTTGTCTGAGGCTAGGGCTAAGGCAGGTACTATTCCCTCTACTTCATCTTCGTCCCCTTTGGACTTTGGACTTGACTTGAACATCTTGACTTTGAGCAGCTAACGGAGTTTGACAAGAGCATGGCGTAATGAGAACTCCCCCCAGAATTGGTCTTAAGAATTAGAGTTATTCTTCTTTCAACATTAGAAGCACAGAAATCTTAGAGACTTCATACTTTGAAATAATATAAGTATAAGAACCAAGGCTGCTTGTAATTGACGCATATTTGGTCTGCTGCTCTGGCAAGCGAATCTGTTGAAATTATACATTTGATCATTTGATCGGTCTCTATTGCGTACGAATCCTTCTTCATTTGCTAACAAGTGCATACAAAATTTCTACTAGTCTAATAATTGGAGCTGTGCTTTAAGTGGCGATTCTGTGTGTCCCTACCTCAAGTTAGCTTGTTTCTTGCTTGTAAGCTGACATGCGATAAATCGGACTCAATTTGGCTAGATCAGTGGCTTACGGTTCAAAATGCTCTGATTTCGTTTGGCAGGCCATGAGTTCTCGGGGCCGGGGAGTTGACGCTGGAGCCTCGTACTTCGCAGGGGCACTCTCGCTTGTGTTTCACCCGCGTAGCCCGATGGTGCCCACCTTCAGATCAGACATCCGCTACTTTGTGGTGTGTCTCCCTATCGTCCGTTCAATTTTACATCATCTCTTACGTCGTTTTGCAGAGCTTTGTCTTTTCCAGTCATTATTCTGCTGCACTGCGCTCCTCTGCACCTGTGCACTGGAAAGTACATGCCCAGTACTTGCATCATTGGCCCAGATTCAGCTACTTTATACAGGATTTCTGGTGTAATTTTTAGTGTGTTTAGGTTAATAACGGATCTGTTTGGGACCCGAGCTCTTTAGCATATTGTTGAACTGCCAATGGAAGTTAGTGTACTTTGTGTGGCAGGTTGAGGGAAGCCACGGTTGGTTTGGAGGGGGCGCGGATCTTACACCATGCTGTAACTATTCACATCCATGCATTTCCTTTCTAGAGTCACTGATTTTATGACTGACTCCTTACTTAGAAGTCATTCTACTGTTAAAGTCGCGAAGTAGTTCCTTGATCTGAGATGGGGTTCTTACAAAGTCCTTGCAATTGTTTATGTCCGCTTATAGACTTCTCTGTGGAGCTCTGAAATGGTTTATTCTGAGGTCCCTCTCTCCTTGTGTCAGATCTTTTTGAGCAGGATGCACAAGACTTTCATACATTTTACAAGGCCATTTGTGACAAGTATTCATCTACTCTTTACGAAGAAAGCAAGGCAGCGTGTGATAAGTACTTTTATATACCAGCTCGCAAAGAGCACCGTGGAACGGGAGGGATCTTTTTTGATGATTTGGAGTCCTTTCAGATTAATAAAGGCGATCAAACGAAGGTACTACGTATTTATCAACTCTCTCACTTCTGGTTGCTCATTACGTAGAGGATATTGTTGGCATCACTTTCATCATTTGAACCTGCATTTAAGTTAACATATGTAGGAGTGTGCTTTGGGGAGATCGGTGGAGAGCTGTGCAGAGGTGTTTGAAATGGGTTCAAGAGCCAAATCCGTTGGGATTGAATTTTCATCCGTATGTATGAATTTATTACGCAACTTCAGAGGGGTAGGTTTTGATCAGGTCCGAACGGCTTTAGTATCCTACTGTATTCCTTACCTTCACGTTTCACTCCTCATAATCTGTGTGTTCCTTGGCGTTTCAGAACAAGGGTGGCCCCGAAGAGGCAGACGCAGATGCAGTCTTTTCCTTCGTCAGAGATGTTGCAGAAGGTTTCATGCCGAGCTATCTGCCCATCGCTAATTTGAGGCGAACGCTAGCTTATGGTGAGGCAGAGAGACAATGGCAACTGCTTCGTCGTGGACGGTACTTGGAGTTCAATTTGCTGTATGACCGTGGAGTGAGATTTGGATTAGATGGTGGTCGCATTGAATCCATCATGGTCTCAGGTGAACATATTTTTCCACAAAATCCCAAGACTGTTTCCTTGAGCTGTTTCAGCATAACATTGTTCAGCAATGTGAGAGAGTCATTAGTACGACTTGTAGTTAGTTTTGGTGATAGTTTTGGTGATAGTTTTGTCAGTCAGTTCTATTCTCCTTCCAACTTAGTCTCTTAATTTTCAGAATGTAAGAAAGCTAGCTTTTCTAACCTTGAAAAATTGTTTGTTCTATTTAATAGCCACGTAAAATATTTTGTCATTTTCATGTCGCTCTTGGGAACAATCAGCCTTGGGAACTATGTTACGAGTGATGCTTTTGAAATCTGGTGCTCACTATTTCTTTTTTTTTGCAGCACCACCTCTTGTAGCCTGGAAATACAACGGTGTTCCTGAACAAGGGTCTCGTGAAGCAGAGCTCCTCAAAGTCCTCCAGAAGCCTCAGTCGTGGACATAGTGCTGCTACCTCTATTGCGAAGACCAGAAATGTACTTGTTATTTTTTCATATCCCACCGTAACCTCTTGCAGTGGACTAGACAGCATGGGAATGTTTGGAAAAAATTCAGAAAGTTAACTTTGACCATGTAGATTGCAGGATATAAGCATTTAAATTGAAGTGAACAATACCCTTTTTTCTGCTCGTTTCCATTTTAGATTAGAATCATCTCAATTTGAAATTTTGCAGTACAGATAAAATATTTTTGTGGCAGAGAATTGAGTTGCGAGAGTGAAGGGAGAGAAATTCGCCAAAGAATTTTGATTTTTCATTCTTTACAAAATTGTTACGAACTTATGTATGAGATGGAAAGCAAACTTAAATTGTGAGTAATTCTAAGATGGAGGTGAGATTGTTGTAGTACGCAATTTCAACCCAACTGTAGATCTATTTGTTTTGGAAAATTATGAAAATTGAGTTCAAAAAAGTATCCAACAAATTCTTTTCTATAGAAATTCTCTTATTGCTTGAAAAAACAAGTTTTTTCGTAATTTTGACATCAAACATCTAAATGGAATGAAATGAAATCCATTTTAACATCAATAATCCAAATGGAATGAATGAATCCATTGAGTGAAATAAAAAAACATTATAAATGCACTTTGTTTTCTAATTTTAGAGAAGTTTCAAAAAATTATGTCAAAAAATATTATTGAAGGTATTTATCCAAACTATCATTTGTTTGCAATGGCCTTGTAAAGGTTGATGCAAAATAGTACATGTGTTTTATACTTTCACCTTGTAAATATTGGTACAAGGATGAGTCACTCGATTTGAACTTATTAGTGTCTAATCTTTATAACTTTTTCTTCTCTAACACCTTATGTTGCAAAATAAATACGAAATAGGCATTTTGACTTTCTAATTCAAAAAAATAGAAAAACACAAATATCCTAAAATTTTAATTTGGCCATTTTTGACAACTCTATGAAAATGGTTATGCACCAAAAGAATCACAAAAACATTTTCTCCATGTGCAAAAGTATAGGATGAAAGTATCTTAATCCCTTAATATGTCATTCCTTCTTTGGAATTTTTGCAAAATTTTGCTTATATCTTTGTATTGATATATCATAAATCTCAATTTCATTAAATTAATCATAAAAAAATGGTTGTCTATTAAAAATTCAAGTCTTACTTTGGATGAACAAAATGTTAGTTCAACAAACATTGCAATGAAACACATTTTTTGTCTAGAATATAGATGTCAAAGTACCAAAGGATTAGCTAATGGACGTCAACAACGTAACCTAGAATTAATTTTTTTCTTGAATTCTATTTTATAGTCCAATTGAAGGACATCCCCTCTCAATTAACCTTCAAATTTTTGGGATAGAATATCCAATAGTATTCCCAACCTAAAATCACAACTATGACATATTTTAAGAAATCTTTATTATCAATTTAAATATAAAAATTAATTTAAAAAAAAATACCACATGGTTTAACCCCTAATGACTCAATTATGAGAGGTGTACTTTCAAAATGGGTCAAAAACACTCTAAAATTGTGCAATTTGTTGGCTCATATTTCCTTAAGATC
The DNA here is from genome assembly GCA_963969395.1 of Pseudoscleropodium purum. Taxonomy (NCBI): domain Eukaryota; kingdom Viridiplantae; phylum Streptophyta; class Bryopsida; order Hypnales; family Brachytheciaceae; genus Pseudoscleropodium; species Pseudoscleropodium purum. Next base: position 17,141,375 of record OZ017802.1, read on the forward strand.
AAATAGAATGTAACTGTAGGATCTTTAAGTTCACATTGAGAGTAAACACCTCAAAAATTTCAGATTATTTAACCTCACAATTTAGTAGATGTTTAAGTTTGAAGTTTTACTTAGGTCATTGGAAATACAAGGCAAGGCACTTTGAAGGAGCACATCTTATTGAGAATATTTTGAAATGATGAAGTTTTTTGTACTTAGTGAAAGGCATGAGAGCTGAAAATCCTTATTGAAAAATTCATAATATTCTAAGCATTTTTCAATTCATGGTAGAGTTAGCAATGCATAATGGTCATTCAATTGAGAGTACATAGTGTTTGTAATAAAAATAAGAATGGGACACATGTCTCTTCCTTAAACTCCTTGGATCTGCCCTTTCCAAGGTGAATTTGACCTTTATGAGTTGCACAACAATCGCATTGATTATTGGCCTTCCAATTTATTCCCTAACCAACACCCCAACCCTCCAAAGGAATTGTGAACTATACTATACAATTTACCTTTAAGAAATTCCACAAGGTAGAATTGAATCCTAAATGCCCAAGCCTTTTTAAGTGTGTTTTTCTTATAAAAAAACAATATGGGCTTATAGTTATCTCTAATGGAGCAACTTGCTTTTTTTCATAATCTAACCATATAGATGTTTAAAGAGCTTGCTTATTAGAGTGTATACTAATTTTGAGTGTGAAATTGCATTGGAGTTGTAAGATTATAACAAGAGAAATATATATATCCTATTTTTAATATATTGCCCTTTTCCTCAATGTTTGAGAAATTTGCATATAAGTGTTTTGAAGGATTGGAGGTGACATGAACAACAAAATATTGTATTAACACACTAAAATGTAGTTCCAAAAACCTTAAGTTCAAATGAAGAGCTATCAAACTCATTACACAATCTACCTTGTGATTGTTGAAATTCAATCTTTTTTATGAGTATAAATTGTAGACAACTCCAAATTGATACTTGCATATTTCAATTTTCAATGGCAAAAATCATGAAAATACTTTACTATTTCTATTGGGACTATTTTCAAAGCAAATAGATAAGTATATTTTTTTAGATCTCAAATCAAATGAAATTGGCAAACTTTGCTTAAAGTCAAGGAAACAAAATAAAATTAGCAAGCTTAACACTTCTACTAAGGTAAAACAGCCTATTACAGATTGAATGAGGAGTTTGCCTTTGTGTTATTGGTGAAATTTTCTAATTTTTTCATACATATAGACAACTGTCAAAATGGCGAGAGCAATTGAAATTATATTTTTTCAACAAAGTATGAATTTGTTATAAATTTTTAAAGTGTTCTACCCATTATGGTCTCTAGACTTTTCCAAAATCAACAAAGATTGTATCCATAATGCTCATCAAACTCACCTAATGCAATCCTAATAATTTCTAACATGGAAGCCCTAAAGAAGTCACTTCATACAATGAATTAACACTAAAAAATTGAAAGTTCCTATTATGGTCATTAATCACTCCATTCCAATTAGCTAAGACATCGATTGTGGCTCAAATTTTCATTAGCTAGAAGAAAACCTTAATGGGGTCATTTCAAGAAGTCCACAATGGGTCTTTAGTCCATAATGAGCTATTTTACCTTAATGGACATATATGACTCAATAGACCTTTCAAAAATCAAATATTCACCTTTTTCAAAAGTAAAAAATAAAAGTTTCAAAAAGTTAACCTTCAAAATTGCCAATAAAAAATTTGAAAATGGTCAAAGCAATTTAACTACCCACACCAAATGAAGTCCAAGATTCTAGATCGACCATACATGGCTGATTGAGTAGTTAGGGTTTAACTTTGATGAAACTACTGCCATTGGATTTATAAAGTGGTCTTTTTTCTAGAAACAATTTTTTTTTAGATCAAAAATTTGTGAACAAGTAGCTTATAAAATAGAGACAACAACTAGAAAATGGTTTCTTGGGTCATTAAAATAGTCATATTCATTTTCCTTTCAAAATTTCAAGTACATTAACCCCTAGAGTTCCTTGACTACGTTTTCACCAAAAACACTTCAAAACTGCCATTTTTAAGACAAGTATCAAAATTTTAAAAAAATAAATTTTGGACACATTCAACTGTAGGATCCTGTATTATGATGATTTGAAAAGGTGTACAAACAATTTCAGAAATTTTTACTATATAGATTGCAAGATGTTGATGTTTGAATTGACAAAAAGCCTTTTCTCAGCATTACAAAAACTAGGCAATTGCACTTTACAAGCTCACTTTTCTATGAATAAATGTCCAAAATGGTTGCAATTCTTTGGATTAATTCTTCAAGGCAAGTTGGCTACATGTTTGAAAAATTCAAATCATTTGGAATTATACAACATAAAGGAAAAAAAAATAGAAAATAGAAAAAAATGAGAATGAATCAAAATACTAAATTCTTAATTATTTAGTTATGGAATTGAAAATTTCCAATTCCAATGGTTGCAATGTTGTAATTAGCAATCTACATCCTATGGTTTTATTTCTTTCCAAAAATATTGAAAATTGAGTTAAATAAATAGCTTGAGAGTTTATTTAATAGTAGAGGATCCACAATTGCCCGCATATTAAAACTCCTCATAAATTTTGACTCTTTGATCAAAATGAAATGATTCAAAATTTTCCTTGTATATAAAAATATAGAATAATAATTTCAAATTTTTATTTCTAAAAAAAATGATTTTTTCTAATCTGCCTAGATTGTTTGCTTGGTGAAAAAAACTACATATTATACATAACTTTTTAACCATGTAGTCAAAAGTTATGAAAATTATTGGGCCTTAAAGAAAAACCTCATCTCCATATTGTGTGAAAAATTCAACAAATAAAAATAAAAACTCTATTTGTAGTGAGCTATCCCAAATCACTATGTTGCCAAAATAACGTAGCTTGGTCCTTTAGAGTTAAAGTAGAACCACCCATTCCTAACCAGAGCCCAATGTCCAATCTATAGGGTGGCTGAGATGGAGCAAAGGTTGATACTCATTTTTGGATTTTAGGGGAAATGGTTTAAAAAAGCTTCTCAATTAGATGGTATGACACATAGTATTCTCATTACCAAGCTACTTGGCACATGTGCCTCCTTTTTCGTACTTAAGTTAACGAGAATTAGTCTCTTTGATTGAGCAATTTTGAATGACTCTAGACTTTTGATCAAGGTTCAGACCCACATGGAACTTTCATAATTTCTAGTTATTTTGAATCAAACTATAAACTTACCAAAGTTTTGGCAATTCTCATCATTTCTATGTTTGCACTTATAGAAAATATTTGTTTTGCCTCACAACATTCCAGATCATGTCCATAATTGCTTAAGTGGTTAACTATAGTCTGCAAGTGGTTCTACCTAAGATGATTATTTCCAAATTTGTTCTTGAAATAACTCTTTGATATGCAATGTATAATAAGAAATATTACAGTCACTTGTGTTTCTTGCACTTGACCTATAATCCAATGACTTTTGCGTATTCCTTGTACTAGGATAATAGGGGGAACAACTCTGATGCATGACCTCCAGGAGCAACATTCACAAAAGTAGCTAAATTTCACTCCATTGCTACAAAAATTATTCAATAGTTTAATGTACATAGGAAAAAATTTATGAAAAAATTCAAGATTTTAGCCAAGATTGCAACAACCAATAGAATTTGATAGCCAATTTGCTACTTCCTCTAAATAGGAATTAGCATTTATTTAGTCAATTTTAGATTATAGTACTCCCAATCATCCTTTACAACTTGCAAAATCCTTTCTTTTCTATTTTTTTTATGCCATTCACTCTCAAGGTAGCCAAAGTTGATGCCTATTTGTCTTGCAGGTAGCAAATTGCACAAAATTCCCTAAACTAGGTACTATATTGCACTAAATTTCATAAACTAGTTCTGATATCTCTATTCGGGAGTGGTGAGGGTGTCACTATGATTTCAAAGCCTTGAAAAGGAAAGGAACAAAACTCCTATGGTTGAAAATTGCCGATGTTTATGGATTTAGTTTTCCTTCACAGAATCTGAGGTCACTAGAAATCCTCCTTTACTTGTGTGAGAGTACGACCTTGTAAATCTGATCTCAAGGTCTTGCGAGTAGATACCTAAAAAATCAATCAATCAAGACAAGGCATATGAATTTAGTGTGCTAGATTTCTTTTATTTCTCGTGCTCTTGTCTAATAAAAGTTTGTTGTAATTTCAATTCGTTTAGTTGAAATTATGCAATTGACCCAAATGAATTCTACTGGAGAAAATTTCTTATCTACGAATTTCTTATGCAATCCTTCGAAATGAGAAGTTGTTGAATGTTATTGAAGGGGTATAGAAGGCAACCTCATTTCTATTTCAATGATAAATGGGCATTTGACATTTAGCTTGATCATGCTTATACCACTTACTAGTAAGTTCAGCTAATAATTTCTCATCTTGGATGGTAACATGGATCTTTTCTTTTGGCTTCTCTACATATTGAAAAAGTCTATTGACCATTGTCAATAGTTTGGGACTTCATGTTCTTCCTTACATGGCTACTTCTTTGATAACCATGCCTATGGTGTATAAAAGATAGTGTAGGAAACCTTGAAAAATGACATTTCACTTTATGTCCAATCAATCTTCATTGTTCTTTCACATATAGATATATACACAATTTGAGATTTAGAGAATTTTTACTAAAACAAATCCAAATCTCATTTTTATCCTAAATTTTCCATATATATTGAAAATGAAAGTTATATGAATTTTCTAAATATTTTGCTTGTGAAATTTTTATAGTAATTGAAATTTTTTTTATTGATAATTGAAACACCTCGGTGTAAACTTCCTACCTCTTAAGCTTATATATGAAGTAAAATTGTGGAAGTAAAACTTTTCTTATAGTATATTTTGGAATTTTAGGATTTGGAGCTTCAAAGTTTCTTGAAAATTACAAGGTTAATTTTTTTTTAATAAATTCAAGATGGACTAGAAATTAGAGTATTAAGACAATATTTTCATAGTTGACTTCAATTACATTTGAAATGAAGGAAAAAATCAATGATTGATAGTTAAACAACTCTTGAAATAAGGGTTTGTCTTTTGAAGATTAAGTATATGCAATTGTAAAGAAAACAAACTATACACTGAAACTCGCCTGCCACCCTAGGTTCCCATTAGTTCCCCCCTTCTTCTCTCAAAAAATTTGTGAGCCGTTGATTTTTTTGAAAAAAAATGCTTACCCTCAAAATTGACGTTGATTTCTCAAAAAATCACAAGATGTTGATCTTGTGAAATTTAATCTGAGCCGTTCAAATATAAAATACAAATACTGAATATGAATACGGATACTAGATATGAGTACTAAATACGTGTACTGAATATGGATACAATATTGGATATGGGATCAATTGTCCCATATTGTTTGTCAAGAACTTTGATTCTGAAGATTACAAGAGGGGGTGGGGGTGAGGGGAGGTGAGATAAAAAAATTTAAATCAAATTCTGAATGATAGGTGGGGATGAGTGGGGGTGGTAAAATAAAAAAATTTAAATAGAAATTGAGGGAAGGGAGTGCATAGTGACACAAAGTGTCAGTATACACCTTGAGTGCCTAATAACTTCCTTTTTTAATCTTTCATCATATTGATGAACCTGCTTGATGGGTTTGAAATATTTGGTCATTTTCATATTACTCTTGCCATGGGAAACATGTTACCAGAGATGTTTTTTTAAATCTAATGCTTACTATTTTTTATTTTATTTTTTCAACACCACCTCTTGTAGCCTGGAAATACAAAGGGTGTTCCTGAACAAAGGTCTCATGAAGCAGAGCTTCTCAATCAAAGTCCTCCAAAAGCGTCAGTTGTGGACAGGGCACTGCTGTTTCTTTTGTAAAGACCAGAACTGTACTTGTTGTTTTGTCATATCCCACCGTAAGCTCTTGCAGTGGACTGGACACCATGGGAATGTTTGGAAAAAAAATTCAGAAAGTTAACTTTGACCATGTAGATTGCAGGATATAAGCATTTAAATTGAAGAAAACATTGGGTTTGTTTTTTTCTCTCATTTCCATATTTGATTAATAGACCTTAAAGACATTGTAATTTGAAATTTTATAGTACAGGTAAAAAATTTTACAGTAGTGAATTGAGTTGAAAGTGAAGGAGAGACCTACGAAGAAATCTTGATTTTCATTGTTTAAAAATTTATTATGTAGACTTATGTATAAGATGGAAAGAGAACCTAAATCATTAGTAACTCTAAGATGGAGGTGGTTTTGTATTGTTTTAGTAAGTAATTTCAAGTCATTTGATTAGTTTGTTTTGAAAAATTGCAAAAATTAAGTTCAAAAAGTATCCAACAAATTGTTTTCTAAAATTTTAAAAAAATCAAAGATTCTTCATGATTTTGATGGCATCAATTATTCAAATGGAATGAATGAAATCATTCCAAGGAGACAAAAACACCTTTTGTGGTGAACCAACTTGCTTGATTTAATTTATAAGTTTTGTGATTTTTTCTTGGTACCAAGGCTTGGCTCTTTTTATTTGAGGTGGCATTGTTTTTCCCTCTTGTTACTAATAGAAATAAAAATTGACTTTCCATAAACGCACTTTATTCTAGAATTCTAGAATTTTTTTATAAAATCACGATAAAAATGATTATTGAATTTACTTATTAAAACTATCATTTGCCTACAATGGTCCTATATATAAAGGTGGATGCAAGATAGTACAAGTGTTTTATGTTTTCACCTTGCAAATATGAGTGCTTGAAGGTGAGTGGCCTTAGTTTAGAGTGACTAGTGGCTAGTTTTTATAACTTCCTTTTCTTTGACACTTTGTGGTGCGAAGAATCTTGATATTTCAAATTTAGTTTGTAAGGTTGTTGTAGGGTTTACAACATAATCTATACTAATCTATGTATGGTTTTGCTTCTTGAAGCTAGAGATAGGGCAATTGATTGAAACTTTTGTATTCTTTGTTGCATTTTGAATAATTTCATAACGTTGTTTATTAGATAGCATTGGTCGCCATAACATTATCAAAGATCGAAGATTAACCCTTAAAAGATGCAGCCCCCACAAGTAACAATGTCACCAAAATACTCCAATTATTGGACTAATAGGTGCATTCTTTGTTTTTTTTTGTCACGTCATCCATCAACTAATTTTCAGTTGGCCTCAATTTCTTTTAAGGGTTAAAGATGATCATATCCCTTTGTGTGGCTTAAAGAAGTTATGCCACCTCATTTTGGGAAAGAACATGCTTTTTTGTATACCTAGGTTTTCTCCAATATAAGATATTGACTCCTATAGCTTGTCAATAATTCTTTAAGTACAAAAACTAAAGAAGTGCAAAATCTCAAGAAAATAGGTATTTTGACATTCACCTATATGAAAATGACTATTCACCAAAAGAATCACAAAAAAATTCCATGTTCAAAAATACATGATGAAAGTATCTTAATCATTAACTCTTGAAGTTCCTTGACTATGTTTTCACCAAAAACGCACCAAAATTGCTATTTTTAGGACAAGTATAAAAAAAATTTAATTTTTTTTGATACATCCAACTGTATGATCTTGTATTGTGATAATTTGAGAGAATGTGGAAAAAATTTCAGAAATTTCCACCATGTATATTGCAAGATATTAGCATTTGAATTGACAAAAAGTCAAAAATCCTTTTCTTGCCCCTACAAAAAACCGGGCATTTGCACTTCACAAGGTCACATTTTTATGAAAAAATGTCCAAGATGGTTGCAACTCTTTGTATTAATTCTTCAAGGCAAGTTGGCTACATGCTTGAAAAATTTCAAATCATTCGGAATTGTACAACATATAGGAAAAAAATAGTAAATAAAAAAAAATAGTAGATGAATCAAAACACTAAATTCTTAATAATTTAGTTATGGAATTGAAAAATTCCAATTCTAGTGGTTTTAATGTTGTCATAAACAATCTTCACCTAATATTTTTATTTTTTTTCAAAAATATTGAAAACTGAATGCAATAAAGAACTTCAAAGTTTATTTTGGAGTAGAGAATCCATAACTACTTGCAAACTAAAACACCTCATAACTTTTGACTCATTAATCAAAATGGAATGATTCAAGGCTTTCTAACTACATATAAATCTAAAAAGTTAATTTCAAATTTTTATTTTTGAAAAAAGTGATTTTTTCAAATCTGCTAGGATTGCCCAAGTTGAGAAACAAACTACATATTAGGCCATAACTTTTGACTCATATTTTCAAATGTCGTGAAATTTGTGCACATGAAAGATATTCTTTATTCACACCTTCTATTAAAATTTGGGCCAAAAATATGGAAATCTCTGCTTACATGCACCTGCCCAAAAAAATTATGTTGCCAAAAAACACACCTTGGTCCTTTAGGGGTTAAATGTCTATTTTTTTTTTAGAAATTTGCTTATATCTCTATATTGATATATCATATACCCCAATTTCATCCAAGTGGTCATAAAGAATGGTTGTCTATCAAAGATTGAAATCTTACTTTGGATAAATGAGAAGCTAGTTGGACAAAACATTGCAACAAAGCATTTTTTTCCATGTTTAAAATATGAACATTGGGGCGTTGAAGGGGTAATAACTAGTTGAAACATAAACAACACAACCTAAAATTAATTTTTGTTAAATTCTTTTTTACAGTTCTTGTTAGTCCACATGAAGGACATCCCTTCTCAATTTCCCCTTCAAATTTTTGGAGTAGAATACTTGATAATATAGTATTTCTAACCTAAAATCACAAATGTGACATAATTTTTATAATTCTAACTACCAAGTTCAATTTATAAGTTTTAATTGAAAATTGCCAAATTGTTTCAATTAGTCATATTCATTGTCCCTTCAAAATTTTGAGTACATTAGATGATTATCTCCAATGTTGCACTTGCAAAAACCCTGTAATGTGCGATGTGTAATATGGAAGAGTACAATTAGATGTTTCTTGCAATTGACCTAGAATCCGATAACTTGTGCATATTCCCCCAAACAAGAACAATAGGTGGAACAAATCTGTTGCACGACCATCAAGAGTGATGAGAGCATCTCTACTAATGAATTCAAAGCCTTGTGGAGAGAAGGAACAAAACTCTGTCCTGTAGTTGAAAATTGCTGATGGTGGATTCATGGATTCAGCATTCACAGACTATCCACTATTAATTTGCATTAGTTGCCCCCCCTCTCTCAAAAAATTTATAGGCCGTTGATTTTTTTTAAGAAAAAATGTTTACCTTCAAAATTGTTGTTACTTTCTACATAAATTACAAGCCGCTGATCTTGTGAGATTTAATCTGAATCATTGAAATATGAAATACAAAATGAATACCAGATACATACACAATATCGGATACGAATATGGGATGAATATTGAATATGGATACTGGATATAAATATAGTACCGGATACAGATATAGGATGAATATTGAATACATGTACCAGATATGGGAGGAATATAATATCGGATACAGATTTGGGTGGAATTATCCTATATTGATTGTCACTATGTTGGTTTTTGAAAATTACAGGAAGAGGGAGGGGGAGGAAAGAGTTGCAAATGAAAATTTTAAACTCTTTAAAACCCAAAAATGAGCATTGTGAGTCACTTTTGGATGGATAGTGGGTACTTCTCCTCACTATATTCACCTCACTAAATTCACTATTCACTCAAAAGATGCCTCCACACTATGCAATCCTCTATAACTTACTTGTGTGAGAGCACAACCTTGTAAGTTAAATCTGATTTGAAGGTGCACCGCGGCTAATGAATGATTTTAGTGAATTTGAATGCTTATATCTTGTAATTCATATAGTGGAAATTTCTGAATGTTTTAGCACATGTTAGCATACTACAAAATCCTATGGTTATATGTGTCAAAAAAGTTTTAAAATAAATAAATTTTAGTACTTGTACCAAAAATGATAGTTTTTGAGTGTTTTTAGTGAAAACATAGTCATGGATCTTTAGGGGTTAGCTTGCCCCCCACAAGGTCATTCAATATAGGCTTATTGAATGGTTAAAATTAGGAAATAGAGCTTTTTAGTGGGACAAGGGAGTATTGTATACAAGTTGTAAAATAATATGCTTCAAATAGATGATGCTATAGTATCTTGAATATATTTTAACTTATTAGCTTCAACATTTAAAATGCACCTTATAGTAGGTCTCATGTTGTTTCCGAAGTAACGGCTAGTGAAGACTTACCTGGGATAATCATGTTCATTGTCCCTTCAAAACTTCAAGCACGTCAAATGATTATTTCCAAAGTTGTTCTTGGAAAAAACGTTTTGATATGCAATGTGTGATAAGAAATAATACAGTCAAGTGTTTCTACAATCCGATGATTTGTGACCGCATGTTTCCCACACTTGAACTAAAGGTGGAACAGATCTGATGCACAACCTTCAGGAGTGGTGGGAGCATCTCTACTAATGAATTCAAAGCCTTTTTTTCAGAGAAGAAACAAAACTCCTGTGGTTGAAAATTGCCGATGATGGGTTCATGGATTCAGTGTTTCCTTCATGGACTCTGAGATCAGTAGAAATCCTTTTTTTTTAATTGTGTGTGAGAGCACAACCTTGAAAAATCTTGTCTACTCCAATGGTTGCCAACAAGTTGGATATCTGAAAAAAAAAATCACCTTCATTTCATTTTACACAAGTCAGAACGATGGACACACAGTCGTAATTTCATTTCCTTTAGTGGAAATTTTGCACTTGACCCAAATGAATTCTACAAGAGGAAATTTGATAGTTAGATTGCGTTCGAATTTTCATCTGGTTGGTGCAATTAGAATCCAACACAAACACACTTAGGTTCATCACTAAGGTCACTGAATTGTAGAGTGGTTATTAGAATGTCAAGATAGTTATGAGTTTCTTCCAAATTTAGCTAAAGGTCTTCTAAAAAGGGTGTCCACCTTGAAGATGCTCCTGAAATTATCATTCAATTATAGTCAATGCTTGAAATGGAGCAACAAAGGCATACCGACTATGCGATCACTGCACCAATTGACAATCACTTGGGTTATTCATATTTGCTTTGTCTTGATTTGTCTTGCTTGGAGTAGAGAGAAGTGGTGATAAGAATATGCCATAGCCGAGAAGACAAAAATATAGACTTTGATTCTGCAAATTTGGTTCCTTCTCTTAATACTCTACAAATGCTTTCGAGTTAAATATGAAAAGAACTTATCTATTTGCATATTATTGTAGGTTAGTGTAAATGTTTTTTCCATTAACTAGAAGTACAAGGCATAGACAACTACCTTAATCCCTTCAAGAACAAACATTCTAATTTTAGAACAGTTGCCAACACATATTCATCACTAGCACACAAAAATGTTTATTTTTCCTCCATTGATTTTTTTGGAGATTTTTGTGTTAGTTCTTTAGCATTTGTCTGGTATACAATATGAAGACTTGGCTTTGCAAATATTTTGTAGCTCAATGGATATTGGTAGGTTGGACCTCAAAAAATAACTTTTTAAGTTTAAAAAATGTACTTTTGGAATGATGTGAGTAAAAAAGTAAAATGAAAATCTTCAAAAAAACAGATTGATTAGAATTGAACAATTGCACTTATAAAAAAAAAATATTGGAAAAATCACAAATATTAAATTACAATATGTCTTAGAAGGAGTTTTTAATTTTTGGATTCAAGTTCTATTGAAAACTTTTGGTTAGAGTACTAGTTGATCTTACCATTTGGATGTGATTTTTGGATCATATTTTACAATTATTGTTTGAGAGTGATAATTTATTTGTTCCATCTAAGTTGCATTTTTTAATACATGTTCACAATTTGGAAAATGTAGACTATCACTTGGTCTTAAAGGGTTTAATTAGGAGGTCAATTGACCATATATGACCTATTGATTTATAAAAAAATACATATGTACTATTATCCTTCACACATACTATATGTATAGACTCAAGCCAAGTAAAAGATAGCATATGCATCAAATTAAGTATTTAAACACATCTAGGAGTTCAATTTGAGGGAGAGAGCAAATATTTATTGGTGTTTGAATTTCTTATGCAATTGTTCAAATGATAAATTGTAGAATGCTTTGAAAGGGTTAAAGTAGGGAACCTCAATTCTATTTCAATAACAAATGGGCATTTGATATTTAGCTTGATCATGCTTGCACCACTTATTAGTAAGTTCAACTACTAATTACTCAACTTAGTTGGTAACATAGATCTTTTTTCTATGCTTCTCTGCATATTGGCAAGTCTATTGACCAATATCAAGAGTTTGAGACTTCATGTTCTTCCTCACATGGCTACTTGTTTCATAACCATGTCCTTGGTGTATAAAAGTGTGTGTAGTGAATCCTCAAGTGACGTTTCATTTTATGGCTAATCAATCTTCATTGTTTTTTCACATTCTTGCGGGTGAATGCAAGAAACACCAACCATTTTTGTTGCATTATCCACAATACTCATGATTTTTTTGGGAATATTCTATAAATAAAAAAGAAACTTAAAATTATGTGAAATTATGTTTGATGTACAAACTTTAAAGATCAGGTACCCTAGAAAAGAAAAGCATAGAGAATTTATTTTAAGTAGGAGAACTAGAAAAGTGCAAAATCTCATGAAAATAGTTACTTTGATGTTTTAATTTGTAAAGCTTATACTAAAAGAATTTCAAAAGAATAAAAAAAATAGAAATTTAGGAAGACTTTATGATGAACAAATTTCACCAAAAGAATGATCTTGAAACCATTTCCAATGTTTAGAATTGCACACACGCAAGGAAGCCCTATCTCCATGAATGTAGAGGACATAAAATAATATTTATTTCAATTCTTTTTGTGGGCACTTGCCTCTCTAGTGTGGAAATAGACCACACAAATTTTAGCTCTAGATCATTAATTTTGGGGGGTCTTTAGTACTAAAATGTCCAAACTACAAAGTGTGACAAATTAGCTATATTGAAGTTTAAATGTATAATGATTTTTGAGAATTTCTGAAAATAATTGCTCTAATTACTTTCTAGTTGTTGATCTTCAAAAAGAATTTCAAGCACATGGGCTTTAGTTTGCAAAAATTAAAAACTTAGAAACTACAAGTGTGATGCAAAATAGTACTAGTGTTTCTTGCATTCACCCTTGCACAAATAGAGAAATAACTAAAAGATTAGATCATTTTTACTATAACTAATCCAAATCTCATATTTATCCTAAATTTTTTTTAAATATTAAAGTTTGACAATGAAGTTGTATGAATTTTCTAAGTAGTTTGCTAAATACTAAATTTCTATAGTAATTGCAATTTATTTTTCATCTTCCCATTTTATCTTTTCTAATGCATGCCGAAGATCTTTGGCTTCAATGTGTCTCCACACTTCCTTTCAATTTCATACAAGCTTCTGAGTGTGTGTTTCTATGTTTGAAAGTGTTACAACTACAAACAAAAAATCTAAATCAAACTCGTTTAATGGAGTCATTCATAATAGTCCTTGTTGCTTTAAAGACTAGATACAATCTAAAAATCACAATTTGAAATCTCTACACCAAATTTTGAGATGAGATTTTGGGTCCTAGCATTTTCTGTGGCCAATTTAGAAAATCAACGTACAATAGAATTGAGCGACTTAACCCCTAAACGACCAGCCTGCGTTTTTTGGTTGTATAGAAATTTTGGGCAGGTCATTGTGACCAGAAATTTTCATATTTTAGGCTTAAATTTTAAGAAAAGGTGTAAACAAGGAATATCTTTTATAAGCAACCAATTTCATGACATTTGGAAATAGGAGCCAAAAGTTATAGCCAAATATGTTACTTTTTTTCGTAATTGGGCAGTTTGGGCAGATTAGAAAAAATCACTTTTTGCGAAAACCAAAATTTAAAATTGGTTTTCTAGACTTATATATACAAGGAAAGCTTTGAAGCATTCCATTTTAATCAATGAGTCAAAAGTTATGAGGATTTTTTTGTTTGTAGGCAGTTATGGACTCCCTATTCTAAAATAAACTTTGAAATCCTTTATCTTACCCAATTTTCAATATTTTTGAAAAAAAATAAACTCCTAGGATGTAAATTGTTTATTACAACATTTGAACCATTGGGATTGACATTTTTCAATTCCATATTTAAATTCTTAATAATTTAGTATTTTGAATCATTGTCTACTAGTACTTGTTTACTATTTTATTCCTATATGTTGTACAATTCCAATTGATCTAAAATTTTTCAAGCATGTGGAGAACATGTTTAGTAAAAAGAATCCCAAAAGCACCATAATTTTGGTCATTTTTTCATAGAAAAGTGAGCTTGTGAAGTGCAACTGCTCAGCTTTCCATTGGGAAGAAAAAATGATTTTAGTGAATTTGAATGCTTATATCTTGCAGTCCATGTAGTGGAAATGTTTGAAAATTTTACCCCATGTTTTTAATACTATATACTACAAGATTCTATGATTACATATGTCAAAAAAAAATTTCAAAAATTTGGTACTTGTACTAAAATGATAGTTTTTAGGCGTTTCCAGTGAAAACATAGTCATAAAACTTTAGAGGTTAAACCCTAAAACAAACCCTACTAGTTTTATTTAATTTAAATTCATAGTTGGACTACAGTTGCTAATATTGTCTAATCATATGATTCATATATTGGCTATAGAGGTTGTAGATCAAATTAGATCACATACCTTTAAACTATATGTTTGATTGTCTACATGAGATGTGTTGTTGGCACAACAATATTTGGGGTTTCCATTGATTTTATAACAATCTATTTTGTAAATGATCAAGTCATGAAATCTTAAAAGAAGTATTTTGTTCAAAAGTTCAACCCACACTTGGACACAAATATTAGGATCCATATGACATTTGGAGATTTTAATTAAGAAGGATTCTTTAAAAGAAGCTTGTTGTCCTCAATTTGATGACTTATTTGCTTTTAACCCTTAAAGGACCGGATTGTGTTTTTTGGCTATATACAATTTTTGGGTAGGTCATTGTGACCAAAAATTTCTATATTTTAGGCTGAAATTTGAATAGAAGGTGTGGACGAGGAATATATTTCATATGCAACAAATTTCATGACATTTGGAAATAGGAGTCAAAAGTTATGGCCTAATATCATGTTTGTTTCTTAACTCGGGCCCTCTGGGCAGATCTGAAAAATTAACCTTTTTCAAAAATAAAAATTTGAAATTTATTTTCTATATTTATATATGTGTGGAAAGCTTTGAATCATTCCATTTCAATCAATGAGTCAAAAATTATGAGGAAATTCAATTTGCGGGTGGTTATGGATTTTGTACACTAAAATAAACTTTGAAGTTGTTTCTTTCACTCAATTTTCAATATTTTTTGAAAGAAATAAAATTATAGGATGTACATTGTTTATAAAAACATTACAACCATTGGGATTGACATTTTTCAATTCCATAACTAAATTCTTAACAATTTAGCATTTTGAATCATTTTCTATCTCTTTCTACTTATTATTTCCTTCCTATATGTTGTACAATTCCAAATGACATGAAAATTTTCACGAATGTAAAAAACTTATTTAGAAAAAAGAATCCAAAAAAGCACCACCATTTTGAAAATTTTTTCATAGAAAAGTGAGTTTGTAAAGTGCAGCTACTTGTTTTTTTGCAAGGTTAAAAAAATGATTTTTGTCAATTCAAATGCTAAAATCTTGCAATCCACATGGTGGAAAGTTCTGAAATCTTTTCTGTATATTTTCAAATCAGTGTTCTACAAGATCCAATGGTTATATGTGTCAAAAAAATTTATTTTCCAAAAATTTGGTACTTGTATTGAAAATGGCAGTTTTTGAGCGGTTTTAGGGAAAACAGAGTCATGGAACTTTAGGGGTTAATGCACCTCGAACTTCTAAAAATTTATATATAAAAGCCTTCAAAACACTAGTTCTACTTTGAATGTATGCCCAAACACAACAAGAGCTTTAGGAATAGTTCAAGGCAATACTTTAGAATATTCCTATGCAATACTAATTAGTTTTGCTTAGTGACCATTCTAATATTAGTGGAGATTTGAGACAAGCAGAGGGCCATTTCAAGCATGTTCTCCTATTTGTGAATCATAGAACATTGTCAAAAAATGTATAAATTTTTTTTTTAAATATTTAAAAATATAAAAATATATTTTCAAAATAATATATTTTCAAAAAATATTTAATTAATTTTTTGATTATTATCAAAAATGGTAGTTGCTATACCATGTCAGGCAACAACTGAAGTTGATCTTCGACAATCCAAGAACTTGGAAGAACTCGCAACTCTATAGAGAAGGTGAATTTCTTCTAATGCTTCTTCTAGCATACCAAATTTGCTATGAGGTATGCAAGGCAACTATTCCTAACAATTACAAATTTGTGGAAAAGAATCTTGATAAATTTATGGTTAGCTATGTATATGTAGTGTGCCTATTCATATGCTCTACTACATTACACTTATGTGAAGTCTCATGTTTTGTAGAGGTCTAATGAACATCATGTCCATGAGCTACATTTTTGTATATAATTAGAGGTCTTCAATTTGACAAGAGATAAAAGGATGAACCTCACATCAAGTTCTATAATCTGATTTGCTTTCAATTTTGATACTTTGTTTAGTATGTCTTAAACATTACCTCTCTTCTATATGCACCATTGATTTCCATTGTGATTATATTTGGCAACATGAATGAAGAATCCACTTTGTGGAAAATATTACCACAAGGAAGGCAACCCAAAGTTGGATGTAGGATAACATGGTTATATCTTGGCTAAATCTATCCTTCTTCAAATTCACTAACTCAATTACTTCAAAGTTGAGAGTCTCATAATGGAAATATCATCTAACACCATTAGCACCACCATTTATATATAAAAAGCTCAACTATTACTTAACTCATCAATTTAAGGAAGACACTGTCGAAAAACATCAGAAATCAATGCAATAATATATAGATTCTAATGTATTCATTCTACATGAAATTTGTAAACAAATTATATGCATTATAGGGTGCTTTAAAAGTATGAAACATGATTATATGTAATATAGGGTCGTATATAATACCATAGAATTATGTGAATAGTACATGTAGAATAGCACATTCAAAAATGAATACTAGAAAAAGAAAGGGTTATAGTTTATAGAGGCTCTAAAATTATGAATGAGGATGAGAAATTTGCTTTTCTATTCTAGACATAGTACTTCAAAAATGGCCTCAACTTCACTTTGGTGAATGTATCAAATAAAGTACTCCATATCAAATGTGTAGGATCCAAGGTTTAGGGCCCAATTATTGGATTGAATTGTTGTTGAGAAGCCACCGGACTGACGATAGGGATAACCCAATGACCTTGTGTAAAATTGTGACTTATAAAATGTGTTATTAAATGTAAACCTGGTTTCCATTTGGTATTTGATTTGTTTCTTTGTAGCATTCATCATGTTTGTCTTTCTTTTCTTGTTTTTTTCTTTTACATATGTGTTTTAAGCAATTCTAATAGACTTACTATGTACTTTGACATTTCTAAGGTAGTTGTAAATTTTTTTTATTATAAGTAATCTAGGGTCTATTTGAAGGATCCAAACAAGAAATTTAAAATACCAATGTGGTGCTCCAAATTATTAATATTTACCATTATTTAGAAAAATACTATGTATTATATAATCTATTTTACCATGTAAACAGGCCCCCCATAAAATATAACATTATTGAAGGCCATTGCATTTAAAAAAAAGAAGTTCCCTCCTTGAATTCAACAATAATATCAAGTTATCTCTATTCAATGGTAGGACCTTCTTTAATTATATTAGAGATGTTGTAAGAGGTATTTGTTAATTTTGAGCCAAATGAAAAATGATACATAGTATTATGAGATTTTGGAAAAATAATTAAAGGCGAAATAAATGCGGAAAAATGAACAAAATCCATTAAATAACTATTTTACAAAAATTCAAATCCAAAAAAACAATCTTTAGTTTAGAGTTCAAATTGAAAATTAGACATTTTCTTTCCTAGAATCACCTTTCAATCAGAAGCTTGTAAAGGACATCATCAACCTCAAGGATAAGATTTTAAACTCTCTCTATATAGCTATGTACTCCATATCTAAAGTATAGTTGTCAACTCTATCTTAAATGGGCTCAATTGATATGAAGGTATCCATTAATTTAGACCCTTTATTAACAAATATGGAAAGTTTGGATTGTTCAAGTCATATCCATTAGTATAAAAGCACAAACTCATTATAAAAATGATCTCCCACATCACTCCCATGGCTCTCTATACTATTTTTCATAAGAAGCTCAAATTGCATATGCACAATTAGTCATCCAATACATCCTCCCTAGTCACACAACTCTTTCAGCATTGCTTTCCACATATGCCACAACCAAACATTACATCCAAATTACCAAAAAAAACATCATAACAAAAAATTAAATTATTTACACAAATCAAAGATGCCAAGTATAACATAACCATTCAAAATGGCATAATATACTAACCAATGTAATAACCATAAATTAACTACCATTCAACATCAACCAAATTGACAGTGAATACTGAAGTAGTCTAAAACAAAGCAAGTGGTAAGAAAATTATACTACGAAAAACAAAGTTCACTAGATTAAAATCCAAAGGCTCAAAACTACTAATCTCGAAAATCCAAATTTTGTCGAAGTAGCAAGAATGTCCAAGTGCTAAGAAATATCAATACCTCTTGCAGGACATAGACCTCTAATGGACTCCATCTCATTCTCACTCAATGAAACTCCGGAATCTTGTATTAAAACCCTTTCAAGATACTTGCAACCACTCAAATTAGGAATGGTTGTTAGACTTTCACAATAGAAGATATGAAAACTAATTAAACTAGTTAATGGCATGATACTTGTCAACTGCACCAAGCTCCGACAAAATTGAATATACAACTCTTTTAATTGGGAAAAGTTGCTCAAATTTGGTAACTCTGTAATTGCCAAGTTAGTCAAATATATATGTTGTAGGTTAGGAAATGTTCCACCACTTTGCATATCCACCCCAATTGCTTCGGATGATGTTGCCCTTGCACTATTCATACCCTCCCATATTCGAAGGTTCATGCAATTTGAAATGGCAATACTCTCCAATCTTGTGGCCTTGTGCATATCAGGAAAGCTCTCCAAAAGATTGCACCCAACTATTACAAGCTTCTGTAATCCAATCAAGTCCTTTAAACATGCAACATCCTTGAACTCGCAATTGAACAAACAAAGCTTGCATAATCCGAATACCTTTGAGAGACCACCCAAGCTATCCACACCTCTACAATCTTCAATACGAAGATCCTCCAAATTCACCAAGCTATCAACACCCAATGATCCTTCAAGGCTCCATCCCTCAACAATGATAGATTCAAGTTTGGTCAATTTGTGTAGGTCCTTCAATTCTCCTATCGCATAAAAGGAGATCCTACATTCTCGCAAATTAATCAACTCACTTAATTCCATCACTACCCTGTTTAGTGAGCATTCTTTTATTTCTAGAACTTGCAAGTTTGTAAGCTTGCTCAAGTTGGGCAACTCAACAAGATTCCCTGCTTTGAGCTTTGATAGAGAAACCAAATCACCTACACCCAACAATGTTTGGATTGAGCTACATTGTGATATGCTCAAATTCTTGAGATTCTTTAGCACGTGTAAATTGGACAACTCTTCCAAATTTGGACATGAATGTATGCCAAGCTCCTCCAAATTGACTAAGTTACTTATTCCATTGCACCTTTGCAAGGATTTACAATTCTCTAGATGAAGTTGTCGTATGTTGGACATTGTAGTGTGGAAAGATAAGGAAACACCTTCCTCCAAGTCATACAAGGCAACCCGTTGTAACAAACTTAGGTTACTCAAATTCGGAAAGCCAATCTTCATGCTCACCCTAAAATTTGATAAATTCAAGATTTGAAGGTTGGTTAAACCTCCAATTTCTTCAATAAATGCCATATTGCTTGGCAATGTACGACACCACTCCAATAGACAAAGTTGCCTAAGCGATCCAAGTCCACGTACTGCCCACTTTGAACGTGTCTCAATTTTTAGACTCTTTAGATTATACACACCATTCAAGTCCAACACATTGCCCTCCAATTCTATAAACTGCAAGTGCAATGCTACAAGGCAAGGGCAACAACCAAGATTCAAATGCACATTGCAAGTCTCTTTGAATGGCCCCAATATTGATAATCTTTGTGCCCTCTTCCATGCACCATTGTAAGTGTTGGATTCTTCAATAGAAGAATCATTGGAACCTCTCAACCGTGCATAAATCCAACGACAAGATTTCAACTCTCTGACTTTGGTCTCCATCACACAAAACTCTCGCCAAAGGTCATGAATGCCAATCATGGTGCCTTCTTCCAAAGTCTGTATGACTGATTTCCGTTTAAGACCATTCAACTGCAATCATTATGAATACAAGCAATTGGCATTAGCCAAAAAAATATCATCAACAAGATACAATGTATTGCATCAAACAAGAAAACCTACATAAATTGAAAATGAGAGTACAAATAAAAAAAATCCACTATGTCACACAAGTACCAATATAACAACTTCAAACAAAGCCCAAATTACATACCCGAGATTTGATTCGTTTCCCATGCATCATGCTCAACCATTTGAAGTGGTCATCACAAGTTTTCAAAGGATACGAAAATTGAGTTGCAAATAGTGCACAATCCATAAAGAGGAGCTTGTCTTCATCATTCAATATGTCAAAACTCCTTCTCAAGATCGAGAAGATGGGATGCTTATCAAGTTTCTCTCGATATTGGTTGAACACATCAATCTCTTCCAACTTCTCAAGCCACTCACTTGAATCACTTCCAAGTTGTCCACCCAAAACTCGCAATGCCAAAGGATGATAATGATACTTTGAACCATCTCCTTTGCTAAAATAGCATCGATCCACACATAGTTGAATGAGATGCTCACTGGTAGACACATCACATGAAACCTCTCGAACAAACAATGATATGGCATCATCCATTGTTAACTCTGGCATCTCTATGCATTCACTCTCTTCGATATCCAAATTTTGCAATTCTCCAAGTGAACGTGCTGCCACGACCACAATGCTATGGTTTGCAAATCCCACTCTCAAGATCCACTTGGCTTGCTCAACTATTTTATACGATTCAGACACATTGTCCATTGCCAATAGAACCTTTTGATTCTTGATGCCTTTCATTTTATGCTTGCACTGCAATGATAAAAGTGTATCCAAAGTTAATTAAAATCAATCATTTCAACAACATATAACATCATAATATATGTTTAAGTTTAGTACCACCATCTCATTCTCAAAAAATACATAACTATATAAATCAATTGCATAAGATATAACATGAAAAATGGAATAAACTTCAAACCAATGAGTTCATTTCTACATTCTAACATGTATAAGAATGACCTCAAACCTCGTCAAAGTTCAGTCTCTCTATTTGCTCATGCTTGGTGTTGGTGAGTCTCTTCAATATTTCTTGTAGCATATGCAATTCATTCCCAACTCCAAACTCGACATGACAAACACGACCATGGAACTCTTCAAAATAGTGATTGCACAAAGTCATACATGCTGTGCTTTTTCCGATCCCTCCAACACCATATAGTCCCAAGACCCGAACTTTATAGCATTTTGATAACTCCATGCCTCCAAGCTTCTCACCAATAGTCTATCAAAAACAATCTCCACAAATTAGAATTTTAGAAAATGCTCCAACAAAGTCAACTACAAATGCTTACAAAACAAAGATTCAAATTGCAAATTATGTGCAATGTCATCCCTAACAATCTAGGAACATTGCCCAACAACTTGTCACAAGATGGAACAAGAAGTCTTGAATGCAATAAGGTACAAGAAGTGTTGAATGTGGAAGATACAAGAAGTCTTGAATGCAATAACATACAAGAAGTGTTGAACGTGAGAAGTTCTACAAAAACAAATTAAACTAAGGACTTCAAATTTACTTTGGCAATGAGAAAACTCCACACAAATTGTTGGGGTCTACTTTAGTGATGATCAGGAGAAGTTACTCAACTATGATAGAAGCAAATATAGACAATAACAAGTGCAACTCCATGAAAGATAGCATATCAAGTAATCCAATGGATTCTCAGTATTACTCATACAAGCATGCAACAACAAATAACCAAAACATCAAGTCGGCTTGCATGCATGGAATGTTCCCCACACAATCAAAACATGTCCATATCAATTCCAAATCAATCCTTCACATCATGCATTTCTTGGCCATGTACACATCATCACACAATAACAATGAACTTTCAAGTCCATTTGACAATCTTGCAACCAAAGTGCTCATTACATACCTTGCACATGTGTGTTCTTCCTTGGACATGAGAATCATCACGCCTAGTCTCTGGTGGTACTTCCTTACAAATGGCATCCACAATATCTTCTCGACAATTCACTTCATCCAAACCACGAAGAGAAATACTATTGATGCATCCAAACACCTTGAAAACAACCAACCAATCATCGAGGATTATTCTCTTATCCTCCTTGGCCCACCTCTCCCACACTGAAAACCAACGATCATGGTTCTCTGTCTCACGACATTGCTCACGTGTCAAGCCCAAGAACACCGGCATAATAATTAGACTTGGATCATGAACCTGCCTCTTCACCAAAGCAGACAACTCCAACATCGGCCACTTGGTCCTGGAAAAGAAGTCCTCAGACAAAACCACCACTGCAACTTGACATTGATCAATGGCTTCGAAGATTGCATTCGGAAAATGACATCCGATGGATAAACTGGTCCGAAGGAGATCAAAAAATGGGTATCTGTCATATCTTTCAATATCCTTGCACAACTGCTTCACAAAGCTCTTTTGCGCACCACTGTGGCTGAGGAAGATCTTATGCTTCGGCTCAGGTCGATTTTCTTGCAACGGAAGGCAAACACCAAGACCATCCGTGCTCTCCAATTGGTCCCTGCAACTTGCTTGGCTACACGTTTCGGACAGAATGGTGGGGAGCTGACTTTCAAGATGGTTCGCACCCCTACACAGCAGACATGAAATCCCAGCTGCAGTTTGTCATTTGCCAAAAACATGCCAGAGATCTGCTTCCTTCCAGATGCTGTGCAATCAAATAATTATCACACTCGAGGGTGAATGCATTATGCAAATTGGCTAATGCACGAGAAATTCAAACCAAGAGCAAACGGCAGAATAATGGCATAAACAAGCTCAACACTTCAAATGGACTCTCCAATATATCCATCTCATGTTCACGGATTCAAACCATGCATATGACTGCACAACAATGTAGCAATCGAACCTCTTGGCAATGTTGCTACCAGGAAGCGTAGCCATGGTGACGTTGTGACTGAGCAACACCTTGGGCTTGGGCTCTGGCGCATTTTCATATAACAAAAGACGAAGACCGAGCCCATCCAAGCGTTGTAATTGGTCCCTCAAGCTGGTTTGAACACCCGGATCATCAGGAATCACTGGTTGCTTACTTTCAAGAAGTTTCGCATCCCTGCACATGGAAAAGCAAACACCAAATCACCAATGCAGTTTGCTACTTGCCAAAAGTACGCAAAGGTCTACTGCTTTAAAAAGGAACTCTCAGTTTCCAGTCCAAACTCATCATTCAAATTGGTCAGTACAAAACAGTATCAATTAACAGAAATCCATCCTAAAAACACGGAAGCCAAGCCATCACTTCAAATTCCCTCTTCGAAGAGTTATATCCTTCTCATGTGCATGGATCAGAAACATGCATATAGCGACACAGTGAGGTAGTAATCCAACCTCTTGACATAAGTGCCACCGGTGGGTGTAGGCATGGCGCCGCCACCTGGTAGCGTCACCGTTGGCTAAAGTCAGAGTGTAAAACCATAGTTATTCCCCCCCAGTCCTTACAAACTGGTGTTGCTGAAATCACCTTGCCTCCACAATGGCAAATAGAGAACTGCAATCAACAAAGAGGAGAATAAATTAGCTCAGCTGGAGAAAATGAAAACTCTGAGATGGAACAAATGGATCATCCACATACCCTTAGATGTACAAAACGAGACCTCAAGCCGCTTCGCTTAGGAAGATGGCTTATTGTCTGTTCTGTCGAACATCCGCAGCCTTTCCGATGCAAGCATGGGGCCAAAGACAATGAACCAACTGCTGAATTGAAATGACTGAGACGACGATTCAACAACATGAATCTACACTGACGCATACATAAACCATATGAATCTGTGTTCTACTGCACCCAGTACAAAGATGGATAATCTATCAGCTCGAAATGTCATATACAAAGGGAAGACAACATCATAAACAGGAAGGAGCACGCTACCCGGAGAGTGACCAACTCACACATAAACAAGTGGATCCAACATCATATGAGGTCGGTGTGTTGATCCCCTGCTGATAGAACCCTCATGTCGAGATCTCCGTCCACCAAGATTTTCCAGATTCTCGACTGTTTTGCACTTGAGAATAGATACTCCGGCAATTTAGCTCCCTAACATACACCTGAACAAACAAAGCACAGAAGCAACAGTCGGATTAAACACAAAAACCCTCTTCATCAGACAATCAAAACCACAACAGGGGAAAGAAGCGAAAATACCTCGTACTTCAGCTGTTTAGGAGAAAAGATTCGGTGATCACTAGTTACCAGTGATTACCTGAGAGGCAAATGACCAGTTCGCTGGTATAGCATCACAGAAACGCTCCACAAAGCTCAATCCCTTGTGTTCGAACTCCAAAGTCAGGATGATGGTCACACCACACCCACTGTCCGTCAGATTTCCTTCAAAGAAAGCTGGATCTCAAACGCGAGCTCACGGAGATGGAAGGAAGGACGGAAAAACCGAAGGAACACCACAGAAAGACATAGGCCCCGACCAAAATGCCACTCCGCAGGAACTACAAACCCCAGCCTACCGATGAACCAAATCAGCAACGCTACAGTGTAGTGACCACATAGCACAGGCAACTGCGCGCAAGTTCTGGGCTCTTCCTGTTTCTTAAAGAAAAGTTTCCAAGCCGATTGGTCTTTAAACCAAGAGTTTCCACGCCCAATGATCTGGAAATCAAGAGTTTTGGTCGTGCATGGAGGTTGCTGAGAACGATGACGATGGCGGGTTTGTTGGAGCGGAATCGACGCCGCCTTGGTGAAATTGAATTCGATTGCAATCTGACTCGCGCTTCTCACGCACCAATGATGTAGCAATTTCCTGACAATAACCAGAAGAAAATGAAGCGACTGCTGAATTTGAAATAACCAAGAAGACCATGCAAGGAGGCGGATGCTTACTCCGGCATATATCAACTATACAAAGCTTGAATCTGTGCTTCAAGGTCGCACGGAGTACAAAGGTTGATACTCTTACAGCTGGAAATATCATTCGCAAAGGTAAACAACTGTAAGAACAGCAATGAAGAGGCTACCAGAACAGAACCCAACTCACATAAAAGGATAGAGACGACAGAAGTTGAAGTCGGCTTTATGATCCACTGTTGATGAAAACCTAGTGTCAAGACCTACGATTTCCTCGATTCCCGACTGTTTTGCACCTGAGAATTGATACTGCGGTGATTCAGCTCCCTAACATACACCTGAACAAACAAACCAGAGAATCAGCAATCCGATCAAACCCCCAAACCCTTGTAATCAGAACGGCGAGAATGCAACAAGGGAAGGCGACAATACCTCCCACTGGAATTGCTACTGTCACTGAGTATCGTAAGCCAGTTAGAAAATGTCCATCTCGACCGCTAGTATCACAACACAAAAGCACGACGCCAAGCTTCGTCACTTGTCTTCTGCCTCCACACCCCAAGATCATGGGTCCCAACCCAGCCGCTGCCGGTTTCGATACAGGACCGTACAAGTTTCTCCCCGCAGTCCACTTTGGCGAAACAGGGCGAGCAATGTGGAATCTAAGACGCGAGATCAAGCCAACGCAAGCAAGAACAGCAAAACCAAGGAGTGCAAGAGAGGAACACCACAGACAGTCATAACTTAGTCTGCAACTGAACTGCAAAGGTGGAGGAAACCCGCGTTTCCCGACAAAACGAGTCTCAGTGACCCCACTGCAGAAGCTTCTTCTGTGCACAACCAACAGGGGCGGTGTGATCCCCATCCAGCCATCCCCGGGTGGAATTCAGATCTTGTTGCTTCGAAGCTGTAAACACAGTTAATAAAGAACGGGAAGACAATTGAATTGGTAATGGTACCCTGATTTGGGTCAAAACGTTTTAAAGGTCTGAGTTGACTTTGCATTTTCCAGGTTTTACTTGATGTCGGAGATTGCAATTTGAGTCACAAGTTGTGTAACTTAGTTCGATTTCTTGCACGACGAAAGTTATCTTGTGGAGAAAGATCAGGCCGTCCATGCGCACATTTTGTAGTCACTTTTTGGAAGATATCAAATTATCAACGTTTGTTCCGGTGGTTAGAGTATAATTTTTTCAGTACAACACTGGCTGGAACAAGTCATTTGCCAGAACAATTAATTCATTCTCGGCCTTTGATTCTTGCGTTTAACTTAGAACCGGTATTCCATGCAGCTTTGAGACTTAAGTCTAAAATGAACTTTTTAAGGGAATTTTTTCTATTAGAGAAACATATGCAAAGAAGGTAACCACACCTAATTGTGACTTGATTGCAAAACTGTGCCATCTAGACTTTTGCCTTAAATGTATGTCTTCAACACATGAGAGTCTAGGCTTGATTTTAGGTACACCTAGTATCGATACTTTGAAAACTCAATTAATTCACATAAAGCCCAAATTAATATTTTTTTAAGAGAATCTAGAATCTCCTTTTGACTACCAATAAGATTGAGGAGGAGCTTTTAGAGTTCAATAATAGGACCCATGGTGAAACTCTTATTTGGACACTTTTGGGTGTTCTTACTTTAGAATTTTGCCATATTGAACCAATGTTCACATAGAATATACACATAGAACTTGTATTCTTTCAAATATATACGAACCCAATCAATGCAAAGGAGATCATATGCATTACTTGAAGCATTTTTTACACATGTATGAGTGCAATCACATTGCAAAGATTTGTAGGTACTTGATTCATTATCAAAGTTGTGTTGTATTGCACAGATCTTCAAGTGTAAAACAATTGTGATCTGTGAAGCACATGACTAACATCATTGGAGACTTTCTGGATCTTTTATGATTTTCTTGACCAACTCCACAGTCTCACCCAATTAAAGTCATTTTCCCATTGTACCTACTCCAAATGCAAGCTCAAAATCTTTGTACTTCAGTGTATATGCACAATTTCTGTCATTTCCACACAAAGCTTCGAGGTGTGTGTGTTTCCCTGTTCCAAGGTGCAGGCAGCAAATCTGAAACAAATTTGTTAATGGAATCACGTGTAACAGTTCATGCAATCCATTTACCTCCATTTCAGACATGGCCATTGCAGTGACTGGGAAATTTCGGTGATGGA
This sequence comes from Pseudoscleropodium purum, assembly GCA_963969395.1. Classification (NCBI taxonomy): domain Eukaryota; kingdom Viridiplantae; phylum Streptophyta; class Bryopsida; order Hypnales; family Brachytheciaceae; genus Pseudoscleropodium; species Pseudoscleropodium purum. Next base: position 17,168,837 of record OZ017802.1, read on the forward strand.
TCACTTTGACTTGCTAACATACTGCCAAATTCAGAGAGTGTATGCTACCGTTTTTGTGTCCTTCCTACGTCAGGGCGCCGACAGCAAAAAGCTTTTTTAATCACAGCAGCATCCCCAACCTCAACATGGAACCCCACTTGGCAAGTCCCTGAAAGAGCTGAAGAAAAATTCTTTCAGAACTGGATGAGAATTGATACGTGTAAGATGCAATCTCCTGGTGCAAAAAAATTGATGTAAATTGGGTTGTTTCCTAACTTGCAAATGAGCACATGATGTGGCTAGCAAACCACATGAAGCCTCTGGTTAATGTAGGAGTTGAAATGCACGTGAGTGTACCTCTCTTAGAACATTTAGACTCTAGTATACTCTCCCACTTCAAATGATTGCATAAGAAAGTCATACACTCTAATAAAAGTTTGATCTCAACATATAATTTGGTTTTTGCACCAAAAATCTCTCCCCGAATTTGCAATCCTACACATGTTGAAATGCTTAGAGTAATGCAAGTCAAATTAGTAAATAGTATCTTTGAATCCTTTGCTATCTATAAAGCTACAAAGTGTCACTTGGATGCAACCCTTTTAATGGCATCATGACTCCAAGTTGCACCATTTCAAAATAAACTTCTACTTTTAACCAAAGAAAAGTAATCCTTTTTTGCTAGAAATTTCCCTTTCTATAAAAATGAAGATAGATGCTAAATTTGGTTGAAAAAGTGCAAGAATATGATTGGAAAGTGTTTTTCGGTTTAAAGATGGAAGAATGTAGAAATACAATGCTTTACCAAATTTGAAGTGATTGCCATCTCGGCACTTTTTAGAAAGTAAAAAAAAGTTGCCTGGATGATTATGCCTAGTCAGTTTGCATCTTGAAGCTCAAAGTATATGGCAATTGTTAAAAACTTTTGTACTCTATCAATGTTGCATTTTGAATGATTTGGATAACATCGTTAATCAAATAGCATTGGTCCCTATAACATTATTGATAACCCAAGATTAAAGATGACATCCCTTTGAGCAACCAAAAGGAGTTTAGTCACCTCATATTTTTGAAGAGTATGCTTTGTGGATATCAAGGCTCCAAAAGTTATGCAAAAAAGAATGTAAATGACAATTTCTTACTTTCATATTTAAATTGCTATAACAAGAAAAAGGCATTTCTAACAACTTAATGGAGGTAATAATGGAACTATATATTTTTTGGACTGAAGCTCCTTAGCATCTTCTTGAATTGCCAGTAGAAGCTAGTGAATTGTGTATGTGCATCAAGTTGAGGGAAGTCACGATTGGTTTGTAGTAGGCACAAATCTTACACCATGTTGTAAAGTCTATTCACATCCATGGCACCTCCTTTCTAGGGTCAAGGTGAACCGTCTCCCTTGCTCATTCCCGCAAAGTCATTCCATAGGTGCATGTAAGATAAGAGTCTTCTATTTTGAGTCTAATTGATTTATCCTCTACACCTCCCTCAGCTAATTTGGGGCCTCTGATTGCAAATATGAATTCAGAATTTGCAAATTTTATCAGTATGCATGGCAAATAAAAAATTTCAGTGTTTTTTCTCGAGGATGAGGGAGGGGTCAGATGAGAGAGGGTTCTTGCAAAGTCCTTGCAATTAATTACGTCCGCTTATGGACTTCGGTCTCTGCGGAGCTCTGGAACAGTTTATACTGAGGTCCCTCTCTTCTTGTGGCAGATTTTTTTGAGCAGGATGCATGAGACTTTCATCCATTTTAGAATGGGGGCCATTTGTGACAAGTATTCATCTCCCTTACGATGTCAACACGAAGAGGATGCCGTTGGCACCACCTTCATCACATTGATGAACCTGCTTGATGGGTTTAAAATATTTGGTCATTTTTCATTTTTACTCTTGCCATGGGAAACATGTTAGCAGAGATGTTTTTTTGAAATCTGGTGCTCACTATTTTTTTCCTTTTCATTTGCAGCACCACCCCTTGTAGCCTGGAAATATAAAGGGTGTTCCTGATCTCAAGGGTCTGGTGAAGCAGAGCTTCTCAAAGTCCTCCAGAAACCTCAGTCGTGGATGTAGCACTGCTGTTTCTAATGGGAAGACCAGAAATGTACTTGGTGTTTTGTCAGTAAGCTCTTGCAGTGGACGACTAGACAGCATGGGAATGTTTGGAAAAAAAACATTCAGAAAGTAAACTTTCACCATCGTAGATTTCAGGATATTTAGCGTTTAAAGTGAAGAAAATCCTGGGTTTTTGTCTTTTTCATTTCCAATTCGGATTAGAAGACCTTGAATCATCTCAAATTGAAATTTTGTAGTATAGGTAAAATGTTTTTTTTTGCTAGAGAATTGAGTTGAAAGCAAAAGGAGAGAGAGACATTTTAAGAAATCTTTATTTTCATTGTTTAAAAATTTGTTATGTAGACTTATATATAAGATGGAAAGAAAACCTAAATCATTAGTAACTCCAAATTGGAGGTGGTTTGTACTGTTTTAGCAAGTAAAGTTTGTGAAAGCTAAGTTCAAAAAAGTATCCAACAAATTATTTTCTAAATTCCTCAAAAATCTAGATTCTTGATCATTTTGACAGCATCAATCATTCAAATGGAATGAATGAAGTCTTTCCAAGGAGACAAAAACACATTTTATGGTGAACCAATTTGTATCATTTATCTTATTAGTTTTGTGATTTTTTTGTGGTGCCAAGGCTCAGCTCTTTTTTATTTGAGATGGCATTGTTTTTCCCTCTTTTTACTAATGGAAATAAAAATTGACTTTCCTTAACCCCTAAATTCCCAAGGCCATTTTTCTGTCAAAAAACACTCAAAACTGCCATTTTTGCTGCATTCATCCAAGAATACAAAAAAATCATTTTTTTAGAATCTAACTATAGGATCTTGTACTTTACTTGTCTTAGCTCACATGGAAGTTTTTTTTTATGAAGTTTGACTATATAGATTGGAAGATATTAGCATTCAAAGTTGAAAAAGAAAGTTTTTTTGAACATTGGCCTACAATTTCAGATGACTTTGACTGCCAATTGTGAAATTTTTTTGCACTCAAAACTTTGAATTAAAATTTTTTTATGTTTAAGAATTGAATTGAAAGTCTAGGGAAAAAAATTCAAAAAAAAATCACTTGATTTTCATTCTTTAAAAAAATGCTAAGTAGAAATAGGTCCAAGATTGGAAAAAAAACCAAATCGTTAATAACTCTAAGATGGGATTGAAAGACAATAATTCCAATGGTGAGATTGTTTTAGCAAGCAAAAATAACATTCTCAAAAAAAATTGTGAAAAATTGTGAAAATTGCATTTAGAAATGAACCCTACAAGTTATTTTTTCAAGAAGATGCTGAAATTGCCCGAAAAACAAAATTGTCTTTAACTTTCTCATTATTAGTCCAAATAGAATGAATCAAAGCTTCACATGAAGTCAAAAAAAAAAAATTCAGGGGAAAAAAAATGAAATTTTTTAAAAATTTTTTAAAATTTTTTCGTACTGCCCATCAAGTTCAGTTTTAGACTTTTTGTGGTATAGCTTTTGCTCCTGGGCACCAATTGAAATAAAAATTATATTCCCATATAGATAATTAGTTTTTCTATTTTACGAAAAAGTTTCAAAACAATTCACCAAAAATTGAGATTGCAGGAACCTACCCAAAATTTGATTTGTCCCTTGAGGGGACAATGGGATATTAGGGGTTAAACACACTTTGTTCTTTAACTATAGAAATTTTTTTTTTTAAATCATGATAAAAATGATTATTAAAGGTAAATATTAAAACTATCATTTGCCTACAATGGTCCTATTTATAAAGATGGATGCAAAATACAACAAGTGTTTTATGCTTTCACCTTGCAAACATGAGTGCTTAAAGACAAGTGGCTTTGGTTTGAATTGACTAGTGCTTGGTTTTTATAACTTTCCTTTTCTTTGAAACCTTGTAGTGCAAAGAATTTTGATATTTCAAATTTAGTTTGTAAGATTGTTGTAGGGTTTACAACATACTCTATACTATTCTATGGGTGATTTCACATCTTGAAGCCAAAAATCTAGAGCAATTGATTGAAACTTTTGTACTCTTTGTTGCATTTTGAATGATTGCATAATTTTGTTTATTAGATAGAATTGGTTGCCATAACACAATCAAAGATCTAAAATTAGTCCTTAAAGGATGCGGCCCCCACAAGTAGCAATGTCACCAAAATACTCCAATTATTGGACTAATAGGTGCATTCTTTGTTTTTTATGTCAAGTCATCCGCCGACTACTTCTCAACCTCAATTTTTTTTCGGGATTAAAGCACCTCATTTTGGGAAAGAACATGCTTCTTTGTATACCTAGGCTCTCTTCAATTTCAGATAACAACACCTATAGCTTGTCAATAATTATCTAAGTAGGAAAACTAAAGAAGTCCAAACTCTCAAGAAAATAGGCATTTGGACAATCTACTTTGTAGAAAATAGGAAAATAATGAAAAATATAAAATGAAATTTGGCCATTCTTAACAACTCTATGAGAATGACTATCGACCAAAAGAACCACAAAATCATTTTTTTCCATGAGCAAAAATACATGATGAAAGTATCTTAATCTTTGAATGTCTCCATCTCATTAGAGGATTTTTGAGGCCGAGAAGAGACTACGAGTTCACCATCCCCGAAAACATTGTGAATGCAACCAACTATGTAGTTTGATGTGGCCAAAAGAGTGCCACATCATTTTCCAAAAATATATTACAAAAAAATTTTCAACTTTTTTTTTGCATTAAAAAAATTAAGAATGTAAAATTTTATTTTTTTTGAAAGTTTTTTTTCTTGATAGTCGGCCGTATTGTTTACTACAAAGGAACATGCTTGAAACAACTTCTTTTTGGTCTCAAATCTTCTTTAAAGTTTTTTGGAATTTTGCTTATATATTTGTATTGATATATCATGTACCCAAATTTCATCCAAGTGGTTTGAATAAAGAATGGTTGTCTATCAAAGATTCAAGTCTTACTTTGGATAAATGAGAAGTTAGTTGGACAAAACATTACAATGAAGCACTTTTTTTCCATGTTTAGAATATGGATATTGGAGCATTGAAGGGTTAACTAACAGGGACATCAACAACACAACCTAGAATTAATTTTTTCTTGAATTCTTGGTTAAAAAGATAAAATTGATTTAACATCCTTGGAGTGCACATCAATGAGTGTCTTGAAATTCTAGATGTGGTTAATGTTGTAGTCTCTCAATTAAAGCTACTCTAATTGCGCTATTGTTCACATATGATTGTAGCTAATTGTAAAATAGGGATAGCACAAGTTTCAGGAGATATGACTTGGGAGTGGTCTTTGACACTTGAGAGGAGGTTTTAAATATTGTAAAACGTCTAGCAGGCCCATCTCGGAGTGAGTTCATGTCACGAGACATGCCGTTTTCTTTCTTTAGCTGTGTTTGTGGCGAAACATTAGTTTTGCAAATTTTCACTTTTCAAACACAAAATTATGTACTTGTGAGCATGTCAAGTGTGTTGTGCACCTGACGGTGTTTTAGAAGCTTTTGTTGGTTTTGACTTGCTTCCTCAGTTGGATGCTTCGAAACTCAAGTGCACTGACTAGTTTCAACTTCAACGTTCAATTAGACGGGTTTTTACTAGTGCTTGCAGCAGCAGTGGGTACACTTTTCATGTAGCACCATAACTGTTTTTTCTTATGTGCTATATTGCTAGTAGGGTCGAGTATTATCAATTTGGAATTTGTGCTTGGTATTGGCATAGGAAGTGTTCAATGTTCAACAAAAATGTTATTGTTTATGAAGTAGGCTTCATGGTAGTGCCAGATTACTTATGCTAAATTGCACGTCCATTTACTTGAAAAAAAATTCATGTACTCATAGCATGCCATTGATGTAAAGAGTGAGGAATTTTAAAGCATGAAAACAATGAACAATTGTGTGGTGCTCTTTGTCACGTGAGCATTGTAGTGAGTTCTTCAATTGTGTCCCAACTAGGATTTTAGTTTTAAATTAGTAAAGAAATTTCAGTCTACTTCAACAAATTCAAGGAAGCCTTTAATGATCAACAATTTCATAGTCTCTCTATAGTAGTGCTAAATGTGAATTCCTTCTTGATGTCACAAGTTATCGTTGTCAATTTTCAAGATGGACTTTTTCTACAATCTTGCTAAATTCATGAGCATGGCTTCAACTATTCTTCTTCTCTTCTTGACTACTACAAGAGTCTTAGATTTTACACTAGATGATGAAACCAAAGACTACAATGGTGACAAAGTAGACATCATAATTGGCCAAGGCATGGACAAGTCAACTTTCCAGATGGAAGCCATCACGCATGCAACATTGTACCATTTCCGTGTGTCCAACATGTTCTGTCTTTTGGATGAGGAGGTTCATTATTGGATGAAACCTAGGTCCACAACCTGGTTTTCACACTTCTTTTTGGAGCAATACGATGACAACCATTGGCTCAAAATGTTTCGCATGACCAAATTGGTGGTTATTTCTTTGGCGGAATTGCTGAGACCCATTGTAGCGAAAAAGGATACAAAATATTGTCTTGCAATTCCAGTCCTTGTTCACGTGGCTTGTACACTTTTCAAACTCACGCATGGGGCTACTCTTTTGATATGTAGTAAGATGTTTGCTAGTGGCCACAGTACAATGTCCATGGTTCTTAGTTAAATAGTCCAAGTATTCAATGTGGTGTTGCAATTTGAAATATCTTGGCCCACAGGTCAAAAACTCTTAGACACTAAGGCACGCTTCAAGCATCACTGCAACCTTCCAAGAGTGCTTGGATCCATTGACAATACAATATTTCAATTGTGAAGTCTAAGCATTCATTGGTAGATTATTTTTACTTCAAATCTGGTGGTTTCACATTAAATTGTCAAGTAGTGGTCGACAATGACAAGAGGTTCCTTGACTTGTTTCTTGGAATACCTGGATCAATACACGACTACCACATCCTTAGGAGGTCCACACTATATCATAGGGCCATGCAAAGTACTCTTTGGGATTCCAAACTCTCATTCAAGGGTTTTGCTCTGTACCTATTGAGGGACTAAGGCTACCTATTGCAACCTTGGCTCATGATCCCCAATCAAGGGCAAGGAAGTCTGCCATTACCTAAAATATTGTTCAACAAAAAGCTTTGTTGTGGACATGGAGTGGTTGAAAATGCCTTCAGGATTCTCAAACACAACTTTTGTGAGCTTCTCGTCAAATCAAATTTGGATGTCACATTTCTCCCAGACATCATTATTGCTTGTGCCATTTTGCACAATTTATTGTTGAACCATTCTCACTAGCATGTTGAAAGGTTGTTTCAAATGTACAAAGGTTTTGCAACCAAATGGAATAAATGATGAGGTAGTAGCTGCGGACGTTGATGACTTTGTGCGTGAAGATGTAGGTATGCCATAGGCACTACACAAATGGCGTGATTTAGCTATTTTCTTGGCACTACATCGAAATTTGTCCACTTGAAGTTAATCTACATGACACTTAGATTTTTATAGGTATGATTGTAGAACACAAAATGTCCATTCATTTTTGTTTCCCAATTTTTTAATCCATTTTCTTTTTCCATTTTGCTTTCCCATTTTCTATTGCCATTTTTTTCCATTTCTTTTTTTTCCATTTTTTTCCCAAATTATTTTTATCCATTTATTTTTCCAAATTTTTTTCCCCAATTTTTTTTTCTATTTTTTTCCCCATTTTTTCCCCCATTTTTTTTCTCATTTTTCTTTCCATTTTTTTTTAAGTAACTCTTTATAGGCATAATACTACACACATATAGGCTTGCTTCTCTTTCAATACAATCCATGCATTCAAATCAAAATGAAGATTCAAATTATGTTTATTAACATAGTAATAATGCCTTTTTTATAGATGGGATGTCCAAAAATAGAACATTACAGAAGGGCTTTGGTAGGACTAGCACAACCATGTACCGGCAGTACAGAAGTAGAAGGCATTTTTAGATTGGCTTCCTCAATGAAGTCATTCACAGTTTTGGAATTGGGAAGGGCCATTTGTGGCTCCAACCCCGAATGTATTCCCATGGGTTGGCACAATCTAGCACTTAGTACGAAAGACAAATCAAAGAAGCATTTTACTACTTGCCCTTGCTTTTCTATGGCTAATTTTGCATTCATGTGTACTTGGCGTGCATTCTCATAAAGATGCCATCTCTTTCACTTTGATAGTCCATTTGTTTAATGAAAATTTGTAACTGGACATCTATTTTGGACCCCTCAAGGTCACGACTTACCTTAGCCATTGCCGCATTTGAGCAACCATGACATCACCACTTGCTTTAGTTGCCTCAATGATAACATTGGGACCAGATAGGTTCTTGCGGTGCACTGCCATGTTCCCTTCTCGATGTCGCAAGTCAAACCTAAAGTTGTCACTAGAACTCATGACACTTGGAGTGACTCCTATGGCAATCCATTTTGGCATGTTGTGCTTGAAGTTGTTGTTGGGTTGCTTTGGAAATCATTCATCATATGTGCTCCCGTGCTTGCAAGTGCAATCAATGATGAAAAAGCAGCATTGGTGTTGTCCGTCAATTCCATTGGTTCAGATAAGTCCATCAGATCAATGTGGTCTTGATCAATGTCACAGTCACATTGAGCAAGAGTGTTGAAATTACTATCCTTCGTGGACATCAAATCCCTAGTGTGGGGTGGTTGCATGCTAGGGCGGTTGCCAAACCACTCATGTATATTTTTGAAAATGTCTTGTGAAAAAGACCAAGGTAGTCCCTCACTCTTTCTCTCTGCAGTACTCATGTCCCAATACTCCTCGCCGTTAGTGCCACTTTGGGTGAAAAAGTAAGTGACTTGTTCATATTTAGGAAGAATTTGATTCCATTTTAATTTGCATGCCAATCCATCACAAGGACATGGTGACACTCTAGCACTCGTAACTTCAACGCTTATACAAATCCACCTTGTAGCATCCGGGTGCATAAGGTCACGTCCATCTACTGCATCCGCCTCTACGAGACTAAAGTCTCGTTTTGCGTTTACTAGAGTTGTGATTTCAACAAAAAACCAGTTCGGTCCACAATCCTTCCTTGCTTGGTTTGGCAGATTGGATGGCCCTCCATTACTGAGGGCACTACTTGTTTAGGGGATAACAGCATGTCTTCGAACTGTCTGCACTTGCATCACAGGACTTGAGGTACCTTCATAACCAATGCAAATGATAAATTAGGTCTTAATGCATAGTCTTTGAACTTACTTGGGCGTCGGAGGACTTGTTTGTGTTGTACAGGTCAAGTTTTACGGTAATGTAAGTCATATTGCACAGTTTGGAAACTCATTGTCTACTCCATTGGGTTGAATTGTTGATGCTACTCGTTGTCTATTATCAATTGCTAACACTGCACAAGACATTCCATAGGTCCAGTATGTTAGACTTCTGTAAAAGGCTAAAAGCTTGTTGACAAATAATCATGCACATTGTCTATACAAAGTTTGAACTCACCTTTTGTCGAGTTCAAAGGTCGAACAACTCCATTTCCATACTCTGCAACGTGAAGTTCATTTTCCATGTTTGCTCCTACATGGCAATCAATAGTTGTAGTCTGAACATTGTTCGTCATGTTTCACATGCATACAGACGTACGACAATGAACTAGAGACAAAAAGCAAGGTAATCGACATGCATACAAACACACAAAGACAAAGTAGAGCCGACAAATAAGGTAATCAACATGAACATGGGATGTTGATCAGGACCTCAAGCACTCAATTACTGCAATCACACAATTGATGTGTTCAACTAGGTAGCCACAAATTAACGTATTGTGATAGATAGAAAATGATTATTTTAAAAGATCAACGTCCAGATTTATATGCAAAGGTGAGTTGTCAAAAAACAATGGCTTGTAATTACAACTATATATATCTCGACCTCTTCAAGCAGCCCATAAGTTCTTGATTCTATTTGTTGATTGTCCCTCCTTAGTGCCATTAACTAGAAGCGGTCGTTTTTGTTTGAAATCTACGTTTTTGACTCATTCCGATGTTACATACAACTTGTTACAAATCTTGCTAAGATCGCTCTAGTACCCTTGACAAAAATACTCACAACCGCTCTTTTAATGTGTTAGGTAAGCATCCACATAGGATCAGCATTTGCTAATGACTACTGGTGCGAACAAATGCACCTTGCTACTTTTAATTTATCATAAGAACATGCCCCTTAAAGCCAGGTCTGAACATATAATTAGGGTACGTTCACACCAGCTCTTGGGGAAGACAGTAGCAAAGAACGAGAACAGATTATGGAACATGATTAGCAGCAATTTCTCATTATAGCGTCCAACTGACACGTAAGTGAAGCTAGTGACCTTATAGGGGTTGCAAGAAAAGATCGTGGTATTCACACTCACATTTGTAAGGATGTGAAATTAAGTAGTGCTAGCGTAGGAATAGAGGAGCAAGAATGCCACAATCACACCAGCCAAGACTATTGCAAGAGTAAAAAAACGTCTACCAATGTAGCTACTACTGAGTGGGAGATTGTGAAATTTTCTTTTTCAATTGACAAGATATTTGTTGCAAGGGCAAGGGATGTGATTTGTAGGAGGCAAAACAACAGAATAGAAAGTTTCTAAATTTGGTTGCATTGCTTCATTGGCAATGACACCATAGTTGTTTAAGGGTTAATTGAATGCAGAAGTTTGAGGGAGTTGCTACAGAGGGTGCTTCGACACAAGGATTTGTAAGCTGAGAAAACTGCTTGCAGGAATTAGTGAAGGCAGGAAGAGGAGCTGCAGCGTGTGAAGAAATTGTGTGTCAAGTGATTTAACAATCTGCATTATTTAGGTGAGCTTCAATTGAAAGTGTCACCTTTGTCATCGAGTTGTTCTGGAAAATTGAAGTGAATTGGATACCTACATTCTATAGAACATGATTGGCTTGAATTCTGGGGTTGGGACACTCTTGTCTGTCGGTGCTACGGTGGTCCCATTGGAGAGTAAAAGTCCCTCATTTGCATGGCATGCCTGAAGACATCGCTCCTTCTATACGAATGTTTATAAAAAATTAAGCACTATCCTAAATTAATTGCCCTCACATAGCCCCATTATCGTAAAGTAGTCCTACCACCCGCAAATCTTTGAATTCCACAAATTTTCATTCTTTTCAAACACCGTTGTTGAGGACCGCAACTTCCTCTTTCTGCGATGCTGCAAAGAAGGTAACAACATTGTTTCGCTATGCTACATGGGACAACGGCTAGGCTTGGTGTTTCCAAACTTACTCTTGTTTGCATGCTCTTTCTTTGTCAGCTATATCACTACCCAGTAACACATGCTTTAGCAATGGGTGTAAACATACCATTAGTGATGCAAGGGCACTAGTGTTAAGTTACTTAGGGGGGCTTCATACATGGGGCCGGATGGAGGGCCAGCCGAAACTCTCCAAGTTTGAACCAATAGGGTGACTTCATTTCTCCGAATCCGGGCCAAGGCATTTATACTTGGTGCTGAATGGAACTACCATTCATCTTACGTGTCGCCTTAGGTGGCATGGCTTGGGTGCCAAACCTTCCGGCCCTAGGGAAGCAATCAGGCCAAGGTTTTTGGTGGCTGGAACTCCCATCTAGGGTCAAATTGGGGTCAAATTGGGCTCCACCATTGGATTGTACAAATCTCCACTATCTACTAAGATTATTTTCTTACAAAAATATTTAAGAAACTTCCTCCCAATTGCTCTTGTATTTATTTTGAAAGCTCTAGATGTAGTGGGGCTAATTTTGGAGGCATTGGGATGCACTGGACTAGCATTTGGATGCACTAGGGTAATGTTAAGAGTATTGGGCCATTTTTTAAAATCACATTTCTTAACTGAATGTTTTGTACAAGGTACAAAATGGCTTTATAAATTGACATAAATTTCTTTTTTAATAATAACTTATGGAATTTTTAAAATTAATAATAATCACTTTATAATTTCAAAATTGCCTTTGACCATTAACCCCTAAAGGTTGGAGACTATGTTTTCACCAAAAACACTCCCAAACTGCCATTTTTGATACAAGCATCAAATTTCAAATGAAAAACATTTTTAAACACATGTAACTATAGGATCTTGTAGTAAACTAGTTTGAAAATATGTGTAAAAAATTTCAAAATTTTCCACTATGTAGATTGCAAGAAATTAACGTTTGAAGTGACAAAAATCATTTTTTTGACCTTGTGTATATACGAGCACCTGCACTTCACAAGGTCACATTTGTATGAAAAAATGTTCAAAATGGTGGTGCTTCTTTGGATTCATTCTTTTAGGCAAGTTGGATACATGCTTGAAAATTTTTAAATCATCTGGAATTGCACAACACATAAGAAAAAAATAGTAAGTAGAAAAAAGTACAAAGTGATTCAAAACACCAAATTGTTAAGAATTTAATTATGAGATGAAAAATTCCATTCCCAATGGTGGTAATGTAGTAATAAACAATCTACATTATATATTTTTATTTTTTTCAAAAAATATTAAAAATTGAGTTAAATGAAGGACTCCAAAGTTTATTTTTTGAGTAGGGAATCCATGACTACCTACAATCTAGAACACCTTGTAACTTTCATCTCCTAAATCAAAATGGAATGATTCAATGCTTTCTATGTATATATAAATCTAGAAAATCAATTTCAAATTTTTATTTTTGAAAAAAGTGATTTTTTAAGAAATTTTTGGACTACTCACGGAGCATTGAAAATTATATATCATGCAATAGCTTTTGAACCATGTAGTCAAAAGTTATGAAAATTGTTGGGCCTTAAAGTTACTCCTCGGGCACATGTTGTGTGAAAATTTCAACAAAAAAAACTAAAAACTCCATTCGTAGTGAGCTACTCCAAATCACTGTGTTGCCAAAAATGCAATTTGGACCTTTAGGGGTTAATTTGAATGTGATGAATTTATTTTTATTTATTAAATATATTAAATATATTAAATAAAATTAAAAATTAGTGCTTTCAATATTTTATATGCTTAAGTTAAAATAAGAGATTATCCATATTAGACTATCCTAAATTTTTTTATTACAATAAATAGTTTGTAATAAATTAATTTGTAATATTAGAATAAAAAATTATATCAGAAACTATTGTTTTATATAATTGTTCTTATAGTAACATGAGATGCCTAATAAAAATAAAATTTGATATATTTCTTGTTTTTCTTGTTTAAACATGAGATATTAATTTAGTTCAATTCATTGATTTGTTTCATTTACATGCAATGTTTATTTGGTTAAAAACAAGGATTTTTTGGTACAATTTTTAGGTACATTTTTTGTCAAACACAAATTTGTAAATGGAAGCCATTGTTGAAGTTATGCCATAGATTCAAACATCTATAAGATGATTTGTGAATTTACCAATTCTAATGACAAATACTTGGAAAAAAGAATATAACAAAGAAAGATTACATCACTAAAAACAACATGTAACTACAATAAAACTTGATTTACATTCTAAGGCTTCAACTCTAGTTTCAATGTCAAGCAAAAAGAAAAGGTTCCAAAAAAAATAAAGATATTTTCTATTTTATTTTTGACATAAAATCAATAGGAAAAAAAATGAAAAAAAATCATTAATTAAATAAAAATAAAAGAAGAAAAAAGTAAACATGCTTGTTTTTATTTTTTTTAATTGAACACAGAGAAAATCTAAGAGCACATAAATTGAGAATTCGGCCCTAGAATCCAGCCCAAGGGGTTTATATTAACTTAGGTGAGATGGAGAAACTGGGGCTAGATTGAAGGCAAATCTGGCCGGCCTTCCAAACGATCCCAGGTGAGGTATGACCCCCCCCTTAAGGTGAAGACAATTGTGCCAAACATAAGACACGGCATCCCTTCACTCATGTCAAACATGCAAAGCAAAATTGTAGGCGATAACCAGAAAACCTAATTCCACAAATCAGAATCTTACAATCTCGAATTACTGACTAGTATGTTCTATATAATAAAATTAAATTCAAAATAATTTTCTAATTCATAAAAGTTTCAAAATTCAATATGTTTTCTTCCATGAGTTGGAATGCCATAAAACAAAGCCCATGCATCCCTTTTGTAAAAAGCTTTCCCATGGTATTAAGACTGCAACTTGAAGAAGCACAATTCTCAATATATCATTCTAACATACAGAAAACCTAACTTAAGATATAGATGTATGGAGTATATAAATTAATGTGCCTAGTGTCATTGCTACAACAAAAATAAAATTCAAAATAATTTTTTAATCTATGAAAAATTCAAAATTCAATATCTTTCTACCAAAAGATCAAACACCACAAAACAAAGTCTATACACCCCTCTTAATAGAGAGCTTTTCAACACTTCAAAAAACATGACCAAGGGATGCATAAGTTTGGAGATTTTGACATAACAAACAAAACATAACAAAATTAACTAACTAACTAATTAATTTCATGTACTAGACTAATGTGCCTTGTGTTGGTATAACTAAAAAAATCAATAAGTTCGACATTGTAGGTCTAAATGCCACAAAACAAAGTTTATGCATGTCTCCTCATAGAAAGCTCTTCGACAATATCTAAAATGTGAATGGAAGATGAACGATTTTGGAAATCTCAATATAGCAAACAAAACAAACATAACAAATAATCTAATTTTATATATGGATATACATATGAATAGACTAATATGCCCTATGTCATTGCAATAATATAATAAAATTAAAATTAAAATAATTTTCTAATTTTTATTTCATAAAAACTTCAAAATTCAATTTCTTTTCTATTGTGAATTAGAATGCCATGAAATAGAATCCATGCACCCCTCCTTGCATTGAGTTTTCTAATGGTACCAAAAACGTGACTTAAAGGACATACAATTTTGGAAATCTTACTAAAACTAAAATTACAACCTAATTTAATGTATAAACTAGTGTATCCCAAGCTATTGGGTCACTTTTTGTAGTGATTTAGTTGTGCTTTTATTTTTGAAAATATCTTTCAATATTTTTAAGAAAATAACTTAAAAATTCATAACTTTCACATCATGTGTCCTAGCCAATCCATGAGTATACCATGAAGTAACATCCCGAACTTGGTGGTGAAACTCTACACACTACAAAACGAACCCCATGCATTCTTCCTTGGAGAGAGCTTTCTAATGGTATTATGATCCAATGGAAGATGTACTATTCATAGCTTAATAAATGTGTAGAATTTGGTTATCTTGCCATCTAAGACCTCATTTTTTTCTTGCAAGAAGTAAAAATAAACAAGATAGAGGTTGAAACAAAAAATTACTAAAATCATTGAATTTTTGTTATTTTATTTCCAAGTAATTTGCATGATCTATTTTCACATTGTGGCAATATTAGATATGTTAAATTTATTGGATTGGGCAACCATTGATGACTTGCTTCAAAATATTGATATTAGAATTAGAACATAGAATTAGATATTGAGTTCATCTTCAAGATTTTTCTTGTTAGAGTTAATTGAAAGATACTACCAATGGGTTTTCATAGATTGAATAAGAACTTCTATAGATTCAAAGGTAGTTTTGTAGATTCATATATGTTCAAGGTTAAAAAAAATTATATTAATTTTTCCATATATGTAGAGGTTAGAATATAATGTAGATTCCTAAAAACAATGATATATTATAATCTATTGATTTTTCAAAATTTAATTTCAGTGTAGATTTTTGTTTGTACATTTAATTTTAATTTTATTATAGATTAGTAATATTTCTTATAAAAGATACATACTAAAATCTAAATGTTGGACATTTTCAATCAATTATGCTATCAAACACTAGTGATAGTGATGCAAGCACTAGTAGTACTATTTAGAGCTTATGTTAGAAAATCAAGTGATGCACTCTTGGAACTTTGGAGATTGCATTTAACTTGAGTAGTACGATAATCTTAATTGTAAGATTATGAGTGTTACTTTACTTTTGTTTTGTCTATTATAATAATTTTCTTAATTTGACAAAACCTTATTAATCTTGATAGTAGGGTTGGTTGTATAATATATAACAAGTGTCACCTTTTGATTCATTTGTCATGGTTTTCATCACTAAAATCAACTCATCCTAAAGTACAAGACATTTGATTGATGGGGCCGTGGATTGTATTATATAAATTTATTTGTTGATTTTGATTTTGATTTTTACAAACCAATACCTATTTGTTCTTTGCTTATTTCACGTATTGTCAATATTTATGCATCTATTATATTTCCACTGCCACATAGCCCACTTTTTTTTTGGTTTGAAGAGTCACTTCTTTTCTTTTTTTAAAATTTATACAATGATATTCTTTCATTGTTGTATCCATCATTTTTCTTTAAAATGAATATAAAAATATGAATAGCCCCCCTCCAAAAAAATGAATGAAGATTTAGTTTAGGTTGGGTTGTAGTTGTCTATGCAATAATTTCAAATCAAAGTAAAAAACATGTAAAGACTATAGAAAAATAAAAGTAAAATTTATTTTTTGAAATAGTATAAATCCTCCACAATTGAGTAATATTGTCACTTTTGGATTGCACTTGATGCCATGGGTGGCACTGTAAGGTAACTTTGCCTATGAGAGTCCTAATGGGAGTGAGCCCATCATATGCAAAATTGTACTTATGGTATACATTCCAGTTTTAAAAATGTGCATCATGAGAATTTTTTTTTCCTGTGGAACTGTCATAGACTGGTTTACCTAAGTTCCATGCAGGTTCCATGCACTGGAGGATTTATCCATCTACAAATATCCATCCGTCTTCTTCGTTCACGACGGCTCATCATCCGCAAATATTCATCCACCTTCTTCATTCATGACGACAGATCATCCACTCCCAAACCACCGCCCTTGGCTAAAAATCTTCCTCGTTCCTAGATATACGTGGCCAGGAAGCAACGCTGCTGTGTCACCGCTAGAGCAACCGTCTTCCACACGTCCAGCAGGCCTCGCTTGACGCTTTCTCCTGTCTGCCGGCGGATGCTGAGTTCTTTCTCTCGATCGTTCTGGACTCTTCCTGTTGCTTATAAAATAAGTTTTCAAGGTAAATGGTCTTTAAACCATGAGTTTCTAAGTCCAATGATCTTGTAATCAGGAGTTTTGGTGGTGCATGGAGGTTGCTGAGAACGACGACGATGGCGGGTTTGCGGGAGCGGAATCGACGCCGCTTTGGTGAATTTGGCTTTGATTGCAATCTGCCTTGTGCTTTTCAGGCATCAAGTCTCGTTTCTCCCGTGTGCCGTTGCTTCATGGACGATGTTATGCTTTGGCAGATCTCTAGGGTTCCGACATGTGCGTGAGGGGCGATTTGGAGATGTCGATTTGCCTAAGATGATCGTCGGACGGTGTATTTCAGAGGCTTGATTTCAGCCTGCCTTGTGCCGTTGCGAGTGTCGAGTTTCTCTCCTCTTTGCGGTGATCCGTATTTGGTAGATCCCTTGGGAACTCTAATCCCTTTTAGAACTGTGACTCGATCTGCCTTTTGCCGTTGTCAGGCGTTGAGTTTTTTGTTCTCCTGTGGGCGGTCATTTTATGCTTGGCAGAACTCCTAGGGTTTGGGGCGTATGGCGCGTGTGCGGTGCGCGACTGTCAGGAGGAGCGATTTGGAGATGATTTTCCTTAGGCGATCGTCATACGGGCTAATTCGGAACCCTGGTTACCCGTTCTTGATTTTCTAGTGCTTGCGTTAGTCTACTGGTCGGCAAAATGGTATGATGCGATTTTTTTCAGACACACAAGGTCGTTTCTGTGGCAGAGAGTTACGGATTCGTGAGATCACGGAGAATTTGTGCCTCTGATGTGAGGAGATGCGTGGAGCATTTTAAAGCGTTCAAGAGGGTTGGCTTCGAATTGACAGGCTCTTTTGAAACCCTGATCGTGCCCTTTTTCAAGCTTTCCGCTTGCTTTTCCTTTTATTCACCTGTTTAGCATCTAGCGAGCTTTTAGTTTTCTGGTCGATGATTTGACTGGGGCGGACCTTCTTCTCTCTGGGAGAGGAGCATGTACTTGTCAGAGCATGGCGCGTGCTGCTTGTGTGTAGACCTGAGGAGGAGGAGGGAATTTGGAGTATTTTAATTCGTTCAAGACGGGTGGCTTCAGATTGATAGGCTCTTCTGACCCTTACAATTTCCTTATTTCAAGATTTCCGACTGCTTGTTATTCAGCTGTTGGTCTCTTTCGAGCGGGAGTCGTTTGGGCGGGGATATGATTTGAACTGTCCTATCTTTGGTCACAGACTAGCGAGACCGTGGAGAACGCTGCTTTTACTTGCGAAGAGGATGTTTGGAGTATTTTAATTCGTTCAAGATGGTCGACTTCGAATTGACAGGCTCTTTTGAAAACCTATAAGAATCTTGATTCAAGATTTCTGCTATATTCTGTTGTTTAGCGACTTGTGCGAGTTGTCCAAGCTACCATATTGTTTGGTTGTCTTCAGAGGTGGTCTTTCTAGTTCTGGAAGAACACGAATATGCATGACCCTGAAGTCGAAGGGTGACTGGAGTATCTTAATTTGTTCAAGTCGCTTTACAGTTCGGATTATTCACATGCTCCTAGATTTCAATGCCATTTGCTTTTATTAGCTTGCGAATTTTAGTTGGAGATATGCTTTAGCTGGTGGAGGTGACTGTTTCTCTGGCAGGGGGCAGACTTCTATGGAGTGTACTCCTTGTGCTTGCTCTTACAAGGAGGAGGAGGATACACGGTGTAATTTTATTTCGTTGGAAACAGTCAGCGGGTTAACAGATTTCCTTGAAACCCTACCCATTTCCTATTTGAACATGTTCGCTCGCACCATTTATTCCACTTGCTAGATTCATTTTTTCTCCATAGTCTGCGTTTTTTGCGTTTTTTCCATAGAGTCTGTCTTCTGTGGCAGAGAGGCGCATATCGTATCATCATGGACAGTGTACCGTATGTTCAAGGCCTGAAATGAGGAGGATGTATGGAGGTACTTTTATTTGTTGACGATGGGCGGCTTCCGATTGCCAAGCTTCTTCGAACCTTCCATATTACTTGTCTAAATGTTGTCGCCTGTGCCAGCCATCTGTTCTCTTTTCTTAGTGTGGAATGTGTGGTTGGAGATATACTTTAGTGAGGACGTATGTGGAGTAATTTATTTTGTTGAAGACAACGGCTCCTGAATGATAGACTTTTTTTGGGAACTTTTTCCCTCTCTCTTTCGAGGAAGACTATTTAACTTCTTGTATTGAAGATCGCTGTTTTGTCGGATATCTTTTGATGTGGTTTCTGCATATGCGACCCATTATCTCTGGCGGAGGGACAGGAAATGTAACATTACAGGGAGTCGAGCTTGTGCGTGGAGTAATTTCATTCTTTGATGATAGTCGGCTTCCGAATAACATGCTGTTTTGAAACTACAGACTCGTAGCATCATGGAGATTGTTGCTTGTGGGAGACTCTAGTGAGTAGGATGCATGGAGTATTTCAACTCTTTCAAGACGGTTCATCTCCGATTAACAGGCTTGAGAATCCTATTCATATATTCTGTTTCGAGCTCTCTATTGCGTTCTATGCAGCTAACAGTATCAGCCGTTTATTTGCTGGTTGTTATCTGCTCGCGTGATGTTGCTTATTCATGGTCCTCTTCTGCATGGCAGAGTTCCACACATTTGCTATTCATTCGTCTGCGTTTGCCTCCGTCGTGGATGGTATTTGGAGGAATCAACTCGCCTGGAGATTTACCTGTGTGCCAACACAAATGATGGACAAGTTTATTTGAAACTCTTGTGCTCTTTCCTCTTCTGCGTATTTGTTGCGTTGTTGCACTTACAACCCATGATATGTGATTTGGTTCGTGGTTGAACTGCATCTGGATGTCAGTTGGAACAGTTCATGAAATATGCCGTCTTGGGAGGCGACAAATTTGGAAGAGGTTGAAATCTCTGGAGGTTTAATTTGTGCAAGACCGACTTACAGGCTCCCTCGAAACCTTAGTCAACATTTTCTTTCGTGTCATGTATCCCTTTCCGTCTGTTTTAGTTCATCGATATACCCTTCTTGCTGTTACAGCGGGTCACATCCATGGGGAATGCTTTTTGTGCGCAGCCCTGCTCTGAGAAGAACCCGAAGGGACATAATTCGCGTAGTGTCTTGATTCTCTCCTACGACCTTCACTCAGGCTTCTTCGAAACCTTAGTCAATCTCTTTTTACCTTTACTTCGAGTTGGTTCCTTAGAAAGCGAGAGCCGTGTTTTGGTTCAGCAGTGAATTGCTTTTTCTTGGCAGACGGCGAGTATCTCTCGTGAGTCATACTAGCCTTTGAAGGATGAGTAAATGTTTAATTTGTTTACGGCAATCCACAGTCAGGATTCTCTTAAACCCTCACCCACTGGACTTTCAAGTTTGATGTCTTTCTGCTTTAAAGAATGAAACATCTGGTTCGGTTTATCAGTAATGATATGCTTGGCAGTTCCACGAAATTGCATAGCAATCTGAAGCAGAAATTCCGAGTATGGTGTGAAGCTAAGAAGTGATTTGGAGACTTTAATTCGTTCAAGGCGGTCAGACAGGCTTTTTCTTGAAACTTGAATTATCCAGAATTTGGATTTCTGGCTTATCCTGAGTGGTTTTCACTTGTAGTCAGGGGATGTGAGTTGTTTCTAGTTTCAAGCGTGGATTTTTCTTTTTTATGGCAGTGGGGAACAATTTCACAACACTTCTGTTAACCTCGACGACTTGCCAAGGCAGAGTTTTTCAAGACAGCTTAATAGGGTTTTCCCAATCTCTTCTCACACTTTCATTTAAGATGTACATCTGCCTCGTCTGCACAGCTTTGCGTCTTGAATTTGTATTGCTGGCAAGATGAATTGTGTGGCTCCAGAGGTGGATCATGTATCTCTTGTAGACGGGTATGAATTATTAGGGCATGGGAAATGTTCTTTGAGCGCAGACGTAAGCTTGGGAGTAATTTTGGAGGATGTTAATTCGCTTGAAGATTTTAATTCGTTGAAGACCCTCAACTATCGATTGACAGGATTCTTTGAAACTCTTTGCATACTTCCTTTCACCTATATTTTGTCCAGCTTTCTACAGCAGTTCATTGGTTAAGCTGTGACAGCAAGCGCTGCTCTTTTGCATCCCTGGTTGCTGCTTTTTAGGCGTACTCTAGTGGGTGAATTTGGTTCATTTGTAGTCTGCTTCTGGTTGGCAGAGACGCACAGAATTACAACAACACCAATGGGCGTTGCTCTGAGCGAGGATGGTGATTCGAGTATTTTTTCACCACGAGATTAAACTCAAAAGAGATCTTGACGAACAGGCTTCTTTAAAATCCTTTTTCTTGTTTACCCTGACCCTAGTGGGCATTGTTACATGTTCAATTCCCCCTTCCTTGTATGTTCGTTCATCGGTGATTTGCTCATACTTTGATAGAAGGGTTTATACATTCTGAAGACGGGAGAAGGTTTTGAACGCAGTGAAGTATCTGAGGAGATTTAATTCGTCTGGAGCTTTAATTCGTTGCTGGCGGCTGACATTCAGGCTTCTTTGAAACCTTATTCAATCAATCTTTTCTTGCTTTTGCTTCTGGTTTGTTTCCTTTAGTAAACTGCACCTTTCAAGATTGGTTCGTCGATGAACCGCTTTTTTGGTGGCTGGCAGTTATGAACATTCTGAAGACGGGCTATTGGGCCCCTGCCATCAAGGTCGAGTGGAAGTTTAATTCGCTCAGGACGGCTGATACACAGGATTTTTCAATTCCGTACCCAAATGAATTCTCTTATTTGAAGTGTACTCTGATTTTGCCGTTTTCGTATAGACTGCTTCTGCTTCGCTAGTCGCAGAAACTGAATTTTGGAAACTCTTCGTTTCGAACTATGTTTGGAAGTTGGATATGCTCGGGATTTGGTTATATACGCCAACGCTTGTCTGTCCAGATTTGAATTGTCCGCACTCCACCTCGAGATTTGACGTCATCCATAAGCTCGTTGCAAGCCAATTCTGGGACTTTCATTTTCCTGGACTGTTTCATTTTGCGAAGTTTGTTTTGATTTATATTGCTTTATGTTTTGTTTTTATTGTTTTGCTTCATGTTGTTTGTCACTAGGATACTGTTATCGCTCAGATACCGTTTGTTTTGCAGATTGAATGCATTGGATGGCGTGTATTGCTGGTCAACAGAAGTGGACTATGGGTATGAATGTGTAGTTGCTTTACGGAACTCTAGTGGAGGATTATTTGTCAGGACAAGTTTAGAAGTAAAAGATTTAACATCGAGTGCTCAGCGGATGAAATACAATTGCGGCATTATGTTAATTAACCGTTGAATTGTGAAGAGATTACTCTTTGGAAGAGTGACCAGCAATTCACTGAACGTTAATTCTTACTTGAGAAGATTTCACGCTTAGGTTTACCACCACTTATTTCCCTTGACCATTATTTTCTAATCTTCGTGCCTTGTGGGCCAATGGCTTCAAGTGCGTCGTGATTTAAATTGACTTGGAAGTGTTCGTTTTTCGTCGTGGCATATGAATACTGTAAGTGAAGGATATGGATGCACGGAGACTGTTTGCCCTTATTGTACCGATGAGTATATTGGTGTTTGTTATAAGAAGTCAGAGGGAGCCGTGTCATCAAGAAGATACATTCCGAATTTTTGATGAGCACCATCGGAGGTTGGGGCGGTAGCATGAGAGCGAATGGATTGTGACGCGCTTCTGACTAGGACATTGGCAGTCTATGGAGATGAAGGTTTGTGCATTTGCATCTGACGCATCCAGATATCATACTCCTTTATTATGGAATTATGCCTCTTGGTCTTGAATTTTGGAGTAAGCTAGTTATGCTTATAACCATTCGAGCGTTTGAGCAGTGCTCTTATTATTAATTGCCTTCGTTTTTATATGGTCTTGGTGTGAATTTTCCATGTATCTTTCGAAATCTGAAAAAACTAAAAATTTTCGAAGTGTTGATTTTATAATCCAGCCTATCCAACGTTGTACGATGTGGGCCAACCAATCACAAGTATGTCATGGGACAAGCTTTCTGAAGCGGATGAATATTGTGGGTAAACGGGGTTTACCTCCCGTCCTGCCGCTCAATGATGCAAGTCATATATAATAATTAGCGTATCAATATCGAGTAATTCCTCAATAGCTGATGTTGCTTTGCCTCTTATTCATTCAGTTTTGCTTGAAAGGACCTTGACCCGCATTCTTGTTCTTGTCAAACAGCAACAGCTTCGAAGTGGACCTGTTATGGGGCAAGTGCAGAGGGCTGTAAAAGCAGATTCAGTGACAAATGTAGGGCACATGCACGTGAGGTGACTGTACATTTGTCGTCATTTCTATTGCTGTACCCAAAATCAACCTTATGCAGATGCTCTACACTTTAGGAAAAAATTCTAGAGGTTTGTTTTCCCAAGGTTTGCAGTTCGGTGAGAGTAGCTTGGTGGTTTTCAAAATGAATGAAGAGGATGATGAATAGTCTATTATTTCTTTCTCTGGCCCATCACTTCCAGAAGTCGCGACCATGTGAAAGTCGTTGAAGAGGAAGCGAGAAGGAGTAGGAGACTGGAGGAGAGTTCAAGCTTTCTTGAGATTGATCAGCAGAAGTGCGGGAGGTGAAGGTGAAGTAGCTGGAGCAGGGACTGTCAAACAAAGTTTTTTGGCGGCGGATGTGGGTGTGCCATGATTTGACGACAGAGTTGAATTTTATTATATAATAATTTCCACTTTTCATATGAAATTGTATGTATGAGTTTGAGAAAAAGTTCATAATCTAAGCCTTGAAGTTTCCAAAATCAAAATCTGCTTATTTGGTCACCTGCATGAGTTGACTTTACTTCTGATTTTGGCATAGAATTTTCTGGATTGCATTGTATCTTTCGTTGGGAGTAGAAACTTTATGGAGTTTTGAGAATGATACACTTGAGGGCTCTGGACCAAGGGGAGGAGGTTTTTCATTTTGGGCAATATCTTTTCATTTTGTATATCTTGAGAAAATTGAAAAGAAAGGGCTTTTGTTACACGGTCTTAGCAATGACAATATTTAATTTTTCAATTGAGCATGCCTCTCAACCCTCTGATCCCAAACCTCACTGCCCACTGCCCAGCATTCTGTTTGCCACCATCAGTTTGCAAGTAGATATGAATGAGAATTTCTGTGTTTATTTTTAGAGAAGAATTCATGTGTCTATGACAAGTCCCGAGATTTTCAAATTTGGGGGGGAAATTTGAAATTACTGTGAATTTCTTAAGAGAAAATTTAAAAAAAATTATATTGAGTATGAAATATATTAAAAAACTCTAAAATTTTCACTATACATGGACTATATATAACATCATAGTATACATCAAAGTTTGTGTATCAATCTAAAATTAGACAATCAACAAACTATGGTTATAGGCTCAAAGTTTGTATTACTACAAAATATTGAATTTTTTATTACTATTGATAAGCTTTATTTCATAAGTTGGATTCATTTAAAATGTATCAGTTTTATAGCTAAAATCTACATCAAGAATAAACATGAAGAAATGGTCAAAACACACTTTAAAATATACTACTAGGATGATCTATAGATTAACTGATAAATGTCTAGGTAGATGTTTTTCAACCAATAAATGACAAAGACTCTCTCTATGTAAAAAAGAAGTACAACTATTCATCCTCCAAATTTGGTAGAAAAAGGAAGGTCTTCTACAGTAGGTTGATTTCTAGTAGGTTGATTTTTTATTAGTGTTTTTTCATTTTTTTCATTCCAAAATGCAGAGTCAATGTACCAAAATAGATGATTTCCATTGTAACTAGTCCATCATTCAAAGCTTAAGCATTTACTTCTTTAGAAAAGTCAATACCATAGCGAAGAAATTACAATACTATTCAATGAAAAAATACTTGTATCCTTTAATTGTGGAAATCATCCATTTGGGTAGCTATAAAAACCTCAAAGCTCTTATTAGAAATCAAACTACTATAGAAGATTATTCCCTTTCACACAAAATTTGGAGGATGAATAGTTGCACTTCTATCTTACATGGAGAGATTCTTTTGTCCTACAATAGCTAAAAAATGTTATCATGATCATTTATGGGCTAAGGTAAACTATGGAAAGAGGGACCCATATCCATGGATTTTAAGCTTGACAATCCTTTACATTGTTTATTGCCATTTTGCAACAATACATGAGTGAAGTATTTAATATTTATTTTTTAGAGGTGAAATGAAATGTCTTCTATGAAATGTAAAAATTCCAATTTGGGGGTGGAAAATGAAATTATTATGAATTTTTTATAAATGAAGAAAATGTGTATCAAATGTAAAAATATGCTTCTCAAATCTGAAATTTTCACCATTAGTACCATCAACACCTACCTGGTCCAGCACTAGTTGGTTCAATAATTATTAAAAGTAGAAGAGAAGGATTTGGTATACATTTTCAAATTTGTACTTGAAATAATAATTTCACCATAACCATAAGTTTCTCACATAGCTTCTACGGCCACTTAGCCCTAGAATTCTAGGCCAATTATTGTGAAAATCATTTGTTTAAAAATATCAAAGCATTCATTGAAGCTCAAACTATTATGCATACAAGACCTCCACCTTTTTACACAAAATTTCAAGGATGAACATTTGCACTTCTATCTTATATAGATAGATTATATCTTAGATCAAACATTTATAGTTTACAACAATATTGCAAAGTTAATGTGAGTAAGTGAAGAAGACAAGCTCTTTATAACTATAAGTAGAGTGGTAGGAGATAAAACAACCTATGTGGTACATATAAATTTGAATTTGAAGTAAGAGCTCAACCACTCATAGTCAAGTCAAAAGCAGGAATCATATTCAAAGTAGAATTTCAAACATCATTTAGGCATAGGAGAATAGTTTTTTTCAAAATACTTTGAACTTAATTAATATGAAAAATCAAGCTAAATTTCATCTCCCAAAACATGTTTGAGATTTCAATACTCCAATCAAAAGTTGTGGACAAAGTTCAAAGAAGGATTGGAAGAAACATTTTCTTTGACGTTTTCAAACATCCCCTCTAGTTTTTGTTCATAACTTTTTTTTAGAATCTCACAATCACAAGAAGATTTGTGTAAGTGAAATTTAGATTGATATATCAACTTTGTTTAGTTCAAAGTTTTTTAGAAAAAGTTATCCTACTATGCCAAAATGAGGTTTGAAATCCTACTTTGAAATCAATTCCTATGTTTTAATAATGAGCATTCAAGCTTTCATCAAATTATTCCATATCCTTTGAGGGTTCATGATGGACAATGGATTTCATTATAAAACAACCTCTCCACCCTTCACTCTAATGAACTATCAATGAAGAAATTATTGTACTTTGTCATCAATAAATTTCTTGATGATAGATGGGCTTTGGACTTTTCCTTGAACTTTTTGACTAATAGTGAGCATTTTCTTTTTTTACAATAATTTGGTCATTTGCTAATTGCTAAATTTGACAAATTTTATTATTTTTCTATTTTATTTTGGCATTCTTAAAAATAATTATTTTCCACCAATCTCGCTATGGATATAGTATATAAGCAAAATTATACAAAAATCCAAAAAAGATTTAGGATTTAAATAATTAACCTTGAAAGGTCTCAAAGGACCTTATAGATTTAGGAAGAAGGAACATGTGTGGTTTCTAATTAGGAATACTACCATATAAATCTCTTGATTGGCCCATAATTATTACACCTTCAATTCAATTACTTGAACTAGTTAATGATAGGATACAAAAAGAGATTCGGAGTAGTGTACTTGATATTGTCAGAATGGTGTTTCACAAAGCTCTTTTTTAGAAGTTAAACAATGACCTAGGGATAAGGAAGAGATTTAGGAAAATTTTGACATGCTTTGGAGTTTAAATTCTAAGCTGGCAATTAGGGATGATAGGAAGGTGGAGTATAATTTCATCATGAACATTGGAATGCTCATTTGAGGTCTCATTGTGTTTTGCTAAGTAGTTGATGAGTATTAAAATTGTCATGTTGTTGGTAATTATCTTTTGTATTGGAATAAAATTGTTCTTTTTGTGACTCCTCTAAAAGGATCAATATAAAGGATGTTTTGTGCCTAATGGATGATAGATGAATTTACAAAGCCATAGGATTATTTTTTCATGGACATTTTTTTTAAGTTTAAGGTTTAGGATTAAGTAATATTCTCTTAGTGCATAAGCTAGAAAGACCTAGAATTAGTTGATCACTTCAAATAATTGTACATATATAGAGTCCAAATTGCAAGAAAAAAACTATAGTTACTATATAGGAGAATTTTTATGTTCAATCAATTTTCACAGTCAAGACTTGAAGAAACCTTAAGAAACAATTTTCTACATGTTCATATTTGAAGCCCCTTTGAAAAGTCACTAAACCATACAACTCCTATGTGAAAGTTGTAGGCATTTGTCAAGTACAGGTTATGGTCATTTTGATAACACTTCAAAACAATACTACTTGATAAAATTAGGTGTGGTTTTGCTACCGTACCTTTGTATGGTAAAATTGAAGCAACTCCTAAATTTCAAAGGTAAGACTATAATTGTTAACAAATGAAAGTTTAAGAATTCATGAAATGGATAGACCCAACCTATCACATCCATCTTTGGAGAGCACATGGTTGAAATGCTCATCGTCTTCACTAGACATTGGTTAGCTATCTCATGACAATTCCAAATTTCACTTCTTTTTACCCCCTTCACCATCCTTGCACATTTGATAGAGATCAAAACCTATGAGTAATGTCAATTTTGTTATATTGGCAAATCTTAATGACTTTTGCACTTTTCAAGCCACGCAACTTCAAACATAAGTCTATATCAATCCTAGATTTTTGAGCTATGTGCAAATGAATGTTACTAATTTTGTCTCTTAGAATTTTGCCAATTTAATAAAATTGACATTGAATATTCATGTAAGGTAGTAAAAAAAGAATTTTGAAAGAGCCACAACTTTATAAATGGATCCAAAATCATTACAAATTGAAGAGTCTCAAAAGGAAAGAAATAATAGTCTCATGGTGGAAATTGCACTTTGATAGGTTTAATTTGATGTAGTTTCTATTCCATGCCAAGTAGGGCAAGAAGGATGACACCCTTGCGATCTTGTTGAAACTACATCTTATCTATCTTTAGGTAAGTGGATCTAAACACGATAATATAAGGTTTGCATTAAATTTGAATTGAAAGTGCTTCAATGTACCATAAGAAAATTGTGAGCAATTTGAAGACAAAGTTTTGAATTAAAATGACAAAATTCTACTTCAAAGTGAATGAGTTATTTAGACTCAAAGGATTTGGGTTGTAAAGACTTATATAGGTTCACAATGAAGTAAAATGTAAATAAATCAATAATTTGGAAAATGAAACCCCAAAATTTCTATGACTTTGATTATGAATGAAAAATAATTTATGTATAAATAGAGCCATTACTAAATACAATGTTTTGTAACACAATCCTCATTTGTAAAATTCAAATGGGAATTTATATTGTGAATTGTGATTTTGAATCTCTTTTCTATCCACTCAATTCTAAAACATTGAAATTGGAGAGGAGTCATAAGAAATTGCTCTTACTTTAAATGCAATTGAAACCTTACTAAAAATTGGTGAAAGACATTTTTAATTGTAGCACTATATGAATGGTGTCTCTTTTCATGACAAATTGTAGAGAACCAATGTCAAAAATGGTGTAAGCATGCACTAGAGCTCATGAGAGTTTGGTTACAAAATCCAATATTTTCCACCTTTGTCAGTGGTGAGAAGTGACATCTTTGTTCTCGGTGTAGCTGTGAGATTAAGAGTCAATGATGACTAAAAAAGACCGAAACAAGAAATGGCCAACTTCTTCACCTTTGTCACAACCTCATCCAACCCTTGTACCCCAAGCACCTTCACACATCAACTTCTCCAACTTACCAATATTGCACAATGGAGCCAACCCCTGCAGCTCCATCACTAAAAGAGTTTTCAAGAAACACACAATGCACAAAATCACTGAAGAGCATAAGCAAGACATACGGATGGCGTTTGAGCTATTTGATTCCCGCAAAGTTGGAAAGCTCAATTATCATGAACTCAAAGTATTTCTTCATCTTGTCATAAATTTTGTTTGATTCCTAAATTCTTCATGATGAGTTGCTTTTTATTTCAAGATACAAAGAAACACTTAAATTCAATGGTCTACAATTGTATGATAGATGAAATATTCTACCCTCAACACTACAACACCATTGCAAGGGACTATTGATGTAGAAGGTTTCAAAGTATTGCCATGATTAGAGCACTATCTCTCATGGATATTTCATATAAGAAGCATGAGTGATTGATGTCTCCTACCCACAATCTTTATTTCAGTAATTGTGAAGTGCTATATTTATCTGTATCCTGTTTATGCTTAAGTAAATAAAAAAAATGTCTATTTTTTTTCTAAAGTCCCAAAATTAAAAAAAAAAAATCACAATCTGTACAAAAATTTAATTCTGGTTGTAAATTAAGCTATTTTTTTTTTTTGGAAAATCTTTTGATTCAGGTGGCAATGAGAGCACTAGAGTTTGACGTGAAGAAGCCAGAGGTGAAGATGCTGCTTCAGAAATTTTCTAAAGATGGTGGTGATGAAGTAAATTACGAAGAATTCTTGGAAATCAGTAACCGAACTTGCTCCTTTCCATTGTGTGTGATCATATGGTCCCTCGGTCCCAAAATGATCTCCCGGTTAGTCAAAATGTTTAGGATTAAGGTGGGAAATAATGTTGTTTCGTCCCATTTCTAGGATTTTAAAGAAGCTATTATTTATTCACTGAATCTTCAAGAGTAAAAATGATCATTTTTGAGCAATTGGAAGATCATTTTGGAACAAAAACATAATGGAGAATGAAAAGATCACTTTGGAACAAAGGGAATAGTAGATTGGGGTTGCAATCCATAGAAGTTCAAGAATGTTATGGCTCTCACTAAGTTTTATGACTCATTGTGCTTGTTAGTGATTCATAAATACAAAGGCAAGAATCCTAATGAAGATGTGATGAAGGCATTCCATTACTTTGATGAAGATGGCACTGGAAAAATCTCTGTACATAATTCCCATCTCTCCCTCTACACTAAAAAAAACTCATTAATTTCCAACAACACACTTTATAATTGCACATTCCCTCAATATCCCAAGAATCTCTTATGAAATGCTATGAATAATTTGATTCGACAACTTCCACATGTCAAATTGTGAATATGCATATATAAGAGTGCTAATAGAGTCTATTGGTCTCTTGAAGGAGTGCCATTAGAGAGAGTTGAGGATTTTAAAAATTGGTGAAAGATTTTGCTTTTGTTCTTTTGGTCATAATTTATCTAAAAAATTGTTAATTTTGTCAAATTGGTACAATTCTAGGTGACAAATATTTTAAAACTCATTTGCTCAAAGCTCTAAAAACTAAGATTGGTATAGATTTATATTTTAGGTAGTACACCTTGAAAAGTGCTAGGGTCATCCTAATTTATTCCAAAAGAGAATCAAAAACCAATTTATTGACATTCTCTTACATGGTGGGTAGCCCAAAGGAGAATTAAAAATTTCTTTAAAGCGGAGTATGGGTTTTAAGGCTTGCCCAAAATTTGTTTGGTTAAGGCATGCAAAAGTGAATAGTGAAGAGTGCTTTGACTTTGAAGCCGAATTGTAATGCTTGAGAAGTCATATTCATCATACAAGTAGATTCAGTAGGTTGAAATATTCCCTGAAAATGCAAAAACCACTTTTATTAACAACTCTATCAAAACCAAGCCCGAGGGGTGATGCTTGCTGTTTAACAAAATTGATGATTTACCCGAGTTTTTCTTTTGTTGGAGATGGTCTTGATAGTTCAAGAATTTGCGGAAAATCACAAAGGAGCTTGGTGAAAATATCATAGATGAAGAGCTAATAACTATGATTGAAGAATGTAAGCATTTTATAGGTTCATTTATATCTTGCATTGATAGCTTTTACATGCCTTATTGAGGAATTAGACTCTTCTCAATCATTTCAATTTTAAAAGATGAAATCTAACTATTTGAAAAGAATTGAAAATTCTTCTTTTTGAAATTCAAGGATCATGGTCTTGCAATTGGTAAGGTTTCTCATTTTGAATTTTTTGGAGGGTGTACTTTAATAAGTTAACTCAAGGATTTTATGGTTGGATTTGTTGAAGAAAAAATATAGATGATAATTTTAGCCTTGCTTTGGAGACTAATATTTTGAAGCTCTAAATATGAAAGAAATTTAGGGTTTAATATCCTTTTTCCTTAAGACATGTTTTTGTGTGTTTTGCAGTTGACAAAGATGGGGATGGAGAAAGTAAGTTTTTTTTGCCTAATTCTAAACAAATCCTTCCTCCTCATTGTTAAACCTTGCACTACTAGATTTCATGTCAATTTTATTATATTGGAAAATCTTCACAACTCACATGGACACTTTTTCCAAATGAACATTTGAAAACTTAAGTCCATGCACTTGATTGTGGACTATTTGCAAAATTGTCCAATTGAGATTCTTGCCTAAGATGTATAGCCATCATACATGAGTCTAGGATTGTTTTAGAACACCTATTTTGAGTACTTTGAAAATTCAAAATTTTAGTTTATGGAGTTTGAAAAATGCATTCTAAAATAATCTAGAATTCTCCTTTCAACTAACAACAAACCTAACAAAAATTGTCATATTTTAATAATAGGAAATATGCTCAAACCTTTATTCAGATGCTTCTAGATGTTACTACTTTAGTTGATAGAACTTTGTTTAATTGGGTGTCATACTTTTGGTGCTTTGCATTGTGTTAATATAATGAAATTGAGAGTATTTGATGTAAGATATACTATAATACAGAAGTTTATTAATTCTTGAATTAATATTTGTTGTTATTTATTTTTTCATCTTGTGGTTAGTAAACATGACCGAGTTTTTTGAGATTATGAAGTTAAGAGATCATGAAGGAGATGCAAGCCTTCACTAATTCAAGGTCAAGCACACATACATAATAATCATGGAATTTCTAAATTTCTAAATCTTTTAGCAACCTAGTAATTCTTTTGGAGTTTTTTTTTGCATGTTTTTACTTATACCTTTCTATGAATATATTATTTTATCTCATTTTGTTAAATTACTTATAAATGAATATTATTTTTAAAAGATCCAATCATTACTTGGGATGAATGAGGCATCATTTAAACAAAGCATCTTCCTGAAGTATTTTGTTTATCATCCAAAATATGCACACTAAGGTATTCTAAGATTAATCTACAATAGGAAATGTGCAACATATCCAATATTTTTTATATGCAATTTTGACAATCATCATGTGTAACTTTCAGGAGCTTACATAATACATGTTTAGAACTATTACTTAAATTGTTGCATTTGAGAATCAAGTTTAAAGACATTTCTGGCATCAGATTATGGATTTCCATCCTCACCAGTCTGGGTGAATTGAATAGAAAAATGCAGATATTGAAAAAAATTCAAAATAATAAGAAAAAGAAAAGAATGAAAGTTTTTGTAAACCATGTGGATATAGAGTGTGTTGGAAAAGGTTGTAGCATTCATTCTTCCAATAGATTTACTTGGTTAATGTGCATTGCCCTTGTTAACTCTATATTATCCCCTTTAGGATGTTCTAAGAATGGCATACAAGAGCCATTCCAACATATTTTGAGGGACAATGTTGTACAATCATCATAGTTTGGTAATTTGGTAACTCTAGAACATATCTTTTTGAGGTGGGATTTTTTCACAACGAGCATTTGCAAGTGTCCCACACAATTCCACAATCAAAAGTGAATTCAAAGAATCTGTAGTCCTGCAGGAAATTTGTAAGTGAAGATGGGTGATGGACCCAAGTACACAAAATTTGTAGTGTACCAAACTAGAGAAGAAGGAATTGTCTCCATTTGGGACATTGGTTCATTGTCATTACGAATAGACACGGTTATTCACGCCGGCCTTCTATGAAGACTGGAGTTTTTATCTATCTTTCTGCATTTCCATGTGTCTTGGCCAGATTTGGAGGAAAGTTCATCAAGTGCTCACTGTTTTCAATTTTGATTCCTGAAGCGGTAAATGGTAGTGAGCATCAGTAACTAAAAAAACATCTTATTTCTAAACAACTCCTGATCGAAATAGACAACAAGAGCCTTGAGCTAGTGACAAGAAAACTAGTACTTATCTGATAAAAACATGTCTTGATCTGCTATTTTAATGTTTTTTATTACGCTTTCTGCAACTTCACATCATAATGCATTGCTTGTGTATTGCATGGAATCAGAGTAGGAAATTACCGCGGTCCTCAGAAACTGCCGGTCGATCTGAACGATGATCTGATCGATATATTCCACAGCATCCACAACATTTTCATCACATAATTCGAACATCGATCGATCGAGAGGCCGCGTTGCTTCTGTTCTCCCAAATGCGTACCTGGAACAGACCAACGATCGATAATCAGAGCTTGGTGATCGACTCGGAAGGTTTTCAAGTATAGCAGGCCTGCAGTCTGGAGGACAATCAAGGAACCTTAAAATCAAATGAGAAGAGTTATAATTTACTTACCGATCGAGCCATTTGTGGGGGCTGATGCCAAGCAGAATTATATATAGACCCAGGAATGGACCCGATCGAGAGGGTAACATCTAATATAAATTAGTTGCCGCAACATCATATATGTTGTGCAGCCACAGAGACTCCTAACCTTTCCGAGGACTTCTCAATCGTCATACAACACGATTGATGCATTGCATTGCATTGAATCCTCCAGCACCAGTCAATTGCACTACCTTGTTGATATCATTCTTGAAAATGTGTCTTCTAATCACAACAGAGATTATTTCATGTGTTTAGAAGGTTTGTAGCAGTCATGGAGTTTTAACAAGCGCTGGAAATATGCTTGAAAATGGATGCAACAGGCGGAACTACTGAAGGCGGAACATGCTGAGTGAAATCAATTGGGTGCAATGTTTTTGAGTTCTATTGATGTTCTATGAAACCGAATAGTCTTCGAGAATAGTTTAACTGCAAGTTAGGATGCCAACTGAGTTGGGGATGGCACGTTTCCCAGTTGCCTACAAGTTGAACAACGAAAAGAAATGTTCTCTCTTGGTTTTCCATCCAGGTAAGCCAGATCCTTCGTGAATCCAACTAACTTAAGCAACTGCAGAAACTCAATTGAATCCTATGTACGTCTGCGGCAATTTATCCACAACCAATTCCCCCCATCTTTCAAATTGTTATAAAGCAGCTGATGCAAAATGTCATGGTCCCTTGCCATTGGTCACCATCAGGGTTTTTTTGGGGGGGCTTTATAGTGCCAGATTGCACTAGGAAAAAAATAATTTGGCTAAAAAAATGATGACAAACCACTTAGTTTTTAGTTAGAAAACTTCAAATTAAAAAAAAAATTGGATGAAATTGCTAGATTGTAGATGAAAACATAATTATGGATATGTGATATATGCTAATATGATATTTTCTATTGGATATGTGAATGAATGTTGAAATTTGGAGCACCTCTATACCATTTTATATTGCTACTTTGGCATTTATGAAAAATGAAAAAAAAAACCTGGTCACCACCTTCAGTAGCTAGACGGCAGTCACTTTTCTAACAGAGGATACACTGCACTGTAACACACAGTGTAAGATCCTAAAATACAACTTGCAACTTGTATATGCCAGAATATGTATAATGCGCCATTTGGACTAATATAGAATCTTGAGTATGACTAAAAAAATTCTTCAAATTTTTTAGAATATTTTTAGAGTCTAAAATCATGGTTGTCATAGTGGATGGACGTCCGGTTCGCCCGTCCATTAGAGGTCCCGCTTGTCCAATACAGTCAACACATAGTTGACTTTTTGATAACGGAAAAATAGGCCACATGGATGCCATGTGGATTAAAGAACATGCTGGGCGCGGACGAGATCGTTAGGGTGTAGACGAGAACGTCAGGGCGCGGACGAGGTGACGTGTCATTCCGCAAAATTGCACAAGTTACAAAATTAAAGTCGTCCGGACCGTCCGATGACCCTAACTCGCCCGTTATGACAACCATGTCTAAAATATCCCAAAATATTGTAGAAACCAAATTCCTTGAATACACTCATCTTCCTGGTTGTCACATTGGACAGATTACTGTTCATTTCACGTCCTACAGGACAAGTTACTATTCATCAGATGTACGTCTTACGTACATCTGATGAATAGTAACTTGTCCTGTAGGACGTGAAATGAACAGTAATCTGTCCAATGTGACAACCATGCTCATCTTTAGGTACTAAATTCACGAAATACTACATCAGTAGGCCAATTCTAGTTGCAAAATCCTAAAGGAGTTAAAAGATCTAATGAACTTACACCCAAAGGATAGAGAGTGCTTTTTAACTAAAATTGTCATTTTTGGTGCATTGACCAAAATTGAAATTAATACTTTTTTTTTTGGAATCTCATTTGTACAAAAATGTATTAGACTATTAAGGCAATGAGTGGAAAGAATTTCAGCCCATTTGACCACATAGATTGCAAGATTATAATGTTGGAAGTTTGAAAAAAAATGACTATTTCGATTATAAGTGTGTTCAAAATTGACTTCAAGAAAATCTATCCAAGTATTCAATTTTCCGTCCAACAAACATTAAGGGGGTAAAAGGGTTAGTTCTTTGGAATTAAATCCTAAAATGGTGAGATGTTTTGTGGCCTAAAACTACTTCAAAATATTTATAGCCAAAACAAAGCTAAAATCTACATCTACATTTATTCTATAACAACTTTAATTATAAAATCTTTTGGTTAATTTGTTTAAGTACATCTACTCAAAGTTTTAGAATAATAATCTCTACCAATTGCAAGTTCAATGTATCTAAACTTCAAAAAATAGTCTTTTCTAGCCATTCCTAAAGGTATTTTATTTCAACATTTTAAAGAAAATACATGTAGAACTTGTGCAATCACTATAAGAGAAAGGGGTGTTTTAAGTGAGTTTTAAGGTATAGTCCTAGACATAAGATTATATGTAATGACTTTCAAAGAAATTTTTAGTAAAAATTTACTAGATTTACACATATTTGTAGTTCATTTTTACTAAAAATCTCCTTAAAGATCATTACTTATAGTCTTATGTCTAGGACTATACTTAAAGACTCTTAACTCCTAAAGGACCATTGTCCCTTTGGAGGACAAATGGGATTTGGGGCAAGTACCTACGGGCTTAAATTTTTTCTTGATTTTTTGAAACTTTTTTTGAAGATAAAAAAATTGATTAGCTTTGTGGAGATATAAATTTTTTTCAATTGTTATTCAGGAACAAAATTTATGCCCTAATAAGCTCAAAATAGGGGACAAGGGGCATCCAAAAAAATTTCAAAATTTTTAATTTTTTGTTTTTTTATATTTTTTTCCTCATAGAATATATTTTTGTACACACTAAAAGCTTTTATTCACTCCATTTGGATTTTTTTATAAGAAGTTATGGACAATCTAGTTTTTTCTGCAATTAGAGCATCTTCTAGAAAAAATAACTTGTGAGATTCATTTTTGAATGCAATTTTTAGAATTTTTCCAAAAACAAATCCCACATGGATTATCTTGCTTGCTAGAACAATTTTGCCATTGGAATTGGTGCATTTTAATTCCACTTTAGAGATATTAATCATTTAGATTTTCTTTTTATCTTATATCTATTTCTACTTAACAATTTTTTAAAGAATAAAAATTAAGTTTTTTTGAATTTTGTTCCTCTAGACTCTCAACTCGATTCTATATAATAAAAAATTAAAGCTCAAAATTTTGTAGTGCATAAAATTAAAGTTAAAATTGTTCAAAGTTAGAAAATCTAATCTTGCAATGTGTTGAAAAGTTTGTTTTTTCTACTTTAAACACATATATCTTGCAATCTATACAATCAAAAAATTTGAAATTTTTTCCACACATTCACATACTAAATAGGTGTAAGATACTATGGTCAAATGTAATAAAAAAAAAATTAAATTTTTTTTTAACTTTTTGCTATAAAAATGGCAGTTTTGAGTGATTTTTGGCCAGAAAAAAAAACCTTGGTCCTTTAGAGGTTTAAACATACCTTTCTCTTGTAGTCAATTTAGCCAACATATAAAAAAATGGATTGAAAACGTGTGCAAAAAGAATAATCTGAAAACACTTTTATCTTCATCTTCAAAAAGTTTATATAATGGAAGGTTCTATTTGATGAAAAAAATCCTAAATCACTAATAATTTTGATAAGAAGTTGGAAATCATAAATTCCAATGATAAATATGTTCTAATAAGCAATACATCTTCTTGTATTTTCTTAGTCTAAAATTTTTCAAAATTGATTAAAAAATGATTTTGTATGTTTTTTATATCTTTACATTGCTCACAAAATAAAATTCCTCATAAATTTCATTTTGTTATTTGAAATTGCACAATTCAAATGTTTTTGAGTAGATATCAATTTAAGGGATAAAATAAAATAATAATCTTTTAGAAAATATTTTTTGATTGCCTCACTTTAAAATAGAAAAAAAATTCTAACTTTTTCAATATTTATCAAAATGATATGAAACATATTAGCTTCACATATAAGTAAGAATAATTAGTTGGTGTTTGTATAACACAATAAAGAAGGTTTATAGTTATAGTCACAACAAACTAAAAAGTAGAGTTTTGATAAACTTGAAAATGTCTACGTTGAATGTATGTTCAACTTGATAAAGAAGACAATTTTGGGAGGAGAAGGGATACCTAGGCCTACATGTCCCCCCCCTTAATTTTCAAGTGCCCAAATTGAAAAATTTACACCAAAAGTGTGCTTTGTTGTAGTGCATCATGTAAATTAAATTTAGAGATCTCAATGAGAATTATTGAGGTAATTTTCAACTTTTCTAATGTAGCTTCTTACAAAATTTGATAGAATTGAGTTTTTCAACTTCATACTATCTTAGGATTTTTTGAATTTTTCTATTAAACTTAAAAGTTCAAAATTTTGGATTAGATTTCTAAGGTTTAAAATTGCCTATTTTTTACTTTTCATTTTTTGCAATGTCTATAATATATAAATTGCAAAGGTG
Source organism: Pseudoscleropodium purum (assembly GCA_963969395.1). NCBI lineage: Eukaryota > Viridiplantae > Streptophyta > Bryopsida > Hypnales > Brachytheciaceae > Pseudoscleropodium > Pseudoscleropodium purum. The sequence continues at coordinate 17,206,903 of OZ017802.1, forward strand.
AATTTGTCTTCAATTTTTTTTTATTGAAGATCACAAATTATCTTTTGAAAAAAAGGGGTAGATATGCTAGTATTTTTAGGGCACAAATATCAAAATTTCAATGCAAACTAGTGCAAATTGAGCATTTCTATGTACCTCGAGCTATGCTAAGCAACAAATGTGTTGATTTAGGCATTTTTTTCTATTAGTATAATAGCTTATAAGTAAAACTAGGAAAAAATTCAAAAAATGGGTGTTGAGGTATTAATAATGCTATACAAAGGCAAACCTTATTTTTGAACATTAATTAAATACTTTTTGGCGTGTTGAAAGTAAAGAACTTTTACAAAATTGCGTATTCATTCTATTACACAATCTTCTAGAAAGATGTATCCTGCCTTGCTACCCCACTCACCTCAAAAAATAAGAGCCGTTAATTAATTTGGATGAAGAAGAAAAAACCCTCCCTTGCCATTGATGTAGTCTATAGAAAGTTAAACAAGCACAGTTCATTTGGCTATTGATCTAGATTCAGTAATATAGATATGGATATACTAATATTGATACAATAATACAAATATAGAAATATATATGGAAATACATACTAAACCACTAACCCATATCATTTGTTGATTGAAATTCATCCTCAAAAATACAAAAGGGGTAGCTCATATACAAATCAAAAGGGAGGCAATTAAATCAAAATGAGTGAGACTTTAGAGTTTCCATATGAGTGAGTCTCTTGAGTAACTATCTACTCAAAAGATATATTGACATATAGGGTTTCTTTGAAATTATGGAAAATTGGCCTCAAATAAGGAATTTCTAAGTGATTCTATCACTTAGACATGGGATATTCCTATAATTCATCTATCCATAAAAAAATATTAGGATAAGATTTTGTTGCAAGTCTTTATGCCAAGTGAAGTCTAACTACAAGGAAATTTTTCCAAAATGACCACACCCCAAACCTTGATTAAAATCTTTTTGGCTTTATACAAACTTGTTATATTTCAAAAGTAGTATAGAAGTAGAAATTTGAATAATCTTGTATTAGTACCATAATCATCATTTCCCAAACATGACATCTATAGTTGAAATAAAATGGTACAAAATGTACACAATCTTTACTTGAGAGCTTGTTTAGAAAATTGAACCTAGTGTTTAATTTTTGGTACACTTACAAATAATATTTTAAAATGCCATAATTTATTCATATGATGTCTATACAATGCATGCTAATTAAAAATGCTTTGAAATCCTCTTTCACTTGCCAATAAGATTCAATTAAAGTAATTTATAATCCATTAATGAAATATTCAAGTACTACCATACCTTGTGGTCAGTGGTGGCATGAATATTTCTGAAAACATATCCAAAAATGTAGGGATACTATTTTTACCACAAAAAATAATTTCTTGTATAGAAAAAACACAATCTGCCTCTATTTAGATATTTTCCAAATCACATTTGTCAACTTTATTTAACCGTGGAGCACTCCAACGTCCATTTTTTGGACAATGAACAAATTGAAGTTCTTGTTTCTGTCTTGTTGCTACTTGGATGAAAGTCATCTTAATTTTAGTGATACTTTATGAAGTTCTTGTCTTATCTAATGGTTGGATTTGGTTTTACTAGAATACATATTTTTCTAAAATTACAAATGCAAAAGTGTGTCACATGGTCAAATTGCATTGACTCTAGTTCAAAAGTAGATTAACAAAAATGAGGTCCTAGATGTAAAGAACAAAAAAATTTCAAAAAATCACCATGTCAAGAGAACCTCATTTTCAATCCATTCCAATAACTTTTGCTCAAAAAATGATAATATTTTGCTTGTAATCAAATTTTGAAGGAATTTTGAAATTTTCCTTTTCAAATTTACAGAAAAATATTGGTGATAGTATTGGTGAATCTAACCATACAAATGAAATCGAAAATTCAAAATCTACAACTTTCCTTTGTATACTGCATTAGAGTGTCGACTGTAAGTGAGTCCCTTCTAAAATATTCTTCCAAATAGCACTTTCTAATGATTTTTTTGCCAAATCTTCAATTCTGGAGAAGAGTCCAGACGCTCCAGGGTTAATGATTTGGCAGAGAATGTTGAACCTGACCACCGAATAATCAGGAACTTCAGCTTATTCGTAGATTTCACGACCCCTCTCGAGCCCGGGCCAAGAAACTGTCACATCCCTGATCAAACCACAGTCCATCTCCCCTGCGACCCTGCCTCTGCGACCTTCCTCTCGCAATGGCGGTCCTACGCGACCCAGGCGCTGTAGTTAGGACGCCATGCCAGTGGCATGAGGGGAAAGAGATGAAGCCATTGTCATTCGTTCTTGGAGAAGAGAAATGCGCTCAGTGAACGCAGCTTTAATTGTTCGCAGAGGCGTAGTTTTTTTCGGCTGGCATGGAGCCCTAAACACGATGGAATCGGGGGATGCGTTTCATTTCTTTAATTTTACGTAAAGGAAAGCCTTCGTTCCGATCAGCGAGTTTGAATTGCGTGACGAAGTTTCATGGAGTTTGGACTCATGTTGGAGGTATGCTGCCGTTTTTTTTTTACAATTCCGTAAATTTTCATTGTTTTAGATTCTTGTGAGGGAAATGTTTTTTTTTTTTTTTTTGTTTACTGTCTTGTGTGTTGAATAGCTTGTCGTGCATTAGTATTTGATACAGTAGGAAAATTTCCATATTAATCGACCGCTATGATTTAGTTTGAGAAGTGTTTCTTTGGAGATGTGGTTAATTTCCAACGAATTTTTTTGGATATGTGAATGGAGATCGCTTCTTGTACGGAAATGTTCTTTTTCTGCGATTCGTTCAAAATGACATATAAATTTTGAGCGAGCTTGAGGAGAGTTAGGGTTTGTTTTGATAGTTTCTGTTTTGCTATCGTGTTTTGCTATCGTTTTGACGAACTTTTTAGTATCACATTTTGTGAGAGGTCGACTCGTTTGCTCATACATTTATGAAATCTGACCTGTGTATGTGTTCATGCGGCAAATCATGTTTCAGCGGATTTGTAACTTGAATTTATCACAAAATGGGCGACTGCGGTAGAATTATGCAAATTGCAAATTGTGCAACAGCCGCTGCGCAGGACATGTCTGATGCATGTGACATCGTGAGGCGTTTCGAGCAGCTTGAGACACAGGTACTGATCGTCTCAACACGTCTTGTGACATGCGAATCACAACATCGTACAAAATTGGTGATATTCTGGAACCTACTTTGCATGGGAGCCTGAAATTTAAAAGAGATCGTTTGGCTGCTCGCTAGTAGATAATAATAGTCTGTGGATTAGCATGCAGCTAATTCGTGGCTCGTAATAACCATGGTACTCTATACAATTTGTGGGCTGTTTTTGAACTCCTAGAATTTCCTGCCTATGTAATGCTCTTGGATCTTGTTTGGTGTGTCAGTGGATGAGCTTTCAGAAAAGGTCTGCAAAACTGGAGGGAGACAAGGATAACGCTCAGAAATCAACGACCAGCTCGCCTCGCAATCATTTGGAAAAATGTGCGGTCACATCTGCTGCATCCTCTTACTCGAATCCCTTGTTCACGAACCACTCAACAGCTAAACCTGCACAAACTGCAGGGGATAAGACATCATCATCCTCAAGCAGAACCAGCAATCTTTATGCCGGGTCTGAGATTAAAACTGATAGAGCACCTTTCTCGTGTTTTCTTAAAAAAAAAACAGGAGCCTTAGCCACCTCTCTGACAGATGCAACCACTACAAAGGATGACCACTCGTCATCCATAGGTTCCCCCTCCACGTCTGTGGTTGGTTCCTCGTGCCAAAACTCTGAAAAAGCATTCAAAGATGGTCAAGTGTCACCCTCAAGCGACACTAAGGTCACAAGAGCCACTGTGGCCACTTTCTTTCGGGACAAACCTCCCCTGGGTCCTGCAGTTCAAACAATATCTAAAGCTTCTAATACTGGGAATGAAAAGTATGTGAGTTGTGCATCATCCATAACCCGACACACTTTTCGCAAGAGGGCCGACCACACAAGAGTACTCCAAAGCAGTTTCAAGCAACAAGAAATTGTTGGACTAGAATGTCCACAGCAATCCACTTCGACGACGAGATCTCCAAATGGAGATGATTTTCGTGAGTCTGACGCCGAGATGATTGAGAGTCTTCATTCTATCACCTATCCTTCTACCTCAGATCCTGGAACCTATTCACCCGGGAATGGGTCGTCCGAGTCGCACCTGTCATCTTCTGGTTTGGAGCAGTCGAGTGATGCACACATCAATCAATCAAGGTCTCCCCCGAGCGCTCCTCAAACATCTGCGACCGTGGCGACTTCGCAATTGAACCCATTATTAGGTTACGACGGAGTTTCAGACAGGTGTGCGGGTCTTTTAATTTATATCTGCTTGGTCTCTCGCATTAGATATTATCAAGTTTATTTCTTAAATGGAGGTGCATCTTACAAGATAGAACCAGCTTATCAATAATTTTAGAACGTTATATTTTCTGATTGCCTGTAGTGTTGAATATAGTACACGGAGTTTCTACAATACGTGAATGGATACTGGTGCCTTATTCTAGCAAAGGTCCAAAATTTGAAGTCTAAACTGGTGTAGGAGTAGGATTGACCTGTATGATATGTTTCTGTTTAAATTTATTATTCCTGTGTAGATTGGTAATTTGCCGTTAATTTTAGTGCGTAATGTCAAATTTCAATGCTCATCTCATTTCCATCGTCCTATGGCATCTTGTTTTTTTTTACAGAAATATATCTTGGCGAGTTCTTGGAGAACGAGGTGTCCTAACAGAGGGCACTTTCAGAATGGACAGACACTCTTCTGAGGTTGGTCTGTTCCGCCTTAGGTCTCAAGCTTTCTTAATTACTTGATTTGAATTTATTTGTATTCAAATGTTAATCACTCTTTGTATTTAATTCCTTTGGGGGATGAATTGGAAGCCGGAACTTGTCTCATGTATGCGATCTGATTGCTCATCTTGATCTCTTTGCAAGTATCGAACTTTGGATTAGTCCATCAAGAGTTGCAACGGAGTTTGAATTTAATAATATTGATCATTGTTGTTCTTTACAATTGAGAGATATGGTGATGACTGACCATGGCGAACGCTATTATTCGTATCTCATTTGTGTTTGCTAGCACCATGATGCGCAGTGTAAGTCAGAAGAGGAAAAAGGTTTATCAAACGATAAGTTAATTCAAAATGTAACGAAAGTATCCTCGAAAGATTGCAACTTGTTGAAGCCGGAAGCTCCGGTTGACAAGAAGAATACTTTTGAAGCGGAGCATGAGAAGCCGAGCGATAGGCTTGACAAGGTTTGCGTCAAACTTCCAAAACGTGTCTGAGCAGATTTTAGTATCGGATGTACGTATACGGAGCATGTTGATTGATAATGACACCATCTGTAGTTCAGTAGGATAACTCCATACCGTTCAGATTCCTTTAGGGAATCTATTCCAACTGGACTTACTGGTTACCAGTAAAAATATTTGTGATGCTGGCCTCTCTTCATTTTACTGTCCATTTAATATCATCTCATTGACTCTTGCGAGCTCCTTTGAGATTTTGAGTTTACTATTGCGCGACTGACTATGGTCATCCTTGAATTTTGCTGCGAAATTATAATCCAATCAGTTTCAGAATTCGAAAGTTTGATTCTGATGTTTAATATTATGAGCACGTCAATACGTCCTCTTCTAAAACTTGAAAGGACAGCATGCAATGCAGGTTAATTGGGAGTTGCGATTGTCTAAAAGGGAGGCTGCACTTAGGATTGCTGAGGAAAAAATACTGGAGGAGGAGCAAAAGATCTCTCAGGCGCGACTTGCAGTTAGCAGATGTGAAGATTCTTTGCGTCATAGAGAGCAGGATTTGCAGCGAGAGTCGGAGGTGAGCATCTGACATGTAATATCATTTTTCACTGTATTCAATAGTTGGTGGTGGCCAAATACTCTGTCATTTTTATGTTGGTTGTTCTCTTTCAGATGCCTTGTTAAGAGTCATGATATGTGGATCCTGCCTCTGATACTGGATTCAGGGGTTATGTCTCGTGTATGGAGGGTTGCTCTCCTATTGATACTGGTCAGTGCACCATTTTAGATAATGGATCATGTCCTAACGCATGACCATATTGACAATTTGCAGAAACAGAAGAGCGACCTAGGAGAGTCTCTGAAGTCAATAGAAACAGGGAAGACAGTAATGAAAAAGCTTTACACAGGACTGAAGGATGTGCTTTGCCACTTGGAACAGAAGGAGAAAGTTCTCCAGAACACCTGGCTAGAAGTGAAGGATTCTGTAGGCACAGAAACCGGGTTTGGAGATCAATCCTTTGGCTTTGAACCAGAACTGTCACTGAAGGATAAAAGAAGTGGAACATTCAATGGCATCTCATTCCTAACTGCTGAGGGAAAATGCGAAGAGTGGTGCTCAACGGTAGTTGGGATTTGTGAGCGCTTAGTTACTTTTATGAACCGTGAAACTCACCTTCAGAAATGGGCTACTGTGTTGGAGAGAGAGGGAATACGAATGGGCAAAATGACCAAAGAGATGGCCAAAGCCAAGGAAGCTGCCAATGAACAATGTGCTCGATCTGAAGATATGATGAAATGTGCTGAAGAACAGGCAGCTTGTATGGACGAGGAACGGGTAAAGCTTGCAAGAGAACGTGACAATCTTATCCTCTGGGTCACTCACCTGCAAGAGCGCCGTAAGGTGCATTCATGAATTCCTTTGGTTGATCCACTAAATCTTAAGATTTCTTTCGTACGACTCGTGAGCTGACGGGAAGCATACCAGTTAATTCCAGCCTTCTAGATTCATAACCACGACCTTTCCAATTCATAACCAACTTGTGTAGACGTGTGAATAGTTGTGAATTGCGCAACCCATCTTGACATTAATTCTTTTGACAAAATTATTCATGCTCTTCGTTCCATCCACCCTGTGGCAGATCCCAATAGAATCATGTTACTCCCGCTTGACTGCTACACTTGTTGAACAACTCGGTGCTCCCACCGCTGGTTATGTCCATTAATCGGCGTGAGCAGGGAGGTTACACGGACGCTTCGACTATTCCCCGTAACCTCCTTACTCACGTCGTCTGCTTGGTCCATAGAAGGTTCTATTTCAATAGTTCAAATATTTTTATTATTAACTTGTAAGGCATATAAGTGACCCAGATTAGCTCTAATATTGTATGTGGGAGTGTAAATATAATTTGCATAGCTTATCCGTGAATTTTGTCGACAGGCGGTGGCAGAATGTGAAAGAGAAGCTGCTAAGTCTTTAGCAGATGTCCAAAAAAAAGCGGCTGATCTCTTTGTGCATGAATCAAACTTAGATGAAAGAGCCCTAGAAATCTGTGCTCTTCAAGAGGAACTACGAGTCACGTCTCAGAGGTTGCAAGATGACCAAGAGCTTATCAATCGAGAGAAGCACAAAGTTCAGGAGAAGATGAGGTTGATTGCAGGTAGAGAGAGAGAAGTTGAGTCCAAAATCTCTGTCATGAAGAAGTTGCAGGAGGATTTGAACACTAAGGCCGAACAGGTGGAGAAGGATAGAGCTGATGAGAAGAGGACCTTCCAAGAAACAGAGAAAAGAATAAATGCAAAAGAAATGTCTGTTCGTGAACTGGAGAAGGAATTGGAACACAAGGTTGCTGCTGTAGAAGAGATGACAAATAATGTCAATGGCAGAGAGAAAAGCCTGGCAGAGTTACAACTGCACATGGAGCAAGAGCGGTCAAGAATACAAGAAGTGATGACTGGCCTGGAGAAGGAGAAAGTGCGGTTAAAGGAAGCAGAAGAGGCAGCGGTTGTAGCACACTGTTCGAAGAAAAGTGCTGAGGAGGCATGGGCTCGAACAGCTCAGGAACGTCGGGAATCGTCCGAGTATTTGAGATCAGTTGAGGATCATTTAAAAAAGTGGGAGGATAAGCTACTTTGTAAAGAGAAAGAGCTACAAGGACAACAGAAAAAACTCCAAGAGATAGAGAATCAAGCTAAAGAAGAGCAGGAGCAGTCCGAGGTGAAGTAAGCCACCTATGTTTTGGATTCCAAGAAAAATCTATGCACCATCCCTGAACGAAAGTATTCTATAACTTTCAGACGTCTCTGACAAGGAAAGCAGCCATGCTTGATATTGGATGTTTTGCTCATGTGTCTGGCAGGCCTTGCACGCAAAATTGGTTCAAGAACAAGAATCTTGGACCCAAGAACTAAAAGTCAAGCAGGAGAACCTTACGAAACGAAATAGAGCTTTAGATGCCAAAGAGGAGGAAATAAACAATGACCTGGACAGGCTGACAGAAGAGAGAAGAGTCGCACTTGAGGATATAAAACGCCTTGCTGAGATGGAAGCAAGAGTATGGGGTGCTGAGAGGGATTTGCAGACGAAACACGATGAGCACCTTAAGGAAGTAAGTTTCTGCAACTTCCTTTCGACATGCACATGCTCTACAGGGAGAATTGCAGCTGTCTTTGCAGGACTTGTCTTAGCACGAAAGGTTCATGAATCTGAACATGAAGCTAAATGTTGGTTGAATCTCTTGTATATCTCTCAATATAGAGAACTTCTGAGTTTATTGTGAATATCTATTCTTCATAATGAGCCAGTTGCGCCTACAAACAGGTTCGCAAGCATGCCGACGATTATAATACCCAAGTGGAGGATTTAGCGTTAGCTAAGCGCGAAGTCAAGAAAGAGTTTGAGGAATTGCGTGCCAAGAAGCAGGAGCTGAAAATCTGGCAACGAGAAGCAGAAGAGACTCTGCAGAACAGGATTGACAGCTTTGTGAAGGGAAAGGAGGAGTTGACAGCACAAATTAAAGAGCTGGTATACTTTTACTTCGAGTGATGGATTTGAGTACTGGTCGAAAGAGAATTGCTGTGTCCTATTATTTCCGTCGCTTGAAGCACTGAAAGCCATCCTTATCTTCTTGTGCTCAATTTTTACTCACTGAATCAAAAGATACATCGGTTTCCTGGACATCCTTAGGAATGGATTGATAGATTCAACCTATGTTAGGGTCAGAAGTAATCACTACATTTATGCCTTCAATTTGCCCTAATCCCCTGAAAACTATCTGTTTACAGAAAAAACTTCAAACGGACATTGAACAAGCTGGCTCCCAAATAATCGATCGTGTGGCAGAACTGGATCAGGCTTCTAGTAGACTAGAGCGTCAACGGCATAAGGTCGAGACTTCGAAAAAGAAGCTCGAGGCTCTTGCCGACAAGCTGGCCACGCATCAGGAAGTCCTGAAACGACGAGAATGTGAATTTTTGACACAGGTGTGAATGGTGGCGTTATCTTTCAGATCTTAGCTACTATCTATCTGACACTGCTTATTCTATGAGTTGTTGTCCCTTCAATAATATTGAGTTGCAAGGTGTCACTCATAGCAATGCTGAAATTAGCGTCATTTGAGCTGTCTGACGTTTAGGGTCTGCGGGAGATTCAAATAATGCATTGGTTTTGGTCCCCAATGGCTCAGTTATTCCAAATCTCTAGCCTGATTTGTGGTACCTAATTGGGCTGTCTTCTATTGGTGTAACTCGAAGGGCCCACAAAAGTTTGGAGATTTCTGGTACCTACATCTCCAAGGCAAGACATTAGCAATCTCCAAGCTACTGTTGGCCCTTGACGTTTTCAACAATCACAGAGTTGGCCACAAATTTGTCTAAAAAATTTGGAATCATTAGGGAAGCAAGGAAATCTTCCCGTGACTCATTTTGACACCTCTATTTATCCCAATCTGACACCCCTAGTGAGTGATTTGCTTCTGAGTATGTGGATTTTAGATGATTGTAACTTCTTGATTTAGGGATATTGTATGATAAGAGTGTATTATATGCAAACATGATGGTAAGCAAATGAAAGGAACCAAATCGACTGCAAATATCTGGTCTAATCCTTTCGCAACCTTTCATGTCGTGCCTAGCCTAGAATAATCCCTTTGCCTGAACATAGGAATGATTTTGACTTTCTATCTGGTGTAGGAATCAAAACTAGTTGCGGTTCAAAATGGACTTAAGAAGATGGCTGCAGAAGCCGCTACTAAGGAGAAGAATCTGAGATCCCGTGAGCAGGCGGTTATTGATAGTGAAAATGATTTGCATGTAGGTGGAAGAAACAAGTCTTCAACCACTTATTTGTGAAGTACAGATGCATCAAACGTTACCTAATGTTCGCGAATTGAAGAAAACTAACGTGTTGATGGTGTATCCTCTGAATTATAGGATGTTGAAGCCAGATTGGCTAATGAAAGAAAGGATTTGGAGAAAATGATTGCAGAAGTGGAACAACACGCTGCCAAACTTAAAGAGGAAACAAATTCTGTTGAGGAAATAAGCCGTAGTCGTACACGTGATGAGCTTCTGATTGAGGAAAGGCGAGAGCAATTGCAAAGCAAGGAACGAGAGCTAGCAGAGTTTGAAACAGATTTAAAAAAGAAAGCTAAAAGCTTAGAAGAGCACGGCCAGACTATCTCGAAACTGGAAATGCAGGTGAAGGAACGATTGCAGAGAGCTGTTGAATTCGAAGCAAAATCTGAGGAACTAGAAAAAGGTCTGGGCTCATCAATCAGCTAAAGATGCAAAAATTATGCCAGTTTTTTTCTTTTAAATAGAAATAATTGAGTTTTACGATAAATAAGAACTTCCATCACGCCACTCAGCTAAGGTTGTTAAGATATGTGCTATTTTTTGTGGTTTCGAATCCTTACACCATGAGCTCAGAACTTCAGTATTTTGCACAGGGTGGAAACAGTTTGCTGGCAAGAGAGAGGCGCTAAATAGAACTGAAACGGAAATCCAGAGAAGAGCTGAAAATGATGAAGTTCAGCGACAACTATACCCAGAAATCGATGAGGAAAAAAGAAAGGTGAGCATAGTATTTAACTGACAGTTGAGGTACTTGCACATAAGAGCAAGTTTACTTGGCGAGCTAGATGGCCTGCAAGTGGCCCCCTCATTTAATCACATTCCACATTGTGAACTTGAAGTGGTGATAAAATTACCTCTTGTGCCCAAGCAAAAAATGAATGGCATTCTGCGCCACTCATAGGTTGGTTGAATTTATGACTTGCAGGCTGAAGTAGCGCACTGGATGAGCAAATCAAACAAACGGGAGGCTCGGCTTGATTTCAAAGAGCTCAAAACCGAAGACGTGTTGGTTCTCAACAAAATGGATGAAGCCATGGAAGATCGCCTTAAGCATATGGAAGAAGCATTTCAAAAGGAAGCTGTCAAAATCTCTCAAGAGCGAGCTAATTTGAAACTACAGCAAGAAGACCTGGTACAATTCTCATAATATATATTCTACTTATTGAAGGAGATTGGATATGTAGCAAGGAGATTTAGTGTTGTTTTTGTTTTTGTTTTTGGAGAAATTTATGATTTCCTTGTTGCTAAATACTATGCTCAAGACATTTGTGCTTATTTTTTTAAGGAAGAAACAAGGAAAGCAGTTGAGGAGGTTAAGCTGACCCTTGAAGCACAGCTAAAAGCAACAAAAGAAATTGTGGCAGGCGCATCCTTGACTGCACAAAATGCTTCCAGGTTACCACCCAACTGCCTTTTTGAAGCTTCTTATTGTTTGAAGAGCAATTTGTTCATTACTTGAGAATGCTTCAGCAGGTGTAAGCTTTGGTTGCTGACCAATGGAATTGCTTATAATGTGTAGAGAGAGAGAAGCTTTGGAGGAAGAGCGAAAGAGACTTGCCCAGGATCGCACGGATGCTGAAACAGCTGCAGCTGCGAAAGGGGAAAAACTGGCAATGGAAGCCAAGCATCTCGAGACTATGAAGAGTATGCTAGATCATGAAAAGGCAAAAGCCATGGAAATGATTCAGCAGGCCGCAAAGAAGGCGATGCGTGCAGAGCATGCGAAGGCAGAAAGCAGCAGTGCTCAAAGGGATTCTATGATGCTGCATAAAGAAATCCAATGCGAAGCAAGTCTCAAGAATAGGGAGAAGGAACTCTACGCTACCGCTGAGAATATGCGAAGGGAGAAAACGAACTTTAAAGAAGAGAAGGCACAAGTGAAATTTTTGGATGATGCTCTTGAAAGAGAGCAGATGGAACATCCTCATGTCAACATAAAGAATCCAACCAAAGTTGATGCGTTAATAAAGAATGCAGAAAACCAGATGACTTGGAAAGAAATGCAAAAAGAACGATGTATTGGGGATGCAAACGGTTGGGAGCCAACCTCTGGGGGGCCCCCGAACGATAGAAGTCATGTCGCTGAAAGAGAATTCTCCTTTTCAACAATGAGAAGTACGTCGGAGATTAATGGTGTTATTGGCGATTTCGGTGAGGGATCTGGCAGGCACATACATGCATACCGTGAGCCTGCACACCATATGAAACCAAAAACTGAGTGGGCTGAAGCATTGGGCTGTGCAACTCCTAGCATACATGCTACATATGATCAGATCACACCAGAAAAAATGACTGCTAATAGCAGCTCTCCCAAATTTGTTGAAAAGAATGGCTTACCTAGCCAGAAGAGATTGGAGAACGTGATGACCAGTCTTATGCAAGCCAGGCAAGCCAGTCGCAGTCGCTTGCAACGAACCAAAAATGCTCTCCTTGCCTTCCCACCTTCATCTGGATTCATCATACAAGTTCAGCAGGCTCTCAATGCTCTCTCTGCTCGGTTGAGTTTAATGGAACAAATAGAAGAAGGTCTAGAAAGTCACCTACGCAATGCATACGAAACGGAGTTGCCAGAGTCCGAAAGAGTGTTGGTTGACAAGGTGCAATTACTTTGTCGAATGGAAGAACAACAAAGCTTACGTGTTGAATGGGAAGAGGACATGCAAAGACAACTTGAGACTATTAGTATGCTTCAAGCTGCATCTAGAAGCTCATCGAGCTTCGGCACTCCACCTAGAGATTCAAACCATGGTGCGCTACCTATGAATGATTGGCAAAATCACAGTAGTAATGTGTATGAGGATGGACAGGGACATGGCTCTTATGAAATGTTGAGGAGTGGTGGAAATGCTGAGGTGAACTTGTCTGCGGATTTATACAATGGGGGAGTGTCAAGGCCATCTAAGCAATTTTCTAACCTCAACTGGAACAAAGTATTTGAACCAAATGATGACTTGGATTCTCCCTTAGTTGCTCACGGATATTTCAGTAACCCGGCTGACCAACATCATAACGAGCTTGGAACCCATGAGTTACAAAACCATCAAAGAAGTACACGAAGAAAGCTCCTCCTCTCTTCACCGCAAGTGACCTATGCTTAAAGTTTCCTGATATGTCACATTACGTAGACTCGTCCCATTTATCACGTTCTTGATATCAACCTCAAGTCACAGGTGCGGTTTTCCTCAACTATTAGAAAAGGCATCATTTAAAGTTTTAATTTTTTTTTTAATTGTTTGGAAACACTGTATTACTTTTTATTATGGTTATATCCAAAAGTAAAGCTATGAAAATGCTTGGGTTTGGTTCTTGGAATTGATCCACCCAACCGTAGTAATTAAAGACTTTATGCAAATCAACTAAAATAAAATCAATATGGGTTTCATAGTAATGTGTTGTTGGTTATAGCATCCTGTTAAATTTCATTGTCAGTGGTAAAAAGTGTTTCTTTTTTTATCAGTAGTACCTACGCTATGTTTAATTTTTGTGCAATATAAGAAATTATTTCTCTATTGTTTAGATCTTACCAATTATTATGAAACGATCTTTTCAATTTTTCAGGTAGATCATCAAGCTTGGAACTTGCATCACAAAGTCTCAGTGCTTGCCCAAAGACACCAGCATGAATTGTTGAGGTTCGTTGATGTAACTTTGAATTCTTTGTTACTAGAACTTGAACCTTCAAGTGCCCAAAGACTAATTTTTTATAGTAAAATTACTATTGTTGTTCATTGGTTTTCAAAACTTACTACAAAATCTTGTTCAGGTTTCCAATAGTCTATGTATGGCATTATGGCAGATGTTCAAGCGTGTACTTTGATTTTGTGAGCAAGATGAAGATTTTAAATTTCTTTGAGGCTAGCAGAAATCAAAATCTATTCTTCTTTGTACAACTAAGGTAGACAACCCATTTCTGATCACTTAAGCAATTCAGCATATGTGTTATATGAGTATGGTGAGGGGAAAATTTTCCCTGTTTAGATAAATAGATTTAAAGATGAATTTCATATGTTTGTACATTTTTTTCCTCAAAAGTGAAATTACTATGAATTTCTTTTATACAGATTCCATTCAACCTATTCTTGCTATATAGGTCACCCTATTTCCAACCATAGATTCATTACAAAATGGACAATGCTTTAATGTAAGTGATAGCTTCCAATGTACATCTTGTAATCACTCTATGCTTTTAATGTACATTGCCCCAACATTTGTAATGTCCTTGTTGCTATTGGTCTGTTTAGGTGGTTAGCTAAACTACAACTAATTAGAAACATAACAACCTATATTATTTAAATAGTGAAATTGGATTGCATTAACAATTAGGTTGTTTTACCCAATAAAGTTAGTATGTGACTCATTGCATGTCTATATGGAGGTGCATGCCACTTTCTATACTTGGGCCAAAAACCAATGCACCAACCCATGCAATACATATGATTCTTTCATTAGTGTATCTTTTTAGTACAAAAATAGTGCATATTCATATAGTGTAAAATATCAAAAAATTAGTGTGGGGCAACCTAATTTCATTCTTTAGTATAGCAAAAATAGGTGGATGATTGGAAATAGGTTGGCTATCATAATTTAATCAAGCATGCATCATTATTTCCAACCATGGAATGGCTAAGAAATATATAAGTATAAGATTTACAACATTGTGATGACAATATACATAAACCATTAAACTTATGCACCATTGGAGGCTCAAAATATGACCCCAATTGAGGTGGACAAAAAGCTTGATTTTTTTCTTTATTGTAATTCAACTATGAAATCTTAGATTTTGAGTCTAAAATTGTTAATTGTTAACTATATTGTTTGTAAATTTAGAGATTAAATATATATTTGTCTATTTTTTTTGTCATGAAAAAATCTACATAATTAT
Organism: Pseudoscleropodium purum; assembly: GCA_963969395.1. Lineage (NCBI taxonomy): Eukaryota > Viridiplantae > Streptophyta > Bryopsida > Hypnales > Brachytheciaceae > Pseudoscleropodium > Pseudoscleropodium purum. The sequence goes on from OZ017802.1 coordinate 17,221,942, forward strand.
TTTTAGCCTTCCTATTTAATGGAAGAAACAAAAACTATAAATTAATTGGATCTTATTTATAGAAAATAAAATTAGAAAAAGAATGTCCAAGTAGCATAATTCTAAAAATAAATTATTCCTTTACATGCACTTAAAACTAATGTAGATATCTACAAAGCAAAATAGAATCTGTTTCAAAATTGAATTCTATTTTGAAACCTTAAACACATTGAAAATTTTATGCATGCCGTAGTTGTTTTCTACAACAAAACCTATTTTTGTATATGAAAAATTGATTGCATAACATCCAAAGTTTCTTAAAATAAACATAAGGTAATTTTTGTAAAAGTATTGGAGCAAATTGTTGAATATTTTAAATATTAATTGAATAAATATTTCCAATATTTTTAATATTGTGATGCCCGCAATCTAATTGAATAGGCACTATTTTAGCTTGTTCATATAGAAATATTGAATGAATTTGTTGTAAAATTTATTGTCATTGATCTTCAAAAGACTTGGGATGGTTAAAAGAAGGTTGAAGTTCAAATGTTTCATAGTCCAAATTCAATAAATTTTCTCTCAAAAAGACATCATATTTCATTTTTTATTAGTTATTTGCAATCATGAAAAATGTAGGAAAAAAATTATATTATGTTATATATAAACATTATCATTTTGTTCCTTACAACTTTATCCATAACATTCATATGGAGGATTCAATCACAAATATTTTTTTGGAATCAAAATTTTAAAATTATTTTTGTCTTTTCTTTGCAGAAAAGATCATTTTATTTTATAAAAATAATTGTAGAAGATCTACTAAAAACACAATTATTGTCTTTACATGAATTGTGACACTTTTAAATTTTGAAATTGCTTATAATCCATATATCCAACAATTATTATTGGAATTATTGTGCTCCACTTCAATTGCATAATGTACATGGCTTCTACTAATCTCAATAAATTTATATTAAATTTGTATTTAAATTTGATTTGATTTGTCATACTAAGATGATTTTGTAAATAGTTCTTTAATAATGTTATTAGGTGTACAGTACATGCATCCCAACTTAATTTACAACATTCCTTTGAATAATTTTTTCTAATTTTAAATCAAATAATTATAAATAGATCTTTTAAACTATAAAATCAAACAAATATCTTAGAATGCACTAAAAGAAAAGCATGTCCGGCACAATTGACTACCATGCAATTAGTGTCCTATACAACTATTACTCAACTAGTTTCCTCCCTATTAGCATCAAATCTTATGCATTTGTTTTATGTTGTTGTTTTACAACATTCATACATTGTTTTAATTGCAAAGTAGTCATTCTACAGTTGCAAAAAATGACTAGGAAACAATGAGTGTCCTATACAACTATCATGCAATTAGAAAATGACCATAGTTATTTCCTAATTGTTTTTTAGTAGTACACTAATTGTTTCTTAGTTGCTTTCAAAGTTCATTCCCATTTGTCTTATGTCAATTGTCCTATATCAATTGTCCCATATCAATTGTGAAGAGTACCATTAGATTGGACATATAAGACTTGTAAGTTGTTGTAATCTTACTCCAAGAATTTTTTAGATAGAATTCGAAGATTTCTACAATTTGTAGGGAAAAAAAATACTAAAATTCAAAGAAATTTTAAAATCTAGGATAAAAGTAGAACCAAAGTTTTGAAATCTAGAGAAAGATAGATTTGAAATTTAAAAATCTCAAAAGAAGGCAGTTCTAAAATTCTAAAATCTAAAAAGAAGGTAGATATTAAATTTTGAAATCTACAAATTATTGAGATTAATATTTTAAAATCTACAAGTTGCAAACGTCAACGAAGTTCTTTGCATGCTATTGGATGACAAAAAACCCTACAACTAAATTGCAACTAATGCAATTCGTCGACTACAACTACAAGCTCTATTTTGTCACCTAGTTGCAAACATTCTATGCAACTACAAAACGAGTTGCACAATGTAGTTGCAAAAATCCTCATTTCTTCTAGTGATGCTAGGCAATAAAATTGTGTTTAGCATTGGTTACACCTACTAGTGAGTTCTCATGAACTAATTAATTTATAAAACCTAAGCCCCTACATGCTATTGTATATTTGTATAATGACCCACTTTGAAACTAGGACAATTGTGTCTATCTCAATTGAGAGTACTAAGGTAAGCATATCCAGTTTGGACCCTTTGCAAGAATTTGGGTTGTATGTTAAGTCAATATATTAGATAAGCAAGGCACAATTAGGAGAGATACATTTTTGTGTGTGTACCTTAGAATAATTACATCTGGTAACAATTCTATTGTACAAATAAATTCTTGCATAAAATATTTTATTTATTTACAAAATATCAACTTTTACTCACCTACAAATTTGACTTTAATGTTCCTAATTTATTCATATATTTTCCTAAATCTAATTTTTTTTTAAATTAGAACCTTCTTTCAATACAAACTAGCAAGACTAAACAAAAACAAAAACAATTTAATAATATTAAAAAAAACTATTTTCAAAAGCTTATTCAATGACATTGTTAGGTTTATTTACTTTACCAATGCCATTGTGAGTATTAATTCATGACATGAAATAGCCACTATAGAAACAATGTCTTGAAGCACCAAGCATTGATACTATAGTCAATAAACTCAATAAGATAAATTTTTCATCATACTCACTTCTAGTCAAACCCTAAAACTTTCTTCACTTTTACAAAAAAAAATTGTTTTCAAGCCCTTTCAAGAATTCTAAAATCTTTTATATGTGCTAAACTTCATCTATGACATATCAACTCATTAAATAAATTCTACAAATTCAAACACTTAGAATTGGGATTTGAATATTTATTTTGGACCAAACTATTTCTTGGATTTTCTCAAACTTTGGAGCATTCCCATTTTAATTTAATAATGTTAGAAAATGACCCACATGTAGGGCCATTGTCCTCAAACAAACATATTAGCAATGATCAAATGAATCTAGATACTTATAAATCTATGTTCTTCCCATCAAAGCCCTAAAATAGGCAATCAATATTTTGCATGTTCTAAGAATTATTCCTATGATTAAACCCATGAATTTTTATTATAGAAATGAAAAATGGCCTATTGACAAAGTAATGCCAATTTGAGATTAGTTTTTCATTGATTAATGATTGGTTGGAAGCTAAGTTTGATTTGGAAGTAGAAAAAAATCCAATGTACATAATATAGAGTTCTCAGTGGTTAAAGACTTTGTGCCATCCTAGGCAACTACGTTCCAAATTGTTTCAATTGAAGGTTTGTACACCTTCAATTTAAAACTCCATTTGCACCATTGATGGACGGATGCTTGACATTTAATTGCAATACCTATGGGCTTCAATAGCCCTCTTCTACTGTGAGTTTAAAAAGTCATATTTAATTGAGTTTAATTCCTAAAGGACTAGATATTCAACTTTTGAACAATAGATGAACACAAATATGTTCCAAACTCACAAAAATTGTTTTTTCATTCATCTAAATATTTGTTGTTTTATATACTAGTTCTCTAAAATTTGTATGGGCATAGATTTTTAGAACTTTTATTTGTAAATGTTCAATAGTTCAAGGGACATAAGTATGTTAGACCTCAAAAAAATTCAATTTGAAAAATGTCCCTCAAAAAAATAATTCTTTAATAATTCTTATAATTAGAACTTAAAATTTTTAACTTAATAGATAAAGATCTTGTAAAAATTATAAACATTTAATCTACGATGATTTTTGAAAAAAAATTCCAATTTTTGGTTTCAAATTTTATTGAAAAATATTGGTTGGTCTAATAGTAGATTTGACTATATAGATGTGATTTGTAGATCTTACATTATAATTTTTATTTGAAGATCATCATGATATCATTTTTCTAAGTTGCATTTTATAATACATATTCATAATCTTGGAAGTTTGGACTCCCCCTATTCTTCAAAGAATTAAGTCTAAAAAATACAAATTAAACTGTGATAAATGTAATTGCCTCCTTTCTTACACTCACAAAGTGTTATATAATACTTCAATTAGTTGAAAAGAGACTCTAAACGAATATGCTCTTAAATGGGCGATTTGTACCTCCTTTTATTTTATATGAAGAAAAAGAAATAAAAAATTGTTTGTTGTTACTAGCCATTTTAGGATGTATACTATAGTACTTCAACTTTTTACTAGCAACTCATTAGAACACTTTAGAATTTAGAACAAATTCATGAAGTTGGCTAAGTCTTTAGAATTGAAAATTTCCATTGCGCAACCAAAATGAACAATATTCAAATGCTACACCAAACATAATGTTGGACATTCTTATGCTATTGCACTTAACTTAAGTTACAGCCAATTTGACAGTCAAATTCAAGACTATGGTCTTTGCAATCAACAAATTCATAGAAGAAATTAGTAAGTGTAGTAAGTTACAATTAGCATCTTTCAATAAATAATTGCAAATTTATATAATATCATGTTGATTTAGGCTTCTATTCTATCCTAGTAAGATTGATAATATAGCCATAATACCTATTACATTGTTTTCCACAAGGGATTTTGTCTGCCATGCATATTAAATACTAGTAGAAAAGAGGTCACAAATGAGTATGTTCAAAACAAAATGTCCAAATCAATAAAACTATCAATTAAGAGATGCATGAATCAAGTCATTGAAACATCAAAGTGAAATGATTTGGAACCCCTTTTGAACAAATGAAATCAAACACTTCTAGTGCAATCAACTCAAAAACAAAATATTATGTTATTTTTTGAGATTCAATTGTTTTATTTTATTTTCAATTCTTATATATGTAAATTTCTTTAAACTATCATAAAAAGATAACTCATAAATTGAAAGATTATTAAGTTTGAAGTTGAGTTTATTGGCTTTTTCATTTCTCCAACTACTTTATCAAATAACAATATGTAATTTAAAAATACAAAAATGAAGACTACATATAGAATAATTATATTGAGATGAAGGTGATTGAGTAAAAAATCAAAAGTTGAAAAGAAGCATAAGTGTGAAATATTTTTGAAAAGAATTCTTAGGTAAACAAATTACTTGAGTAATAAAAGACAAACATAAATTAAAAATAACTTTGCTAATGGGATTGAAAAAATCAATTCAAGCAAGAACTAAGAGTTTTAGTAAGCACTCTCTTCTCATGAAATTTTTATTGTAATAACATTATCAAAAGTGAGCTCAAAATTAATTTTATTTTGCTAAGAGATCAAAATCTAAAATTCTTCATATTTTTTAAATTCAATAGTGAGAATGGAATGAAATAAAGCCTTATGTATAGATACAACTCTAATACACCACAATTTTAAAATTTGTTTCTAAAAAATGCTAATTTTTTGTACACAATGTTGGTCATCAATCAAAAAAACTTTACAACTTTTGATTCACACATCAAAATTGCATTTTTGAGATCATTCAGATTTCAAATTTGAATTGTAATTGGGGCTAGTATATTTGAGTGGATAGTCACCTCACTCCCATACAATACCAAAGCTCGATTAGAAAAATATTCTAAAAGGGTCTAATTTCAAATTCTAGTCTGTAGTCAAAGTTGATCTCATTTTTGAGATCTCTCATATCTCAAATTTATGTAATTTCAATACATAAATTTTTATAATTTTCATTTTGACAAATAATATGGGATTCCAAATTTGCACTTGTATTTGCACTTTGTATTTATATTTGTCGTATTCATATTTTCTAATATGCATTTTTTGTGAAAAGGGCTTTTATTTTTTTAGCAAGGGGAGCTAGTGTTTTTATTGAAAGGTGGGACTAGTGTTTTTGAGTAAATAGTCAAGTACTTGGATGTTGTATAGTCTATTCTATTTATAATTTTAACACAAGGCATTATTGAGTGCCACATTTTCAATATTTGTTATATTTGAAGCATTCATGTGTCAATAAAACATTGCATTTATTTTTTAACAAGTATGGGACTTAGAGATAACTATAATCTATATATATGGAAAAAAATGACTAATTAATGATTGATTTAATTATCAAAGTAGATACTAGATTCCATTTGTATTCAATCAAAATCCACAAACTAAGGCTAGTATCATAGTTTGTATGAGTGCTATACATGCCTATCAATTTTTGGACACCCTTATAACAAAATGATTATTTTTCAATGCACATACCACATACTCCAAAAGTTCAACAACACTCTCAAACCATTGACAATATGACACATTACACTAAATAATTTAGGCATTCCTTTTACAAAATTAGCAAATCTATCTAGTTATCAAGTGGCAAATTAACACTTTTTATGAACCAAAATCATTGTTATTATAGGTCATTCCTAAATAAGTATCTTACATAAAGGATTCACTAATAGAAACATAGGTTTTATAGAGTGAAGAGAAGATCCACTAGAAGATCCACATATGACAAATTTAACTAGCAATGGTCAACATTTGGACACATGCTTCTAGGGTCTACACTGCCCATGTTTTTGCTAGTGATTAGATTGAGCATAAATTAAGTGATTCTTGTCAAAATGTGCAACATGTCATCTTGCAATTTGTTTAGGATCACCATAGACCTTTCAAAATATAAAAAAGAAATTCAATTTCATCACTTCCTTGCCAAAACTAACTTTAGCATATAGTAGAGCATCGGTAAAATAAAAACAAACTACCAAAGATATACCATTGATAGATCCCTCAAAACTCAATCTCATCTCATGTAAAGCAAGAATGTCAATGATGATGTGTCAATGATACTTCATACTTTGCATTTGATGCCCACTCAGATAAATGAGGCTATTGTAGGCAAAATGGAAGCAAATCCATCATGAACAAATTTGTCATAGTGAACAAATTCTAGTTTTGAAATGTACACCACTAACATAATTTTGCCCACAATGGACTTGCGCTCCCATTTTGTCGTACATTGGGCTCACTTCCCTTACATGCAATAAAAAGCTTTTACATTTTTTATTTTATTTTTTTAAATTCATAACTTTTTAGTCAACTTTGGGATCCACTCGTGAATTTCAAAGCAACGATTCAGTGGGCTGAGGGGGAACATTCCAGCAGCTTACGTGGCACACAAATTGAACGTAATGGTGGAAAGGCCAGCCAGGGAGGGGCATAACTTAGAACCTATTCAACAGGGAATATTGGAATGGGATTGCATCTTTCTGGGCATAGGGCCCTCTACTTTACTTTACAATAATTTGATAGAGAACCAGCAGCACCGAGTATTGATTCTAATGATCTAAACTTTTGGGAAATATTATGCTATTTAGATTCGGATTCTAACTCCTGGCCAACTGTAAATGGAATCTGAAAAAAAAAAAAGATACATTCCAAGTGACTTATTATTCAATATTGGATGTCTTGGTCATAATAAATATAGAGAATATAATCATGAACAAATCAATTTGTAAAGGTTTTAAATTAAAAGCTAGTTGTAATAGAAGTTTAGTCGAATGAAAACTTCATAATCAATAGAGTTAACCCCTAAAGGTTGGAGACTATGTTTTCACAAAAATGCTATAAAACTATCATTTCTATAACAAGCATCAAATTTTAGATGAAAAACATTTTTGGACACATGTAACTATACGATCTTGTAGTAAACTAGTTTGAAAAATGTGAAAAATATTTAAGAATTTTCCACTGTGTGGATTGCAAGATATTAACACTTGAAGTAACAAAAATCATTATTTTGGCCCTATGTAAATCATTATTTTATGCCCCTGCTGCACTTCACAAGGTCACATTTGTATAAAAAAATGTCCAAAATGATGGTTATTCTTTGGATTCATTCTTCAACGCAAGTTGTCTACATGCTTGAGAATTTTTAGATCATTTGAAATTACACAACATATAGGAAAAAAAAATAGTCAGTCGAACGAATTACAAAGTGATCCCAAATACTAAATCGTTAAGAGTTTAATTATAAAATTGAAAAATTCCAATCCCAACGGTGGTAACATGGTAATAAACAATCTACATCATCCATTTTTATTTATTTTTTAAATATTAAAATTTGAGTTAAATAAAGGATTCCAAAGTTTATTTTTGAATAGGGAATTAATAACTACCCACAAACTAAAAAAAACCTTCATAACTTTCATCTTGTAAATCAAAAGGGAATGATTCAAAACTTTCTACATATATATAAATTTAGAAAATTCATTATAAATTTTTATTTTAAAAAAAAACTGATTTTTAAAGAAATTTTTGTATTGCTTGTTGAACATTGAAAATTACATATCATGCAATAACTTTTGAACTATGTAGTCAAAAGTTATGAAAATTGTTGGGCCTTAAAGCTACTCCTTGGGCACATGTTGTGTAAAAATTTTAGCAAAAGAAAATAAAAACTTCATTTGTAGTGAGCTGCCCAAAATTGCTATTTTGCCAAAAAAAAAATATAGTTTTGACCTTTATGGGTTAATTGTAGAGCATACAAATTGCTTACTACAACATTCTCACTATTGATATTGATACTTGTCAATTCTATGTTTTAACTTATTTGCAATTTAATGCTTTCTTGCATCTTGTCACACCACTTATTCACATTCCAATTAAATTCTATTCAAACTCCATCATTTGTAGCTTTATGGATGCAAAGTGACCTCCCAGGATCTAAAGTCAACACTTTTCTATAATGCATGAGTTTTTTTTATGAGATTGATTAAAAATATGTAGATTCTAATTTGCAAATGAAAGAAGATGTCAATGCACTAAAAGAATACCATATATAAAAGTTAAGAAGGTAGATATTTTAAAATTGTTTCTTCAACAATAGGGACATGTTCATGTAGGAGATGTAAAGAATGAGAAGATTTGTTCAAGTACTGCTTCTAGACACCTAGGGGGTCCCTACCTTATGATTTAACCAAGTAATGACGTGGTGGATTAAAAGTGTCTAATGGATGACAAAGAATCCTTCTCTGTAAAACAAAAGTACAAATTTCCATCATTGGAATTTTGTATGAAAAGGGAGTCTTGCACAATAGTTTGACTTCTAATGAATGCTCTTAGCTTTTTTTAAACAAATTACAATATCCCAAAAGTTTGATTTCTATGGTGACCAATCCCAAACGTTCTAGAGTTAAAAAACCACTCTACATAAAGAATATATCGAAGATAGTTTTAGAGCATCTCCACTAGTGGATTGCAAAATTATCCTAGTCTATAGTACTTGACGTGTCCTTGTAAGCTTGAAGTATCTTGGCCCCCATCAATCACTACAAAAAAACACATGTTCCAACATAGAACCGCAAATTCCAATGACCAAAACTTGATGCCCAATGTCAACAAAAACAATATTTTATGCCCAAAATCCCAAACAATCTCCCAAAGTTGATCTCGATGTCAAGCACATGATGCACATCAAACATAGAAGGCCAACAAGTTGAAGTGTGGGGCAAAAAACTTGTAGCATCTAGCATTGAAATCTCTTGCTTGTGAGAAGGGAGGAAGAAGGCTAGATACCCTAAACTCCTTACCAACCTAGTATTATGCATTCCGGTGGAAATGCTCTTTCTAACTCCACCAAATGGACACCGAAGTGGATATATAGTAGATGACTCTAATTCAAACTCTTTTTTTCAAATAGTCCCATAGGTGGCTTCAAAAGCAATAGTCAATGAATGTGAGTTGAAATGCTCTTAATGTTAGAGCATTGATGAGATTTGTTCATACTTCTTCAATGGATGGAATAAAAACCGGGGAGGGTCCATTTCAAAACCAAGATGTGTCCACTTAATTTTTCTAAATTGGAAATTAATTGCCCAATTGCCTTCTTTACACATGTTAAAAGAATGTTGGATTCATTTAAGTTTAGTAAGGGTCACATTTAAGAACCTTGTGTATTACTTTTTGAATGCCTCACTGTTTATTTTTGGTCTAGCCATATCTTTTTTCAGATTGCACATGTGTAGGTTTTGTAAGGCCCAAGATCACAAATAGGTGCCTATTGCAAATCTTTTTGAAAATTCATAAGTAATTCATAAATGCTCCAAAAAAAATATGAAACCACATGTGTTGGATTCCACATCAAATTTTCTTTGAGTGAAAAAATAAAGAAAAAATAATTTTGGACATTAAAACCCATCTTCAAGGTCGGCTTGCTCTTAAAGTGACCGTTTATGAGCACACTACCTTAGCAATTGCTATGAAATTGTGCACGCTAATTGTTACAATTTGATCAAAATGTACACCAATGGTACAACTTTACCCTCCCAAATGCACCTAGTGTAGGGCTTTCTTTTCGTTTTTTATGAAGTGTCAAAGTAGTGATATAAAATGTTATAGTGATGCTCCAAGTTTCAACATTCATCCACAAATTGGATAAAACAAATCACATTCGTACATTTTACATATCTATAATTCTATTTTCATCCACACTTAGGTGATTTCTTTAAAGATTTTTTTATTTAATTCGAAGTTTTCTGGTGAAAAACTTGAAGATTTGTTGCCATTTTTTAGCCAAATTATTCTTTTTTCTGGTGCAATCTGACACCGAAATGCCAAAAAAAATCCTGACCCACTGCTTCATTTCTGGTGTGATATTTTGGACCCCCGAAAGCAACTGAACACTGGTGGGCAGTGATCCCAGAACTAGTTTATAGAATTTAGTGCAATGTGCTACCTAGTTTAGGAAATTTAGCGCAATTTACTACCTTCGAGACAAACAAGCATCAACCTTTGGCTATCTCGAGAGTTAGTGGCATTCAAAAAAGTTAGAAAAGAAAGGATTTTGCAAGTTGTGAAGGACGATTCAGGGTACTAAAACCCAAAACTAACGAACACAGACGCTAATTCCAACGTGGAGGAAGTAACAAATTGGCTATTGAATTTTGTTGGTTGTTGCAATGTTGACTGAAATCTAATTTTTTTTTTGGAGAATTTTTTCCTACTGAGATTTAGCTCCTGAAATTTTTTAGTAGCTATGGAGTGAAATTTAGCCCAGTTCTGTGAACTCTGCCGGCGGAGCACCCCGGGCGCCCGGGGTCCGGTGGGAAGGGAGATGATGGAAACCACCGCAACTGACGCCGAACCCACGGTATTGACATGACTGTCCTTCCGTGTCCATCATCATCATCATTTTCAATCACTGCCCGCTGCTACAAAAACAAGAGTGAGCGAGTCATGATAAATTTTTTTTTGTAGGGGAGCCAAGAACCCATGTGAGCAGCTGCAGGCACTTACGCCTCCAATCATACATAGGAAGGTAGGAATGCCAATGAATGAGCGAGGGAGGGAGGGGATTGAAACTGAACTTGACCCGCACTTGAGGGCGAGTTTGCACAGAATTCTAGAATCTTGGTGCGGAGGTTCATTAAGTGTTGCCCCGTCCACGTTCATTATGATCCCGTCATCGTCGTCATCCACCCTCCGTCCAGACACAATTACAAACGCAAATAATGGAATGGGTGGTTTCTGGAGGCTAGCATTTGTGCAGGTAGGGCCATGGCTTTAGGGTGGGTGGGCTGAGTGTGAGGTTGTTTGTGGTGTGCATGAAATTTGTATTTAACCCCTACAGGATTGTAAGGTCACCATGTGACTTTTTGCAACTTCATTTGTAGAAAATTTGATATGCTAACCTCACTAAACAAGCTTGTGAACAGCAAAGAGACCTTAGATGATTTTTTTTTTCTTCCTTTAAATTTGTTAATGCAATTTGATCAAGAAATGAACAAGTATGCAATTCTTGGTGACTGTTTTTTGAGAATGGAGAAGACCCTCTTTGTTGTCACTTCATATCCTTGTATCTTTTTTTTTTCTACACCTCTATATTATTTGAAAAGAAAAATTACACATCAATACCATGATGATATGCACTTGTGGGAGAAAAAAAATGAGAGTTTTGGGAGCACTTTTGAGCATTCCCATTTCAACATTCCCATTTCAGGGTATGTATAAAGTACTTCTGCCTAACCAAATATTTTTCATCAATCTTGTCAACAATGGCATCTCCTCAAAAATTGTGCAAATTTTGTTGATCTTTTTTTTCCTAGGAAAGCTACATAAATCTTCTTTTCATTTCAATGGGGGTGATCATCAAAAAATTTCCTCACAAATGAAGGATTATGCTTGTTATAAGAGCTAGTCAAGAAAACAAGAGCTAAGCTCAAACATCCCCCATCCTTTGGGAGTTACGTTAGTGCGGTTGATATGAAGGAAACTATTTGTGACATAGTTGTTACAATAGAACCTCTTTAAAGTAATAGGGCTAGGACATGATTGACTATATTACATTTGAGAGGGTCATTGCATATTTGCTTTGAGAGAGGCGCATTTTGGATACAATTGTGAAACATTGTCACTTTCGAAGAGGGTAGAAAAAAATGATAAAAAAAAATCTTTAAAAGAAAAATTCAACTATACAAATTTGTATTAGACTACTATGTGAATGCACACATACATACTACACAATGGGAAAAATAAGGTCAACCAAATTGGGACACATATCTATTTACTACCTAATTTCAATGTTATCCTACTTTTGACCCCTATTTCATCCAAAAAATCATCCAAATCCATTCATGTTCTCACAAAATCATTGCATTTCTGCCAACAAGGACTAACATATCAATTCATTAATGATAAACACTTAAATACCATTGGATACAGGAGAAAGCGGTTATCAGGGCTTTTTTTTCATTTTTTATAGGGTGCCAAAGTGGCGATAGAAATTTTTTAGTGGTGCTCCAAATTGCAACATCCATTCACATATTGGATAGAAAATATTACATTAGTACATATCACATGTCCATAATTCTATTTTCATCCACAATCTAACAATTTCATCCAAGATTTTTTTTTTCATTTGAAGTTTTCTAGCGAAAAACTCAGTGTTGTATTGTCATTTTTTAGCCAAATTATTTTTTTTCTAATGCAATCTGGCACCAAAAAGCCAGAAAAAAGCCCTGGTGGTTATAAGTTGTTCATGGCTCCACTCTACAAATGTTTTTGTAATTGCAAGGGAGACCACTTCAAAAATTCACAAAAAATTATAACTTTAATTAAAAAAAACTATAATTCCACTTGGGTTTCGTTTGTGAAACAAGCACACACCTCCGGAAAATATAATTATGTACCAGGCATTTTGTAGTTGGCCCCATCTTCTTTGGGGAAGCCTAGGATGGTAATGGAACAGTGATGATGAGGTGGTATTGTGTGATTGAAATCAGTACCTCGTAATATTAACATTACTCTTTGTTTGGCTTGAACAAACCTTGAATCAAAATGAAGTACATGATAATAAATCCACTCACTGAAATTAATCTTAGGGCCGCTTCACACATGGGCCCAAGGTTGAGAGTCCGTCGGCCTCCACCAATCAAATTTAAGAAAACCCTGACTTTGGCCTCTCGACCCTTCACACTAGGCATCACAATCCAAAGTCCGTCACCCTCCAAAGTGCCTACATGGAAATCCAAGCTCCTACTTGGCAATGGCCTCACGACAGACTCTCGATCAAAGTTTGGGTCGCCACAAAGTGGCGACCCAAACTTTGGTTGAGAGTCCGTCGAATTGTTCATTATTGCCTATTTATTGCCCATTTCTTTGGACTCTCACCCAAAGTTTGGCCATGAACTCCCACGGCCTCTCGACTTGGTTAGCCCATACGTGAAGCACCCCTTAGAGATGTAGGAATCAGGGTTTGTTTGTTTTTTTCCATTTTTATGAAGTGCCAAAGTAGCAATGTAAAATTTTGATAGGGGTGCTCCAAATTTCAACATTCATCCACATATTGGATAGAGAAGATCACATTTGTACATACCACATGTTCACCATTCTATTTTCATCCAGAATTAGGCAATTTCATCCAAGATTTTTTTATAATTCAAAATTTTCTAGTGAAAAACTACAAGGTTTGTTGCCATTTTTTAACCTAATTATTTTTTTGTGGTGCAATTTGGCACTAAAAAACAAAACAAAAAGCCCTTGCAATAACCTTCAATTCTTGTTTTTTGAAGTGACAATGGTAAAAGAATTAATCTTATTTTACAAAGTTGGAAGAGGAAGGTAAACTAAAGAAAAAATTACTTTTTGTGCATAAAAAAAATAACATTAAAGAAAAAGACCATAGATTGGAGCTGGCAGTGATTTTTGTATGGCGGAGGGAATTCTTATAAGAAAAAAACAAGCCGATGAAGCCAGTGAAGAGAGATGAGGATTTTTTTTTCCATATTTCCAGACAACAAGGATGATTTTTTGGGGGGGTGAACATAACTTCTGTTATTGACATCTTATTAGAATTTTTTTTCTTATATTCCCTTCACGGAGATGAATGTCTACATATTGTATCAAATTTTAGAAACATCTATTCATTTTTTACTTCATCATCACCTACCCAAATTCCAATTATCTCTCAAACAAAAATTTATTCCTTCATGGGTTAAGATTAATAATATTAATATTAATATTTCAATTAATTAAAGAATGTCAAGTTTCCATCATATTATGGTGCAAATGAAAAATAAATTTAATCATTACACAAAAATCTCCAAATTTATCAATGTATAGAAATCCCAAACTTCGTCAATATATAGAAGGTTGAAAAGATCTCATCCAAAGATTGCAAAAAACACAAGGTGTTAGAAAGTTTCTAACCCTAAGTGCTTGAATGAGAGATAATAAGATCACTTCTTGAAATTATGATAAATAATAGTAATTCCTTCATAATGTTGATGTCCTTGATTTGGATAGAACAATCTTCTTTCTATTATCTATTCACAATAATTTACAAAGTTTAGTCAACAAATATCAATTGAATGAAGTGCATTTCCCAAAAGCCATTGGGGCAATGTAATGACACATGCCCATTAGAAAGTGCCACACATTTAGCTACATGATGTAGGAATACGGTTTTTTTATTGTTACTTAAGAAGGCCTTCGTAATTTTTGCAATACATTAAATTAAAGCTAGTTTAATAAGTGAACATATATTTTCAAATTTAAAATAAACAAATTATTTGTACATTTCTATATGGCCTTTGTGAACCCTCAAAATAAATAAAAATGTTTTTTTTTTTCTAAAATTGAATGAATTGAAAATTATATTATCTATATTTTAAAATTAAATTAGTATTTCTTTCATCCCCAAACGATATTTTTGTTGGCTTTAATTCTCTATTCTAAAATGATCTTCTTATTGCACTTTGAGACACTTTGAATCAATCAAATTTGACTTTTGATTGCTCATGAGGGACCAATGAAACAACTTCAAGTAATATCTTCTCCTCCATTCATGCAATCATCAATCAATTTAAGACAAATGGAACGACTAAAGGAATCAATCAATTATATTATTTGTTCTTTTTTTTCATTTTTTTGAATGTTGCTCAATTAAAAGAAACAAAGCTTTGGGAGGCAGAATAGAGGTCCACACATAGTCTTTTGCCTATATTAATTTCCCAAAAAATGACAACCTCACACTCAACAATTAAGTGCTTTATACTTGTTCCTTAAAAATGACTCCCAAATTCTAATTTTTAGATTTTTCAAAGCTACATTTAAAAAAAGGCTTTGAAATTTAAAGTTTCTTAAACAATAGGAGTGCATTGAATTTTATTTATAATATAAAATGGGTTTAAAAATACTATTTTCAGCCTTAAACCAACACAAAGATCATTTTGGGATGGAGGATATATGACATTTGAGTGTTGAATCAAACCTAGATAAATAATAACTTTGTTATCACATTCACCCAACTTCCTTCAATGGTGTACTATTATCAATCATGACATAAAATTAATAAAGTGAATGAATCCATTGTGGGGTGAAAATTCTTCTTGTGATTTTACATTTTAGACCCTATCTCATAATCATCTCATAATTGATAATACCTTCCTATTAAACGCAATGATCTTGCCCGCGTTTTGTCCAATGTGCACAATGGCAATAAGATGTATTCATTAAGACTAATCCTCTTCAATTCAAATATTTTTAAGGGACAATTAAAAAACAAAATGAGTGATGGAGGTCGATTCTACTATGCGAATGTTGGGAACTACTCACCTTAATACTAAGGAACATGTTGTGTGGGGTGCATTTTGCACAAGCTCACATCCAAGAGCTTGTCTATGAGCTCACCCAAGCATTTGCTCCTACATGGAATGTGCCCCACTTGACGCATTTGCTAGTACATTTCATACCACTTATGTCATTGGATATAAGCATTGCTACCCATTCCCCCAAAACCGTAGTAGGGAAATGGGGTGGCTTGAGTTGTGCACATACCTCCTAAGCTCTTTTTGTTCTCCAATTATCCCTACCTTCACAACCCAACAAAACAAGTGAGGATGCGCATTAATGACTTGCATGTTGGCCTACATATTACGTGGTGGCTACAAGATGGTTGGAATTTGAAAAATAACAAGTTGTGAGCTCAAAAATAAAAAACAAGCAATACAAAAGAAGACAAAATAACCATTGACAAAATCCATGCCTCACAATCATCTAAGGTAGGAGGCTCAGAAATAGTGCATCTAAGAGTTGGTCTGCCTTTTTCATGTATTTTTTTGGACGGGAATATTTTTAGCTCATTTATCAAACAAAGAGAAGTTGATGAGAATCTAACCCAAGTGATTTCATATTTTTCCAAAGATTTTTGAATTACTTATGAATTTTCAAACAAGTTGGATCTTAGATCCCTATTTGTGACTCTAGGTCTTTCATAAACAGTTCACTTGCAATTCTAAATAAAAATGGGGAAAACAAAGAGAATGATTGGCTCTTGCAATTAATAATGTTTCTTTCCTTGGTTCATTCAGTGACTATACTAGTCCACTTCAGAACCAACTTATGTCCATTTCGTAGCCATTTATAGGGTGCATTCTTAATGCCCACACCGTTTTACAACCTCCTACCTTATTTGATGAGGACAATGTCATGTGGTTTGGAGGTGCCAATATGGCATGAGTAGGTTGAAAGCATCCCTGGCCAAGTACCAAATAGGGACACAATTTTCCACCAGTCATGTCCAAACCTAGGCCCAAGAGCTTCACCAAGAATGTCTAATGATGCTCTCAAACTTCTCTCATAGTTGCAAATTAACTTTAAGGTGGAGGCACCAATAACCAAAGATACCTAGTATCCAATTTGGAAGGTGTGCTATTTCCAACCTTAGCTAGATTTGAAGTTTGAATTTCATTTTTGGTCTTTTTCAAGATTGGGACTAATAAGATTATGACACATTATTTAAAGTAGTGAATAAGAAAGTACAATCTTGATTCTTAAATGATTGGAATTGGAAGACTCTACACATTGCTTACATTATGGGTCAAGAATTCTTTTGCCTCCAGAGATGCACTATAATTTCAATCTTCTAAATATAAATCTGAAAATTTAGCAATCCCTATATTTCCTATCTTCCTACATGGAAAAAATATCCACCAACTTATACTACATAGGATGTGCTCCCAAATTGCTTAAATGATTAATTATTGGTGCCTCCACCTTTAACCCCTAAATGCCCAAGGCTTGTTTTGAGCCTCTAGAAATTTGCTCTAAATTGAACAAAAAAACAACATTCTGATAAGTTGTATCAATTTTTTTTGAATTGTAACCATAAAAATTTAAACTAGACATGTTAGAGATCACATAGGAAGAAAAACACAACAATATCACTTATAAGTTGAAAGATTATAACGTTTGACCATAAGGGTGTTAAAACTATGAAAAATTTTCAATTCACTTTTCACAAGTCATACCTAAAAAGTTGGTGACCAAAAAAATATGAGGTTAATGGACATAACATGAATAACCCCAATCAATTTATAACTTCTCAAAATCTACTCTAAAATTTTTTTAAATGAGTTTTGAATGTGATTTTTTCTTCAAGTCCTAGTGTATTTGAGGCTCATTTGCAAGAGCTCTCCACACTACAGGAAGTCAAGATTACAATGGGTACCCTTGCACAAAATCTTGAATAGAAAAATCACTATCAATTATTTTCAAGATTGGATTTTGGATGCTAAAACTAGACTTCAAGAAGAATCTTTCAAAAATATAAATTACTAAAAATAGCAACTTGGTAAGGTTTTATTTAACCTCTAAAGATCAGAGACTATATTTTCACCAAAACCACTCCCAAACTGCCATTTGTAGTACAAATATCAAATTTTAGGAAAAAAACATTTTTGGAAACATGTAACTATAGGATCTTGTAGTAAGCTTGTTTGAGAATATGTAAAAAAAATTACAGAAATTTCCACCATGTAGATTGCAAGATATTAGCATTTGAAGTGACAAATTTCTTTTTTTTGGCCTTGCAAAAATCCAGGCAGCTACACTTTAAAAGGTCACATTTGTATGAAAAAATGTCCGAAATGATTGTTACTCTTTGGATTCATTTTTCAAGTCGAGTTGTCTATATGCTTGAAAAATTTCAGATCATTTGGAATTATACAACATATAGGAAAAAAATATGAAGTAGAAAGGAGTCGAGAATGATTCAAAATACTAAATTGTTAAGAATTTCATTATAGAATTGAAAAATGCCAATCCCAATGGTTGTAATATTGTTATAAACAATCTACACTCAATGTTTTTATTTTTTTTCAAAAATATTGAAAATTGAGTTAAATAAAGGACTTCAAAGTTTGTTTTAGAGTAGAGATTCAATAACAACCTACAAACTCCCACAAACTAAAATTCCTCATAACTTTTGACTCATTGATCAAAATGGAATGATTCAAAGCCTTCCAAGTATATAAAAATCTAAAGAATCAATTTCCAATTTTAATTTCTTAAAAGAAGAATTTTTAAAGAAATTTTTTTGCTGCCCATATTGCCGGTTGAACATAGAAAAATACATATCATACAATAACTTTTTAACCACGTAGTCAAAAGTTATGAAAATTGTTGGACCTTAAAGCTACTCCTCGGGCACATATTGTGTCAAAATTTTCAGCAAAAAAAAATTAAAACCTCCATTTTTGATGAGCTGCCCCAAATTTCTATGTTGCCAAAAAAACGCAATTTGGCTGTTTAGGGGTTAACTTCAAAGTTTTGCAAGCACCAGATTTTGATGCCTCGGGCATTTAGGTATACTTTATGACGTGGGCACCACCGTGTCAAAAACATGACTGCTGTTGGAACTTGGGGAGTACCTTAGAATTCAAGAACTACAGTACTGACGTTAAATGCATGTGCAATATAGCAGTTCAGTACACAGAAGTTACAAGTCAATTCAGTTAAGTTTCTAAGTTACAAGAGCTAGAAGAGGAGAGGAGGATTTTTTGGAAAGTACAAATTATGCTTTTATTTTCTAGAGTGGAAATTTAACTTTACACTCTGTATTTGAGAGTTGGTGAGCCATTCCTATGCACCAGCAGCAAGTAAGGTACTTGTTGGTGACAAAATAAATTTAACCACAAATAACACTCATTCATGGCAAGCTGTGGATTGTCTGTCCTTTAGGATATGTGCAAAATGAGAACAAAGACATACACTGTTGTGCGTACCGTATTCATGTACCAACTAGCCGCACCCCCAAACAATGTGCTACTGATTGAATAGCCCTTAACCTCGAAAAGGACCGAGGCCTTTTTTTTTCACTGAAAAGGACTCAAAATTGTCATTTCTATTGCAAAGAGCAAATTTTTTTGAAAATTGTCTTTTAAGAATATCTTAATGCAAGATCCTGCACCTAACTAGTATGAGAATATGTGGAATAAATTTCAAAAGTTTTGATCTCATAGATTGCAAGATATTAGCATTTAAAGTGAAGAAAATAGGGTTTTTCTTATATCGAATGGGATTGAATTATTTGACTTTGAACCTTCTTGATTTGACCCCTAAATGCCCAAGGCTTTTTTTTGAGCCTCCAAGAATTTGCTCTAAATTGAACAAAAAGTCAACATTTTAACAAGTTGTATCAATTTCTTTTTTTAATGTAACCATATAAATTCAAACTAGACATGTTAGAGATTGCATAGGAAAAGAAAACACAACAATATTACCTGTGAATTGAAAGATTATAATGTCTGATAGTGAGGGTGTTAAAACTACAAAAGTGATTTGAAGTCTTCCAATCCTCTTTCCACATGTCAAATCTAAAAATTTGGTCACCAAAAAATATGAGGTTAATGGACATAACATGAATAACTCAAATCAATTTATGACTTCTCAAAATCTACTCTTTAATTTTTTTCAATGAATTTCTAATGTGATTTTTTTTCCAAGATCTAGCATATTTGAAGTTAATTCCCAAGAGCCCTCAACACTATAGAAAGTCAAGATTGCAATGGACACCCTTATATAAAATTTTGATTAGAAAAATCATAATTAATCATTTTCAAAATCCAATTTTTGATGGTAAATTTAGACTTCAAAAAGAAATTAAAAAGAAATAAACTACTAAAAATAGCAAGTTGGGATGGTTTTATTTAACTTCAAAGTATTGTCAAACCAAAATTTGGTGCTTTGGGCATTTAGGGGTTAAATTTTTTGCACACTAGAATTTTGAGGTTTAAATCTTTTTGGTGGGGAATTGAGTTGAAAATCTAGGGAAAAAAAATTTCATTTCATTCTTGAAAAAATTATTATGTACAAATATTACATAGAAGAAAAATCCAAATTATTAATATCTCTAATATAGAATTAAAATGCACTAATTACAATGGTGAGGTTATTCTAGCAAGAAAAATAATCCGTGTAGAAATCATAAAAATTGCATTCAAAAATTAATCTTACAAGTTATTTTTTCATGAAGATGCTCAAATGGCCCAAAAATCAAGATTGCCCATAACTTTCAATTTACTTATATCCAAATGAAATGAATCAAATCTTTCTAGTTAAACAAAAGTATAATCTATAGAAAAATTATTATTAAAAATATTTCAAAATTTTGAATTTTTCTGCTATTCAATCTCTCCTATTTCGAGATTATTTGGAAATAACTTTTGTTCATGGGCACCAATTGTAAAAAAGTTATATTCCTATAAAGTTAATCAATTTTTCTATCTACAAAAGAAATTCAAAAAATCATGACAAAAATTAAGATTGTAGGTACCCACCAAAATCCAAATTGCTCCCTAAAGGGACAATGGTCCCTTAGGGGTAAACTTACATTATCCAATTGACTTTTGCAAGTCTAGCAAGATGCATAATATTAGAGGTAGTCACACCTTTTCTGAAAATGAAATTTCTATAAAGAACATAGAAATTAATAAGGAGTTGTTTTGCATGAAGAAGGTGTAACCCTCCTTTGTGTTGTTGTGAGAATGAGAATTATGGAAATTTAAAAAAAAAACGTTCACTTGCTAGGGAGGATTAATGCAATAAAGAGCCTTAATAAGCAAATCCAAGGTCCAAATTAGAACTTTTTCGACGTCCTTCCTAATAGCTTGGCTAGGCAAAAGCATCACACAAAACGTGAAATGCAAATTAAAAAATTCTTCAAGAAATTTTCTTCACTCCAACCTTGCACTTCTAGAGGAAAAAAATGGAATTCTTAATTCTCAGGGACTAGAAGTACCACAAGCTATAGACAACCAATGAGAAAGTGCCACATCCTCATTCTTTGAGGATGGGATGAAGGTGTGACTACCTCAATTAGGGATTGTTATATCTTCTTTGAGAATGAAATTTCTACAAAAATGAGAAGGGATGGAGTAAGAAGAGCCGATGGGAGCTATGTTTTCCATGAAGAAGGTGTGACTCCACTTTTCACCATATAAAGAATGAGAATGAACACAGGTTCTTAATCTTCACGATTTTTGAATCTTCAAAGTAGCCCATTCTTCACCTCTAAACAAGAAGAAAAAATGACTTTTGAATCTTTTGAAAATGGGCCCTCCGCAATTCAAGAAGAAAGTGACATGTACACATTGTCTAAAGATTGAAAATGGAAAGAAGATTGAAGGTGTGACAATCCCTCTTGTTGACTAGCCTAAACCATT
This sequence comes from Pseudoscleropodium purum, assembly GCA_963969395.1. NCBI lineage: Eukaryota > Viridiplantae > Streptophyta > Bryopsida > Hypnales > Brachytheciaceae > Pseudoscleropodium > Pseudoscleropodium purum. The sequence goes on from OZ017802.1 coordinate 17,243,833, forward strand.
GCCCCTTGGAGATTGGAGTAATCCCTCCCTAGATTCCTCGAAATGAATTTCTAAAATTTAATCTGTAGAGTGTCATTGGTTGATTGGGAAGTTGCAAGGCTAATGTCATTGGATGGTTGGGAAGTTACAAAAAATCATTGATTGGCTAGGAAGTTGCAATGTTGGAGCCTTCTACTATGTCGGGGAGCAAAAGAAGCCCCCAACATTGTTTATGAATGAAGCATGGGGCCCTTCTGCATTTGTAAAAAGGGGACCCCTACATTGAATAAATTGTCTTATTTAACTCCACAACCAACCTCAATGCTTGAATTAGTTAGTAAGCCCTTTCCACACATCTAGCATAATACCTTCATACTATAGGGAGTAAGACACTAAATCCATTTTACAAAGTAAGAGAAGCAAAGTGAAAACGCAATTTTGTGGAGGTAAATATAAAAAAAACATTTTATCTTATTTTGTCTATTTTGTTTTGTGTTAATCCTACTTTCCTCACACATCCTAGCTAGTACAGGGCCTTTAATTGCAAATACAAATTCATAAGTTGCAAATTTTATCATGGGTGAAAAATAAAAAATTCTTACATTTTTTCCAAGGATAAAATTCCTACATTTTCACCTTGCCTCCTTTACTTTATGGGATGGGTTTAAAGTCCCACCTATAGAGAGGACCATTGTTTGATCATACAATTTTATATTGTGTCTAGTGTACCCCTTTAACCCTAGGTAAATACATTGTATAAAATCTTGTAAAATTCTCTTAATATGATAAAAAAAAAAAAAAAAAATAGCTTTGAATTCTTTCATTCTATATATTATAGTTGAAGTTATATGAAAATATAATAATTTGTCTAATATAATTGTTTCAAATACTCAGTCCAAAATATGTAGCTAGAAATGGGCTTTTGATGCTCTTAAAGATTAATATCTTAAAATCATTTTGAATCTTGTATGATTGTGTTAAAATCTTTGTAAAAATGTAATATTTACTTCAAAATTTTCAAAGATAAATTTTGTTTTATAAAAATTTAAGCATTCCTTTGAATGATTGAAAAATTATTTCGACACTTTGAAAGCAATATGTTCATCAAAACAAAATAATGATTTAAAGGTTAAGGACTCTTTTGAAATTGAATTTTGAACATCTTGACACTTGAGTGATGTAACTCCATGTTCACTCAACTCTATGTGTCAATTTTGATGAAGTCTATTGGAATTTGTAAATTGATTTTGCTTGACACTTAAAACTAATATTTGTAATTGTGTGCAAAAGCAAATTAGAATAAACTAAAATCAAGTGTCCATCCAATAGTGTGCACTAATAGATATAACCCCCAAAAGAAAAAACTTATAAAATCTACAACTTTAGAACCCCACAATCATGTTAGAAATTAAGAAAATTTACAAATACAATTTTAAACTTTGGTAACATTTGCACTATATTCAAACACTACACTTCTACGTCACCTAGATCAACAATTGTTTTTTTTACTTATGACCTAAATACACCTTGCACATGCATAGCAATCATTAGAAAAGGATTCAATTGTTTTGAAGGGCTACAAGTTCCCTGAGGTTTTTAGACTTTTGGGATTCACTGCTCTAGTTGTCTGACATGGCATAATGACTGCCATGTCATTAAAAAATGATTTTTTTCCAACTTTTTTTTCATTTAAATTTTTTTCAAAAGAACACTTGATAGTGACCATTCTTTGGTTGCTAGGGGAACAACAATGAGAATGACCTAGAAACGGCCCTCCCAACCCCCCCAAAATCCTCTAATGTTAGTTTTATTTTAAATTTTCTCAAAAGTAACTCATTTTAACTTACAATTTTAAATCACTAAACTTCAAATATTCTACAATTTTTGTTCTACTAAATCGTTGTGTTAGTATGTATAACACTAATTTACTAAAGTCACAATATCTATAAAATAATTGAAATTAATCCTTAAAGCTCATTTAAATTCAAAATGTTTTTTCAATATTTTGGGCATTCAAACCAAAGTTAAAAAAAAAAAAAAAAATCTCATTTTTCATGAGGTTAAAAGATCATTCAAACTTCTAGGAAATTTGATTCTCACAAAGACTCAATGGTTGGTTAAATTTTATGCTTCATTTTTAAAAAATTCTAGTTTGGACAAGTGGAATAGAGCATTATTTTGTTTTGAAAATTTGTACAATTCTTCTACCTTGAGTCTCTATTCAAATCTTAAGTCTTTAGATCTTTTTACAAAGTAGAATATGAATAATGGGGATTGAAAGCTTCACAATCCCTCATTGTCAAAATCTAGAGCAACCTTGAAGAAAATATTGTATAACTTTGTGCTTGATCATAATGCACACATATATTACTTTTAGAACCCAATTTTTTTGGCAAGTCCCTTATACTAGTCAAGAAATAGATCCTATGTTTACAATATCAAAAGTAGATATCATTTTGATTTATAAACCTATTTATAGATAGTATCATTTTTTGGCAATTTTGAGAATTTTTTCTAATTTATAACCCAAAGAATTCTTTAGATGTTAACGTAGGTTGTTCTAGTAAAGAGAGTAATTGAATCTTATAGAGAGGAAGTGAATAATGGAGAAAGAGTGTTGTTTGAAAGTGAATAATGTGTTGAATATTATTGAATTGCTTGGGGTGAAGTAAAATTTTATAAGTGACACTCAAATTTTCACCTTCACTAAAGTGGAGGCGTGGATTACCAACTCCATCAACAATTAGTAGTGTGTTTAGAATTCAAGAGAGGCTAAGAGCCTAAGAATAATTTCCAACCATCATTTCATAGTTTCCAACCATCAATTCTTCCATTCTTGTCATGACACATGTCCTTGATTTGGAATGCCAAAGTGAACAAGATGGAGTTTCTTAAATGAGTGGTTCTAAAATAGTTTAAACATTGAACATAGGCTTAGACCAACTTGAGGCTTTCAAAATTCATAGTAATTTCATTTCAAGCAATAAAATGACCAATTTTTTTGCTATCCTTGTCATTTCTATCTTTGCATGTAAGGAAATATTCACTTTCGCCTTATCCTACTCCAAATCATGTCCATGATTGCTTTAAGTGGTCGGTTATGGGTGCCTTCACCTTATTTGAACAAATGAGTCTCTGGAGGAATAGCCGTAATCACCCCACAGTAACTACAAATGCCGAGGCAATTAACCCGTCACACCAGCCACCGCATGTCCTGCTCTAACTCAAACACCAACCCTACTGCGCTCAAGCAGCGTGGCCGGTAAACAGGACCGGTGGGCGGGGATCCGGGCCAGCAAGGGTACCCCACCGTCAATCGATCAGACCCATGCCCGTGGACAGCTGGCACACCGCGTCTCTCAAGCTCCACGTCACTATCTATGAAATATAAACAGGAGTGGGACCCCGCCGACAAGATGACCCCATCCGAAATTCAAACCGCGACTGAAATCTACGAATATCCACGAGAGCCCCTCGAGAGCATTGCGCTTTCAGTTGGGAAGTGAAAGTAAGATTTGGGGACCCCCGCCCGCAACGAAATCTACCGGGGCGGGTAGATTGGGGCCAATTATGGAGGCGAGGGAAGGGTCAAGGGAAGGGCCCGCCGGGCCCCGCGGACCATGGTTCTCGTTTTCAGTGTCGCAGGCAGCTGTCTCTTCCCCGCTCTCCACTGACTCTCGCATCGCCATCGCCATTCTCGCCATTGCCATCTCTCTGCTCTGCTGAAGTTATCAGTCTACAGCTGCTGTCGTGCTGCGGCAGTGGTAGTAAGTTAGTGCACTTGCTCTATGCTCGGGAGCTTCCAGGAGTTTTTTACTGCTCGCAACGCGCCTGGCAGTAGTTTGACCTTCGCGCCTTTCCACCCCGCCAGCTCCGCCGCGAACGCTCCATCGAGTCAGGTGATCTGTCGCTCTGCGCTGCTGTTTTTGCTATGGTGTGATTTCTCCGCTTGCTGTGTGCTTTGTGTTGTCGCGCTGCATAGAACTTGAGTTCGGGGGAGTGGAGTGAAGTCGAGTGCAGCCGTTTTGGTCTTCAGAGCTGTGTGCGGAGGTTTGCGCGTTATTACGCGTCAGTTGCGGGTCTCGTGGCGGAGTTCTGTTTTTCTTGGTGACTCGTGATTTGGATAATGCGTGAGGTGCATTGGTGTGCGGGGTTGGTGTTGAGTTGTCAGGACCATTTTGTGTCGGTTTAGTCGTGGGATGGCCATTGTGTTGGTGGACAGGCGTTTTTTGGCACTCGGTTGTGCTGGGCATTGGCCGTTTGTGGATTTCGGGTTTTTGAGCGTCGTAGTCGTGAGAATGTGGCTGCTGTAGGGCCACCGGAATGCATGGTGCTGTGAACCTCGGGAAGTCCGTTTTTCGGACTGTGAGTTGATGGCGACTTGGTTACGTGATTCTCGGAATGTATTAGTGAGCGTGGCGTAGGGTTGACTCTGCTGTGAGTCCTTCAATCCTCGGGGTTTTCCGAGTCCTGGGAAAAGCATGAGCGGTTTTGTTCTGGTTCTTCTACTGGCCATAATAGTTTAGTATAGCGCGGTAGGTTAAGATGGTGTGGGAGCTGTGATCTCCATGGTAGACCTAGGGGTCCTTGTCTGGACTTCGCATCTTTGAATTCCAAGAATAGGCTGCGATGAGCTCGATCTGAACGGGCGGTGACGGATCTAGATATGGTCATCAGTCTTTTCGTTGAATTGGATGCTATTATGTCCCGTCGCAATCGTCTATGTTTCTTTTTCTGGTTATGTCACAATGTACCTTTTGCTTTTGCGCCTTGATGAGTTTTTAAACTAGGGTGTGGGAAAGGATTTGTCGCGCTAACCGCAGTTGTTCTTTTTCAAGATTTGCTGTCGTAGGTACGTAATTTTTAGACCATAGGCTCTCACAGAGCTGCCTGCGGACTGGAATTGCCTGCTGCTTTTCGCGCATGCTCTGGTATTGGTTGCTAATGATGCAGATCACGTGTTTACTGCAGGTGAATATCATGCGCCGTACAAGTTTGTGCTCTCATTTCATGTGGTGCAGTTGGCGTCGTGGTCTCGAATCTTTACGTCACACTCCTGAACTCGAGGGCTCACGACGAAGGAATTGACCTTAGGCTCTTGGTTTCCCCTTGCATCCATGGCAATCTAGACCTCTCGGTACCGGCAAATGCTACGACAAGCACATTGTAGTGGCGCCTTTCCTTGCATTTACGCGGTGCATGGTGCGGGACCGGCAATTTGGGAGGCGATTCAGGCCGTTGTCATGCCAGTCACGAGTGGAAAGCACAGGCGCCGTGCCTAGCATCAGGAAAGATTCAAAGCAAGCAGGTCTCATGTGTAGCTGACAGTACGAATTGAAGTTTCTGGAGATTACATCTTTTATGGCGTTCAGAAAGAGTCCACCGAATCTGCCCGCGCGAAGCGGCTCCGCCAGGAATGGCGGGTACCGCCTCTCTGTCATTGGCCTTCTAGTCATATCCGTAGTCGCCCCTCTCTTCATTCTGGCGACCAGGACAACAAGCTTTCTCTCCCCAGGTATTGCTCTGTTTCTTGACACCGCGTTGGGTAGAGTTCTTCTTGGCTGTCACTATTGCGAGCCATGGAGAGCCTCCCCGGCGCGAGCACTCTGTGGGAGGCCCCCTGTCTTGTTTGGATTGAGAAGACTGATTTAGCAGGTCGGTGAGGGGTCAAGTTTTCAGATCCCTGCATGTTTAGGGTCGAGAGCGAGAGGGTCTGCACTTGGTATTCGGAATTGGTGACAAGTGGACTCAGGAGCTGGGAGGAGAATCACGAAAGCTGCACGGTTTATGTGTCTCTTTAGCTGAGTAGGGCATTTGTTGGCATTGGTAGTGGTTCAGCAGCGAAGTTGTGAGGTGGATTGGGGCCCTTCTTGAGTTGGCAGCCAGGTATTGACGTTGGTGATGTTGTACTCGCCTGTTTTGTGAGCAGGGCTAGGCAGCGACGATTCATCTGTTTCAGTACGTCTACCTGTGACTGTGACCCTCATGAAATGATTTCTGGTTTTTTCTTGACGGTTTAGTTTTTATATAGTTCATGTACCACGTGTTTGTCTGAGTGGTTTTTTGTTTGCTGCTGCTGCAGGCAAGGATAGAGGATAGTCGAAGGCGCAGTGCTCTGGAAGGCATAGAGTCTCTGTTTCCCAGAGAGGTAAATTGAATTTTCGGAGTGTTCCGGTTTTCAGAAAGGCTGCAGTCCTACTGGATAGAGCGCGTTTTCTCTAGGTCATTACCCTAGACCTCGAAGGTAGGATGTAGGTGTGTGGGACGCCGTTGCAAGAATGAGTAGGGGCCTTGGTGGGACTGGGTGGAGTGATCGACAGCGTGAAGAGGGGTTGAGAATGTGACGATGTGTGTTGGTTTGGTTTGGCTTCACCCAGGTGCTGGACATTGTGAATTCTAATTCTGAGGGCAGTGGAGGTTTGAATGTAAATACCGTTGGCCACAATGAGGCGTCGTCGTCGTGGGCGGAGGAAGAGGGCAGGTTTATATCAAGGAAGTCCAAGTCTTTCCAGGTAATTCTAGGATCTGGGTGCTGTTCACGAGGGCCACCTTGTCCGAGCTCGGTGCGTCCCTGCATGTTCCTTGCAAGAGTAACTCGAAAGTAGTGGAGTGAAGAGGTGCTTGATGTCCTGAGTGTGGATAGCGTTTTAGGTTTGGTGCGAGAATGACTGGGTTTTGGAAGGTGTTCATGAGGAAAGCGTTGTGTTGTTGATGTTTGCGTGCGAGTCCGTGGCGGACTGCCTGTAGCAATAGTAATGATTTGGTTGTGTATCTCAGGACTCCAAGGCAGGCTCCGAAGATGAAGAGAAGGGTAAGCTTGGGAGCGAAGAATCAGAGGTTGCCAACACAGGTGTGTACGTTGGAAGGAATGACGGCAATTGAGAGTGTTGCGTTTCTTTCCTTGACATTGACCTGCAACGGGGCCGGGAGTGGTCGATCCTGGGAGAGAATCAACAGTGCAGAGTAGTTTTATTGCGTAGGTTCCAGGCGGTCGTTTCTTGCATATCGCGATGGACACAAGTGTCAGATGAGCTCCGCGTTTCTCTTGATGGGATGCAGTTGATGGGACGTACTGACATCCGTGTTTGTGTGTGTGTATCTGTGTGTCCAGAGGTTGGTTTGATCAAACAGGTGGTCCAGAGCCAGGATGACGGTGGTGCCAAGTCGGAAACGAGTGGCACGGAAGTGGTGAGCAGCTCCAGTACTTGGAAGCGGGACTCCGACGCTGACAACTCGGATGCCCTGGTCCGCCTGATGCGTGACCAGCTGATCATGGCGCGAGCTTATGCGAACATCGCACAGGGTCAGGGTCACTATGATTTAGTTCGTGACTTGAAGCTGCGAATTAAAGAGCACACGAGTGTCGTCGGCGATGCCAATTTGGATGCTGAGTTGCCAGCAGGGTACTTTTCGGACCCCTGTTCTCAAATGCAGCAGCTCCGTCCCGGTCTTTGGCAAGAGCTTGGTTTCTGTTATGCCGTTAGACAGTGAGAGAGCCAGCTCGGAGTACTTGGAGTGGCTTTCAGCCGTTGCGTGTCCAGGAGTGTGAGACAGGAGTGTTAGCAGATGGCTGTGCTTAATCGATCTTGCTTGAATGGTGCAGGGCTGAAGACAAAATGAAGATCATGAGTGAGCTTTTGGCAGAGGCTCGTGAGAAGCACTATGATAACAGTATAATGGTGAAGAAGCTGAGAGCCATGCTCCAATCCACGGAGGATAATGCCCGCATGCTGAAGAAGCAGAGCACGTTTCTGAGCCAGCTGGCTGCGAAAACAGTACCGAAAGGGCTTCACTGCTTCTCCATGCGCCTTACTGTGGAATACCATATGCTGTCGCCTGAGGATCAGAAGTTTGAGCACGAGGAAAGGCTGGAGGATCCTAACTTATATCATTATGCCCTGTTTTCTGACAATATTCTGGCTGCCGCGGTGGTGGTGAACTCGACCGTGTACAACGCCAAGGTACGTCGCCGTACCTCCGCGAGGGTCTATGCTCCGTTGATCCCGGTTTGTGTAGAAGGCGCGTCGATCGCTGCCGTGTCAATCGTCGTTCGCATCTGCTCTACAAATCCTGGTTTTGATGTTTCGCCTGACAATTCGGTTTGATGGAGATTGCAGGATCCAGAGAAGCACGTTTTTCATGTTGTGACCGACAAGCTAAATTATGGGGCCATGAAGATGTGGTTTTTGGCGAATCCTCCCGGTGGCGCTGCCATCCAAGTGCAAAACGTGGACGAGTTCAAGTGGTTGAATTCTTCGTACTGCCCGGTGTTGAAGCAGCTGGAGTCGTCTTCGATGAAGGACTACTACTTCAAGGCCGATCAGACGAACCCGCTTTCAGCAGGCACGTCGAACCTGAAGTACAGGAACCCTAAGTACTTGTCTATGCTGAATCATCTGCGTTTCTATCTGCCGGAGGTGTTTCCGAAGCTTGACAAGATTCTGTTTCTGGATGACGACATTGTGGTGCAAAAGGATCTGACGGGTCTGTGGGAGGTGGATCTGCACGGGAGCGTGAATGGTGCTGTGGAAACTTGCGGTGCCAGCTTCCATCGGTTTGACAAGTACTTGAACTTCTCGAACCCTCTGATCACAGCGAACTTCGATCCCAACGCATGTGGGTGGGCGTATGGGATGAATGTGTTCGACTTGAAGCAGTGGAAGAGGCAGGATATCACCGGCATCTACCATAGGTGGCAAAGCCTGGTAAGCACGCCCGTTTGGTCGCATCTTGTCCGCAGCGTGAGGTGGAATTGAATGGATGGAGCGTTTTTGGTTGTGCGTTTGATGATTGTTGTTGTTGGATTTGCAGAACGAGGATCGAACGTTGTGGAAGCTGGGGACCCTACCGCCGGGTCTCATCACGTTCTACAACCTGACGCAGGCTCTGGAGAAGTCGTGGCACGTTTTGGGGTTAGGTTACAACCCAGCGATCGAGGAGTCCGAAATCGAGTCCGCTGCCGTGATTCACTGGAACGGGAACATGAAGCCTTGGTTGGAGATCGGAATGGCGAAGTTCAAGCCGTACTGGTCGAAGTTTGTGAAATATAACCACCCTTACTTGCAGCAATGCAACATCAACGAATAGCCGCGGTGCTCGGAGTGAGGTCTTAACGACTGTTCGTGCAGTTGAGGAGGTGCTCTATGGCTCGAAGGGCTACCCCTGTCGTCTCGTCACCAGTTGCGTGACTGGACTACAGGGTCTGGCAACCCGCTTGCACTTTGTTGCAGTCCAGTCCTGTTATGAATAATTGCTGATCCCTCTTTGAAGACGGGCCCTCACTGTATCGTACCACCAATTGAGTAGGAAGACATCAGCAATTGTAGTTTTAAGGCCTCGATAGAATGAGATGTGTGTCTGGGTCTCTGGCGGGGGTCGAGCTGTTCGTTGCGGGAGGTCGATCCTTCCCTAAGTCAATTTTTTTGCCCAACAGCACGAGAAAAGCCCGTGTCCATAGAGTTGTCCCCACGTGTATTGTATATAGCCAATACTAGGATTGAGTTCTACCCATTCATATGTAACCGTTACAGTGCCTCTGGATTCTGATTGTTCATTGCTGCATGGCAAGAGGATCATTTCATAAAAGAAAGCTATTTGCTTTATTCCGAAACGACTTCTTCTGTATTTGCGGGCTCTGGTTGTGACTCTCACCCCGTTGGACGTGTGTAACCGGATACCGGGCTTCCTGTTGTGGCGTCGTTTCTGGATGCATTTAGGTTGTGAGGTGCGTGGTCATCTTGTCCGTGCTGATACCAGAATGCTTAATGTGCAGGAAGTGCGTTGCCAGTGTTTATCATGTGATGTCAGTTGAAATGCTTCGGCATCAGCATGAGTGGAGGCTGTTTGAGTTTCTGACAGTATTACCTTTGGCAAGTGGAGTCGTTTTGTGAAATGCATACCTGACCGAAGGACTGTGTTCTGAGGTTCTTGTGCAGGCCCCGGGCCTACCTGGCCGACAAATGTTGTGTGGAGTTTTTTCTTGGGACTTCCGTAGTTTTCAAGTGGGACCTTCGTGTAATTGGAAACGGTGTTGTGCAGAGAAGGCTTGAAGATCTTTACAGTCCACTTTGTTCCTAATTTTGAGGATGGTGCTTTTCATTCAACGCCTTACCATTCAGTGGTGCAAAGTTTGGATGACGAATGACTTCAATCTCGTCCCTTCCTTCAGTCAGAATGACTTGTTTGTTTCGTCCATCCAAATATTTTAAGCCATTCTTGTGTTTAACTTGTAGAGATTTTCTAGAAGTCTACTTTGGATTGCCGACTTTTCTTTTTCTTTTTCTTTTTTTCAACTTTTACATCGTAAAAATGAGTTTAATTGATACTTCACTTGAGAAATTTATTTTTTTCATTGTAAATATTGCTTTTGTGGAAATCCAATTCATGATTGAAACCTTGCAATTGAGGGGAGTTTGGGCTTTGAAATCAAAGTTGAGTTGATTTTGTTGTCTTTTGACTTCCATTTTAAATTAATTGCACACTTGTAATGGCAATTCTTCATCATACCAAGAATTTGAAGGGTGGAATTTTCAATAGCATATTGTCTCATAACTACAACTAGTGTGTTTCATGTCGTTGCCACGGTCAAAATAAAAGTAAAACTAATTTTTTAATTTTTTAATTAATAAAAAACTTCAAAACTCAATAACTTTTATGCCTTAGGTTCCAATTCCACAAAACAAAGCCCATGCACCCCTCCTCACTGAGAACTTTCCAATGGTACTAAGAATGCAACCAGAGGGGTGGTTGTACAATCCGGGAGATCTCAACGTAACAAACAAACAACCTATCTTAAGGTATTGACTAGTGTGTCCAATGCCGTTGTGACAATTGCCACAATCAAAATCAATGTAAAAAGTAAATTTTTCATTTTTTTTTAATCCACTAAAACTTTGAAATTCAATGATTTTCACACTTGAATTCAATTTTTTGGTTAAAAAAATCATAATTTCTACAATGTAGGTTCAAACTCTATGAAATTGGCATGAATAAACAAAAGGAGTGCAAAGCCTTTGTCTTGTGGTGTTTGAACATGCAATGCAAAAGTAATGAATTTTCAAAAATAAAGGATAATTTCACTCTATTTTCCAATTCATAAAAACTTTGAAATTGAATAACTTTTGCACCGTAAGTTGAAACGCCACAAAACAAAGTCCGTGCACCCTTTTGAGCAAAGAGCTTTCGATTACTTCCAAGAATGCCACCAAATGCCTCCCGGTTTGTTAGATCTCAACATATCAAACAAACAAAACAAAACAAACAACCTATCTTAAGGGTATTGATAGAGACGAACATTTATCGATGAAAGTGAATGTTGTGATCAATGTTGGTCCGTTATCAAAATTTAGGCGTATCAATTGGTTTAGGGTTCAATAAATTCTTCATAAATTAGGGACATAGGTTCATCGTATTTCAAACATCTAAATTTTACTATTATGCACAACCTCATTGTGCCTATGTCATATCTTGACAACATGAGATGTAGTGTAAGAGAGAACAATGAACATGAGGCAATGACTATTCATGCTTAATAGCTCTTGATTTATGGTGGTGTTTGTTACTAAAGGATAAATGCCATGTGACTTGTAACACATACCCTAATCAATGCAAAATTCTATAAGCAATGACAAAAATGAAAAAGACAATTGATCACTATAAATACAAAACATTGGTAACTCCCATACCAAAGAAAAAGAAATTAAAGCCCATGATCGATACACGCATCGATGAAGTGTAGTAACTAGGCATAGCAATCACCCGTTTAGTCACCCTCTTTCACATAGGTGAAATCAACTTCCTTTTCTAAAGAACCAACAATAATCTAGAGGAAAACCTTGCAAAGATGAAGATGCTTGTCCATACTATAACACTTTGAGGGAAATCCATTGGCTTGCTAAAATTTCTTGCAACGGTAGACTCAAACAATCCATATGCCACCAAATGGAGCAAGCATTGCATAGAATGATAGTGGTAGTGCGCTTGGTGCTTCCCAACAACACGTATTTCAGCCTAACTGAAATTTGCGAGTTATTAAACTCAATTCGCCCATCAATGTGCGGCAAGTGACATGATACACAATTGCACCTATTATCCTTTCAAATCTTGCCATCCTGACCCTCTAAGAGCAACACTCTCAATTCCAGCACCTCATGTATTCATAGAACACTACGCCTTGTAGTCTTGTTAAGGGTGGTTGGCTTCATCTATTGCAAATAGACATAGTTTATGAATTGAAAACAATATACCTAAGGCGTGTAGCCTCTCCCTATTTTGTAGCATATTGCAAAGTGTCTTTATGTTGCACAACAGAAAGGCTCTCCAAAGCCATTGACATCATTATCTTGTGCAATTCTGTACATTGCTTGCATACATATGCCCACATAACTTGATCATCTAAGGAACGTTTATCATGGGCACTAGTATTGAGGGGGCCATGTTTTGGTAGATCATATTGGTTGTACGTGGATTGAAGTTCACTAATCATTAGCACAATATTGACTAAAATGGATGATGATGGCAAGGAGTTTGTGGTAACTTATACCAATTGCTTCAACAACAATCTTGAGTATAGTATAGCTCATATGAGGTAATGAGGGTGAGTGTTTAGCAATAGTTTGTGTTATTTATTTTTGTCGTTGTTTATATGGCAATGAATTTTTATAGTTTATAGAACACCAACTATTGAAGTAGCTAATGGGGTCTAGGAAGCTCACAAAGTAGCTTGCATAATGTGCCCTAATGCTAATGGAGTATGATTTAAAAATTGTATGTTGTACCGATTTGGTGAATATAGATACTAACAACTTGAGCTACAATTCAAGTCTTAGCCAAGTGGACTCTATAGGGGCTTGATGGCATACAAAGGAGACAAAAGATTTGTTACAAAGTTGGTATTGTACCACATACTTGAGTATGATGGCAATGACTACAAATATTATGAAGGAAGCCGTTATGCTATGATGGATGAAGGGGGTGGTGAAGAATTTGGAGGCATCAAAGATATATTTGACGATGGAAATATTATAAATTACTTCAAGCACCAACGTTGCTAGTATTTGAACATGAAAATGCGAGCATGTGAGATTTGAGCAATTGAGCCTATATATAAATAGATATATTACAATTATTGAAGGTTTTTATAGTATAAACATCTATACTATAGTTATCTTTATTATAATTACACTATAATGATGGATGGTTTCTATAATATAGACATCTATTATATAGGTGTATAGTCTTTTAGGTTCATGTACTCACCCTTTTAGAATCCCAATTTAGTTAATTCTCAACAATCCATAGTCAAGAAATAACATCACATCTATAGATGAATGATGAAAATATGATTTATATATAGTCCAAATGTAAATTTTTGAATTAATTTGGATAGCTCTTATCATTTTGGATCAAATGAAATAAATTAAAATAAAATATAGATAAGTATCAACTATTAGTCGATACATTTTCAATTACAGAGAAAGTCTATAGTTTGCAGATAAGTCCATAATGAATTAAATTGGGGTTTTAGGTTCACATAATAGCAACCTTTTTTGTATCACTAGGATTTGGCAACCATTGCACTAGCCAAAGAGAAATAGATTTAATTTTAGATTAGCCAAGAAGTTTGTGTGGGAACATTAGAAAAAAAAAGGTGGTAATAAATATGACCAATTAGTTAAAAAAAATAATTGAAATGTTGTTTCTAGTGCTAAATGGTCAAGTTGGTTGTGTATAGTAAGAAGTTTATTGCAAATCCTCAATGCTAATAAGTCATTTACATTATTAAAAAAATTAATCTTTTTTGTCACTATTCATTTTTTACTAAAAGGTCAATTTTGTCGTCTATTATAAGTATTTGGTCATTAACATTACTAAAAAATTGTCCTTATTGCTTGGAATGAAGTACTCATCACATTGGCGCACTCCTTCCATTTTGTATACGCGTGTGGTAATTGATAACAACCTATTTTATGGGGGCCTATTTACTTTGTAAAATAGATTATAAGGCATGTTCTTTTTTAATATAAGTGTAAATATTTGTGATTAGTTTCATTGTATTGGTATTTATAATATTTTGGGGGGCATTTAAAAGTACTGTAAATTACTCATAAGTAATTTTTTTTCTTAGTTGCCTACAATCCTCAAAGTGTGTAGTACAAGGAGCCATATATGTTGAAATGACATGTACAATACTAGGCAACCCTCAATCGTCCACCCTATTCAACCATTCAATAGAATTTTTTATAATATAGAATATAAATAATATAATATTTTTTGTCTTGCATTATGTACATTCAATTCTTATGCAAATATAATGAAACATACCAAATTTGGATTTCAAAAATGGAAAATTTCATTTTTGGTGAATTATTTCATTTAAAATTCATAGTTTTACATGATAATTGATTGAAAGCCATTAATGATGATTTTTTTAAATTCAATTGTTTAGATATGTAGGAAACCTCCATACGTACATCTCTCCTTCAATAAGTATCTCACAAAACTTAGATAATTCCCTCACAATGGTTTCAAAAGTTGAGGTGACAATGTTCAAATTTTGAAGAATTGATATTTCTTTATTGTGATTAGATTTTTCTATTTGACCTTCACATTGTTATTAATTTTTCACATTTGACCATGAAGGTATGTTTGCTTTGCCAAAATCAAATTACAATGAAGAAATATCAATTTTTCAAAATTTGAACATTGTCACCTCAACTTTTGACATTGTTGTTAGGGAATTCTAAAACTTTTTGGAGACGTTATTGAAGGAGAGATGTACACATTGAGTTTTTCTACATATTGCTGAAATCAAATTTAATCAAATTGATCATTATTTTTTTTAGTGAATTCTTGTGTTAAATCATAAAAATTTAATGAATCAAATGTTAGAAAATGGAGTTTAGGTTTTCTAAGACTCAAATTTCATATTCTTGATTGAAATTACGTAACACTTGAATGTTGATTTTGTAATATAAAAAATGTAAATTATTGAATGCATTCAACAATTTTCTTTTGAATGGCAGAATAGAGGTGGATGATTGGGAGTTGCCTAGTATTGCATAGAAGAATAATAGAAGAAACTAAAGGCAAGCAAAGGCTAATAGAAGCCTCGGTAATATACGTGAAGACAAAGCGAATAGAGAAATAATACTTAGTTTGTGTTAAAGAACATAGCCAAGGATGGGAATATGTGTCATCTATGTCTAGATTTCATTTTCACAAAGTCTCTAGAAGTCTTATAAACTTTTTCTACATTTTTTTCAATAAAATTTCTTAAGTTCCTGTAGTATGCTAATACTCCAAACTTCTAAAACAAAGTAGAAGAGTAGCAAAAAAATGAACCCAACATCTTTAATGTTGTAAGTAGACAAAGGCAAATGTAACCACTTTAAGCTTTGAAAATTTTCTAGTACACCAAATCCCTTAAAGCACCACTAGAATCATGCATCAACATTTTTAATTTAGCACAAGAAGCATAAAAAACATTTGAAATTTTTTCTTTTTAGTGCATGATACATAATCAACAAATAGCAACCATTAGTACATAGTGTTGCTTCTTTCAATTGAAATGAACTACAAAAGAATACAATACAAACACTATAAGAAAATGAATTCTTTTGTGACTACACTATGCTATTGATTTTTCTACTACATAGGACACTTGTCACTAGTTTGCAATTGGTTTGCGACAAGTGATAATTTGGAGACCTATAGTCACAATAGACACCTTAAAATTTAGGAAAAAGATGCAAGAATTGCAAAAGTCACGCCTCATATGTGACTCATTTGGAACTTGTTTACAACTTATAGATTTGTAGATTTCAAAATTTTAGATCTACTCTCTTTTTAGATTTCAAAAATTGAGCTACAGGTATTTAATAGATTTCATTGGTTTAGGAAATCTTCTAATTTCAAAAAAAATTTAATTTTTTTGGATTTTTAATATTTTTTTATTTCCTTTGATTGTAAAAATCTACAAATTGTAGAAATCTATACTCTATAGAAACCTAAAAATTGTAGAAAATTTAGAATTCTATAAACAAAATTCATTGCACAAGACTATAACAACGTAGAAGTCTAATATGTCCAACATAATGGTACTCTTTACAATTGATATAAGACAATTGATATAAGACAAATGGAAATGAATTTTGGAGGCAACTTGGAAACAACTAGAAAATGACTAAGAAACAACTAGTGTATGACTAGAAAATGACTAGGAAACCACTAGCTTCAATACTAGAAAATTAAATTTTTTGTTAATTTGGTCACTCATTTGATTCACTTTTCTATTGATTTCTATTCAAATAAAAAAATTACTCTCCAAATCAATAGAAAAGTGAATCAAATGTAAGCAACCAAATTAATAGAAAAGTTGAATTTTCTAGTCCTATAGGAAATGACTAAGAAACAACTAGTATACAACTAGAAAGCAATTAGAAAACAATTATGGTCATTTTATAGTTGCAATCTTTTTCCTAATTGTTTCCTAGCCATTTTTGGCAATTCTAAATTCAATGCTTTGCACTAAAACAATGTATCAATGCTACAAAAAAATGACATTAAACAATGACATATAAAACAATTACATTAGATTTAGTGCTAATAGAGAGAATTATAGTCATAGAATAATTGTACAGGACACTAGTTGCATAGTAGTCTATTGTGATAGATACATTTTCATTCTAGTGAATATGTTTGAAATGTAATAGCATAGAAAATCCCAAAGACCTACAATAGTGAAATGACAAATTTCAAAATGACAAACTAATTGTATCCAATTACATTTACAAAAAGTGCATGAATTTGCACATAGTTGAGGAATTTAGGCAAAACATATTTTAAGGGAAAAATGTTGATATCACTAAAAAACTGATATCAACACCAAACCATACTAGGAATTCCCATGAAGACATGAAATACATGAATATTAAATTCATGAGAATTACTTTATGATTACCAACTACATTAAGCAACATTGTCTTGCCAAACAAGATGGACAAACTCCCTTGCATCTACAATAGTGTTTTTGTAAGACCTAAATCCCCACTATCACATCCAACTTCTCTCCATTAGCCACATTGATCCTCTCGTGACCTAACACACCCAAAAAGTCCCACAAATGTCATAAATCAACCTTGAATAGTCACTCCAGCCTAGGGAAAAAACTCAAAGTGTCCACTAAAAACTATATGTGTTAAGATTTTAGACCATTTATATTATATCCTAAAATTTAAATAAAAGGAAAAGAAAAAAATTGGAATAGATTTTTCCACTTTAAAAGTCTCTGTTTTGAATTATTGATATTTTGATTTGTTAATTATAATTAGTTAAAAAAATTTGAAGAAAAAAATATACTGTAAAGTTCAAAATAACGTTCTCATCCCTATTTTGTATAAGAAAAAATTGTCTAAAAATGAACAAAATAGTTCTAAAAATAGTTCTTTATTGAAATTTCATTTTCCTTTAGTAATTGTGCAATGGTCATCTAAATATATTCTTTCTAAAAATTTGAGTTGAAAAACCTACCATTTCAATTCATTTTTCAACTTATTTTAGAAATCATTTCATATGTTATTTGACTTGAGAAATTTTGGCAATAGAAACCTATAGTCATCATTAAACAAAGTTCAAAATTATAGGTTGAAATTATAGTTTATTAAAAAAAGTAAATAGAATTATAGAAGGCCAAAAAAATCACTTGGACACATGAGTTTGTTAATGAAACACTAAGTGATCTTTCTGGGTACTCTAATGCAAGGTGTTTTTTTCCTTTTTTACAAAGTGGCAAAGTGGCAACGCTAAATGTTATAGTGGTGCTCTAAATTTCAACATTCATCTACAAATTGGATAGAAAATATGACGTTAGTGCATATTATATATCCACAATTTTATTTTCATTTACAATTAGGCATTTTCATCCAAGATTTTTTATTTCTTTGAAATTTTTTGGCAATTTTTGGCTTTTTTGCTACTATTTTTTTCTATAGGCTTGGTGCCAGTTAAAAAAATTTGGTGCAATTTGACGACAAATTGCTGGAAAAAAAAACATTGCTCTAGTGGTTGAAGACAAAGGTGATCCTTGTCTAGTGATGTCTCCAGCAACGAGTTCCCAAGCAAGTCACAATTATACTAGGATAGCAACTTCATCATTTCCTTTGCTCACTACTATCACAGATGGGGTTGTAAAAACCTCCCACCAAGCCAAGTAATGAGCTACTCTTTCTATGGTTTGCTCCAATGCATCTTCCTAGTTCCTATATGTGTTGCGAGTAGCATCAAAATCAACAAGAGTAATCATGGGCAGAACTAGAATGGGGGTTTGAGGATTCAACTCATCCCAATCAAGCTACTTAACATGCACACCTCTATAAAGCAGAGTAGTAAGGAATCCTGCAACACAATCTTCATCAACACTACACTTCTTTAGTAGAATTGAACAACAATAGTAGGAAATGTGGCCTTAAAGAAATAAGATGAGCAACTGAAAAACAAGGACCTAGAGTGGGAGATAGAAAACAAAGCTTGGATAGGCGGTTGGGAGGACATCTTCTACTAGAATGGGCAAATGCAACAACTAAAAATCTAATACTTTGTGAAGGTCAACAGAAAATACTAAAAGGATGGTAGAAAAATGTGTATTACCAAAAAAAAAGTGATGAGCAACTACAAAAGAAGGAACTATGGCAAATGTGAGGAAAACCTAAATAGATGGAGTGGAGTATATTCAAATGGCAAAACATATACACAAAGATCAATGATACAATCCTCACATGCTCTAGCAATAGGACTGCCACCTTGTCAAAAAAAATTCTCTATATTTCTGTATATAAGGCCCCAAACTTCAAAGTTTGCAGCGAGAAAAGAATATACATACTAATTGGGACCTACATATTCTAATACATCAAAAAATTCATAAATTCCATCAGAAATGATTCCTAAAGGTTCAAAATTCACTTAATTAGTATTCATAAGTACTAATTCAGCACATGGTACAAAAATTAATTTTTCTCAATGTTCATGTATTTCTTTAAGTTCAAATGTTTTTTAAACTAGTGTAGGTAGACCATTGTGGTCAGTAACATTGTTTTTTTTATTCCCATTGTGAACTACCCATTTCATTAAGTCAGTGGACTATCTCAAATGCCTATTTATTACCTACTTTTGACCTTATTTTTTGAATCCTTCCTATATAGAACATTCCATTGTTTACTCTTGAATTGATAGGAACAAGTCTATCCCTTTTTTTTAAGCTACCATGACAATTGATGAGGTTCTATTACCTTGCATGTCTTTAAAATAAACACTAATATCAAATCCCAAAACCAAAAACATACATGTAGAATGACTTTAGAATGTAACAATGGGTACAATTTTATGAGGGATGGGATCAAAAGATATTTGGGCTTCACAGTCCTCACAAGCTTCACATATACATTTCGTGTTTCTTCCTCTAATGTAGGCAATGGCTTGCCATCGTCATCCTCTATTTTAATCTCTAGCATTTCATTTGGATTAGAAATACTCCTTGATCAGAGTCCAATTTCTTGGCTTTTGTGCTAATTGCAAACCGTTGGCACACTTGCATTTTGCATCCCTATCAAGCTCAAGTTGTAAAGTGGTTGGTGGTTGCTATGCCAAATGCTTAGGATGTTGCTTATCCAACTTCCATGGGGACACAAACCACCATTTATTGGTACGCAATATTTGGTTAGAGGGAACCATATTTAGCCATTGGAACATCGTCTATGCTTCTTTAAGACCTTCCTTCAAGGTGGCAATGATGTCAAGGTACATCTATGGTAATGAGGGGGTACTAGCCACTAACATTAGTAGGTGTTTCCCCTTCAAAAAATGGATGTAAAGTAGACCATATATTCTCTATTTTATTGTAAACTCTACCAAACTATGACAAGTATTGGTTAGAATACATCCATATGCATTGGATAGAATGCATCTATTGCATTGAAGAAAATTTATCTATATATGTTGATTAGAAAAACCATATATTGAATAGACTATATCCATGTGTATTTAATAATAGAATACATCTACATATATATTGGAGAGAACAATCCATACTTATTGTATAGAATAATTCATTTTCATCAATGTATTCATGAATTAAAAAAATGAAAGTTGTATATATATATTAATTAAATGTCTAAGATATCATAGAATATACATTCAAGCTTCAAGTGTTAGAACATTCTCTCTATCTTCTCCAATATCATTTATTCATCACTCTTAATAGTCATTTATGCAATCTAAATTACTTGCATCTCTTTTTCTAATGTTCTCCTATACATTTTTGAATAAATATTCTATACTACCAATAGATACTATTTCCTCTAAAATCATAGGAGCTATCATATACCATTGATACTTTAAAATAAGTATCAATACAATAAAACTTGCAATTCCAAACACTACTATTGCAAAAAGCACTAAAAATGCTAAGAAGATAGATGTTAGTAATAGATTTTAGAATCGCTTCTTCACATTTTTTGTGATGAACAATTGCCTCTTCAATAACACAGTATGGACCCCAAAGACAATCATCCATATTGAAAAATAGAAGGAAAGGGTGTTGAACACTCCAAAGCTTCCTAGAGCAAAGTTGAGTTTAACATCAACATGCTCCATAACCACTATAAGAAAACATTGTCAATTTGGACGTATCGATTCGAACAATTTTTTTCAATTTGGACATCTTTTTGTTAATTTAGACATTCTTTATCAATTTGGATGTTGATATTTTGTAGTCAATGTGATGTAATTCAATGGTGGTTGCAACCATGAGGCAAAGGTAACACCTCTAGTGAGTGATGCACTCACAAGAATGGCATTGGTGGCATCACATTCTATCAACACACGTTCAATGTCTTTGAACCATTCTTCATATACAATTTGGATTAGTGGTTGGCCTACATAACATGCCTCATTGAATTCTAACTTGTCTTTCTACTTCAAAAGCTCTTTGACAATGTTTGTCTTGCCTTTCACAACTACTAGATAGAAGGCTAACTATCCCCAACCATCATTGGCATTTGTATCACACTTTAAGAAACCTATGTTTAAGATGATGAATTTAAGATGACATCCAATGTAACAACTTATGTTTTTCTGTCAACAATAACGTTCACCATAACATCTTGATATTATGATGAACATTATTGTTGACATAAAAATGTAGGTTGTTACATTGGATGTCACCTTAAACATGGATTTCTTATAGTGTCAATATCCTTGCAGACAAGAAATTGAATGATTTTGGAATGATTCTCTGTTTGCCCTACATATGCACAAACCACTACCAATTGTAATGAGCCTCTATAGCCAATATTGACCTTGGTGTTTTTTTCTAGAAGGGCATCCACAATCTTGCTCTTCCTACTGATGATGGCCAAGTGAAAAGTCAAATAGTCTCGCGCGTAGTTCACATGCTAATTGTCAAAATGAATGATGGAGTCAATATGGACTTCATTGTGTACCAAGCATGTCTCCAAGATCTTTTGCACTATTTCAAGATCCCTGATTAGGAATACCATGTACAAGAGATGTACCCTAGTTGATTGATAAGGTGCTTCTCCAATGTCTACGAAGGAATTTTCCAAATACGGATCAACTTGTAGTTTTTCCACTACTTCCACAATTCCACCAACCATGGATGGTCCTCAATATGTGCCTATTTTTCTTCAAAATCGTCTAAGCCAAAAGCGTAGAAGTAATTTTCCTTCAAATTTTTCACTTGTTCTTCCTACATGAGTAATCTTAGATAAGGTGCTCCACTTGTATTGCCTCTGCCACTTTGATATGAAGGCATTGGATCTACATAGCCGGACTTCATAGACACAACTAAAGTGATCTTGGGCTCCTACACTAGAAGAAACTCATGTTTCTTTTGACAAACTCATATTTTTGGAATGGATTATTTTGACATCTATGTTGACATCTACTTGTTTATATGTTTTGCATGATGTTTATTGGATGTTATTTTTGACATAATACATGTAGATGTCAACAAAGACATAAAAAAAATCTATTCCAAAAATCCGAGCTTGTCACCTAAATTGCGGGTTTCTTATAATACTATAAAGTGAAGGCATTCATCCATAACTCACTCAACAACCATGCTAATCCCAAAAAAACACGATTGAAATACACATACACTAGCAACATATACATCACCATTGTAATTGATCTTGAATTCTCGCAAAAGGATTACTTGATGAAAATTCAATATGTACATTATTTGAATAGTATCACATATATAGCACTTGTGTTAGGACACTCAATACCAAATATAATCTTGTGATTCGTGGGCGCAAAAGCCAAGAAACAAATTACACAATCTGAGTAGTGGAATGGGAAAGTTGATAGTTTCTCGTAGTGCATGTACTTATATGTTTGCCTTAATTGGGGCTTTAGTTTTGTTAATGAGAATCATGAGATTGTCTAAAGGTCCCATGGGCACATCCATGACTTCAAACTTATCCTTCAAATTCTACATTTGTTCTTAGTGCTTGCGTGAAGACAAACTAGATGGTCCACTCCCATTAGCTTTGCCACTACCATCTGAGGGCGTTGTCTTCACAGTTGAAGTGTTCTCGGGCTCTTTTAAAAATGAATGATGTTGTCATGCAGTGCTTCATTCAGCAACCATGCATATTCCAAACACAATCTAGCTAATATGTACTACCAACAAGTATATCATTTTTGTGAGTGTTGTCATCTCAATCTTTTGCAAGGGAGGTCACTTCAACTAAACCCCAAGGTACAAACTATAACATTTGTACAATTTCATATATACCACTACTATCAGGGTTGACAAATCAGTACGTTCGCCCCAAAATAGCGTCCGTAACCCAGACGTCCGTCCTCACGGACGCCAGCGGACGCAGCGTCCCTCCTGCCGTCGGAAGGCGGATGGGGCGGGCGGGCGGGGTGGACAGGTGGACCGCGAATGTCAACGGACGCTACGGACATAGCGTCTGCGTCCGAACGTCCCGGACGTCCGACCATCCTGTCAACCCTGACTACTGTTTGGACACTCTCAATAATCTTGTGGTTCACATGCTGGGCACTTTAGCCTGGAATAAATACAATTGTTGTAGAGTTACAACTTAAGAAAGTTCAAAGTAGCAAGCAATCATGTCGGGCACCAGATTAGTGATATAAAGTATCATTGAATCCTATAACTTCTAGTAAATAGTCCAATACTAATTGTATTCAAATTAGGAAGCCTTGGACCAAAGATGATAAATTAGAAGAATTCATGGAAGACAATGTTTGCCTATTCAAGAAATCAACCTCTTGACAAAAATCAACTCAATTGGTTTGCTTCAAAGAAATCAAACAATCATAGATGCAAAATACATATAGTCCCACCATTACATCAATCAATTCCCTAATCAAGTATTTTTCCAAGAGAGCAAGTACAATATGTACGTATATCGACAACACTTCTATTTTTAGCGCCACCTCAAAACAATGGATACATCCATTTCCAACATTTTATAAAAGCACACATACATTGGCTGACCATAAGGTAGAGATTAAACTGAGGACCTAGATGTTTGCGGAATGTAATAGCAAAAGAAGCAAAGGATGTGGAGATCAATCCTATTAGGACTTCAACAATGCAAGGATAAATTGAACACAATTAGCTCACACTAATTTATTATCTTAGTAGGTTTGCAATAGAAAATGAAAAATTTGAGCTCTACATAGTATACATTGATGATAACAAAGCTCCATCCTTTTGCAATATTACATTGTACATGTAGTGCAATGCACTCGACGTGTTCATATTGTTGAATACATCACAATGAACACACTGAAAACCTTAGTTCCAAGATCCTGACAACAATGTTGAGCCTTTAATAAGCTTAAGTTACTAACTGCCTAAAGTCCAAGAGATAATTTGCATCCAAAGAATTTGTTAAAACATCACAAATATCCTTGCCAATGCAAGAGTTAAGTTCTTTTGGGACAACCAAAGGAGAGATGGAATGCAACCCCTTGCTCGATTGGACAAGTTTTATATATTGGAGCAAATTGGAGCAAGCCCTCTACCAATCACCAAATACTTTATTAAGGGCAATTCTTGCCATGCAGATCATCACCTTGTAGTCTTAAAGGTTCAACTCACTCTTGCAACCTACAAATCTTCAGCATAGAAGATGAATAATTTTCACCTCAAAGACTCACCTATAAAGGAAATTTTCCAACATATTTGGCATCCAAGATCACACGCTAGATTCATAAGCAAATTACGAGTGTCAATGACTACTACAAAATCTACTACATTAAAAAGGCAGAAGACAAAAGCAAGTCCACTTCTAATCACCAAAAGGCTCTAGTGGAAGCTCAAGCAAATTTGCACATGGATCTATACAACATTGGAGTTTAAGAGGAATTAGCAACCATCTCCTTACAATTGGTGGTCTATAAAAAACACTTTAGTTAAGGCCAACACATTTGTAGTTGGATCAAATGGCTCATGGCTGGTGACTCTTACTTTAAATCCTTCTTTCAAGCAACTCGACCCCACTTTGGAGCATCATGCATTAATGAGCTTGAAGGTAACCAAGGCATCATCCAATCAAAATAGGCAAGGTTGAAAAATATTTGTTCTACCTTTTATCAAAAATTATTTTCCACCCTTCCTTGCATAGAGTCTTAGGAAGCCGCAACAAATGAAGCTTTATCTAAGATTCAAAATAGATTAAGTGAGACAATGAAATTGGAGCTGGATAAACCAATTTCCATTAGCAAATTGGATCAAGTGCTCAAAAAACTTGGAATAGGAAAAGCACCCGGCTCAAATGGCGTGATAATAAAATTCTTCGAAGCTCATTAGGATCTCATTAAAATTAATTATTTTCTAATGATATCCAAAGCCGTAGAATATAGGAGGTTTCTACTTAACATAACAAAAGGCTTAATCTCTCTCCTCCACAAGGAAAAAGCCCGCAATTAGCTCACTAATTGGCATCCAATTGTTCTCCTCAATACTTCTTACAAAACCTTTGCCTCAATCCTGCAACAACATCCAACCAATATTGATGAAGATCATAGATGCGGATCAATTAATCCACCTTCTTGCCACTCCAATTTATCCTAAACAACATTATGTTGTCACATCAGACCATTATTTGGGTGAAACACTCCAAACAACCACTAATTTTCTTGAAGCTTAACTTCACCAACACTTTTGACACCGTAGACTTGCAATTTGTCTCCCATGCAATAGCAACTTTGGACATCCCCTGAAATTCTCATCTTTGTGACAAAGATGCTCTTTAAAGATGCACAAGCTTCAATGAAGGTGAATGGAACATTATCCCTAGCCATTTTTTTTTTTATCAAAAGGGAAGTCAAGCAAAGCTGCTTGTTAGCTCTTTATCTCTTCATTTCTTCTTGATAGCCATTCAGGTCCTACATACCATGATAAAATCAAAAGTTGTAGTAAAAATAATCAAAGGCATTTGACTCCCATGCTGATGACTCAACTTTAACAATCCTAGGAGAAAAAGGCCTAGCTCTAGCTACAATAGCCATGCTAAGCCACTTCTACCACACTACGGGGCTCATTCTAAACAAGTCAAAATCACAAGGTTATTGGTAGGGTGTAGAAGGAGCAATCTAGACCAATTGGACCCAACTATTGGAAGTAATTTAGATTGAAGATGTTGGCACACTACAAAAAAAATTATATCCAATTTGACAAGAAAATGACATGATTTTGTCAACCATGATGTCAATTCATACGTGTTGATTTGGACACACAATTGACAAAATTGTGTCAATTTATTGTCAATTCAAACAAAATTTCTATCAATTCTCATTGTCTTGTTGACAAAGTTTTTGTCAATTGTGTCTTCCGTTAGGGTAAACAAAATATAACAATTCATTTCCAATTTGGATAAATAAATAATTCCCACATCACAAGCCAAAAACCAACCACTAATTAATGAACAGGCCCGATGAACTACCACATAGATAGAACTATAAAATTAGACGTCAAAATTTAATTAATTGAAAGACAAAAGTAAGGTAATTCATACCTTCATGATAGGGAGAGGCACCTTTGGTAATAATGAAAAAGAGAAGATAAGATTTTATACCAATGGGGTTATAGACGGTTGAACAAACCGTATGGGATATGTAAATTATTTATAATCTTAATTTATATATCCCATATAATTTGTTCTACCTTCTAATACTCCATTTGTATAAAGATCTTGTCTTTCGTACTCTAGTATAACGGAAATAACCTCTAAACCGTCACTTTGGAGTAAAAGGAAAGATGCCTTTACTCTAATCAAATTTGTTTTAAGAATTCCGTATATTTGTGGTAATTTAAACACTGCCCACCTAATCAAAACTTAATTAAAACTTCGGGAATTCAAAAACTTTGATGATCAATTTGATTAAATTTGATTTCAGCAATATGTAGAAAAACTCAATGTGTACATCTCTCCTTCAATAACGTCTCCAAAAAGTTTTAGAATTCCCTAACAACAATGTCAAAAGTTGAGGTGACAATGTTCAAATTTTGAAAAATTGATATTTCTTCATTGTAATTTGATTTTGGCAAAGCAAACATACCTTCATGGTCAAATGTGAAAAATTAATAACAATGTGAAGGTCAAATAGAAAAATCTAATCACAATAAAGAAATATCAATTCTTCAAAATTTGAACATTGTCACCTCAACTTTTGAAACCATTGTGAGGGAATTATCTAAGTTTTGTGAGATACTTATTGAAGGAGAGATGTACGTATGGAGGTTTCCTACATATCTAAACAATTGAATTTAAAAAAATCATCATTAATGGCTTTCAATCAATTATCATGTAAAACTATGAATTTTAAATGAAATAATTCACCAAAAATGAAATTTTCCATTTTTGAAATCCAAATTTGGTATGTTTCATTATATTTGCATAAGAATTGAATGTACATAATGCAAGACAAAAAATATTATATTATTTATATTCTATATTATAAAAAATTCTATTGAATGGTTGAATAGGGTGGACGATTGAGGGTTGCCTAGTATTGTACATGTCATTTCAACATATATGGCTCCTTGTACTACACACTTTGAGGATTGTAGGCAACTAAGAAAAAAAATTACTTATGAGTAATTTACAGTACTTTTAAATGCCCCCCAAAATATTATAAATACCAATACAATGAAACTAATCACAAATATTTACACTTATATTAAAAAAGAACATGCCTTATAATCTATTTTACAAAGTAAATAGGCCCCCATAAAATAGGTTGTTATCAATTACCACACGCGTATACAAAATGGAAGGAGTGCGCCAATGTGATGAGTACTTCATTCCAAGCAATAAGGACAATTTTTTAGTAATGTTAATGACCAAATACTTATAATAGACGACAAAATTGACCTTTTAGTAAAAAATGAATAGTGACAAAAAAGATTAATTTTTTTAATAATGTAAATGACTTATTAGCATTGAGGATTTGCAATAAACTTCTTACTATACACAACCAACTTGACCATTTAGCACTAGAAACAACATTTCAATTATTTTTTTTAACTAATTGGTCATATTTATTACCACCTTTTTTTTTCTAATGTTCCCACACAAACTTCTTGGCTAATCTAAAATTAAATCTATTTCTCTTTGGCTAGTGCAATGGTTGCCAAATCCTAGTGATACAAAAAAGGTTGCTATTATGTGAACCTAAAACCCCAATTTAATTCATTATGGACTTATCTGCAAACTATAGACTTTCTCTGTAATTGAAAATGTATCGACTAATAGTTGATACTTATCTATATTTTATTTTAATTTATTTCATTTGATCCAAAATGATAAGAGCTATCCAAATTAATTCAAAAATTTACATTTGGACTATATATAAATCATATTTTCATCATTCATCTATAGATGTGATGTTATTTCTTGACTATGGATTGTTGAGAATTAACTAAATTGGGATTCTAAAAGGGTGAGTACATGAACCTAAAAGACTATACACCTATATAATAGATGTCTATATTATAGAAACCATCCATCATTATAGTGTAATTATAATAAAGATAACTATAGTATAGATGTTTATACTATAAAAACCTTCAATAATTGTAATATATCTATTTATATATAGGCTCAATTGCTCAAATCTCACATGCTCGCATTTTCATGTTCAAATACTAGCAACGTTGGTGCTTGAAGTAATTTATAATATTTCCATCGTCAAATATATCTTTGATGCCTCCAAATTCTTCACCACCCCCTTCATCCATCATAGCATAACGGCTTCCTTCATAATATTTGTAGTCATTGCCATCATACTCAAGTATGTGGTACAATACCAACTTTGTAACAAATCTTTTGTCTCCTTTGTATGCCATCAAGCCCCTATAGAGTCCACTTGGCTAAGACTTGAATTGTAGCTCAAGTTGTTAGTATCTATATTCACCAAATCGGTACAACATACAATTTTTAAATCATACTCCATTAGCATTAGGGCACATTATGCAAGCTACTTTGTGAGCTTCCTAGACCCCATTAGCTACTTCAATAGTTGGTGTTCTATAAACTATAAAAATTCATTGCCATATAAACAACGACAAAAATAAATAACACAAACTATTGCTAAACACTCACCCTCATTACCTCATATGAGCTATACTATACTCAAGATTGTTGTTGAAGCAATTGGTATAAGTTACCACAAACTCCTTGCCATCATCATCCATTTTAGTCAATATTGTGCTAATGATTAGTGAACTTCAATCCACGTACAACCAATATGATCTACCAAAACATGGCCCCCTCAATACTAGTGCCCATGATAAACGTTCCTTAGATGATCAAGTTATGTGGGCATATGTATGCAAGCAATGTACAGAATTGCACAAGATAATGATGTCAATGGCTTTGGAGAGCCTTTCTGTTGTGCAACATAAAGACACTTTGCAATATGCTACAAAATAGGGAGAGGCTACACGCCTTAGGTATATTGTTTTCAATTCATAAACTATGTCTATTTGCAATAGATGAAGCCAACCACCCTTAACAAGACTACAAGGCGTAGTGTTCTATGAATACATGAGGTGCTGGAATTGAGAGTGTTGCTCTTAGAGGGTCAGGATGGCAAGATTTGAAAGGATAATAGGTGCAATTGTGTATCATGTCACTTGCCGCACATTGATGGGCGAATTGAGTTTAATAACTCGCAAATTTCAGTTAGGCTGAAATACGTGTTGTTGGGAAGCACCAAGCGCACTACCACTATCATTCTATGCAATGCTTGCTCCATTTGGTGGCATATGGATTGTTTGAGTCTACCGTTGCAAGAAATTTTAGCAAGCCAATGGATTTCCCTCAAAGTGTTATAGTATGGACAAGCATCTTCATCTTTGCAAGGTTTTCCTCTAGATTATTGTTGGTTCTTTAGAAAAGGAAGTTGATTTCACCTATGTGAAAGAGGGTGACTAAACGGGTGATTGCTATGCCTAGTTACTACACTTCATCGATGCGTGTATCGATCATGGGCTTTAATTTCTTTTTCTTTGGTATGGGAGTTACCAATGTTTTGTATTTATAGTGATCAATTGTCTTTTTCATTTTTGTCATTGCTTATAGAATTTTGCATTGATTAGGGTATGTGTTACAAGTCACATGGCATTTATCCTTTAGTAACAAACACCACCATAAATCAAGAGCTATTAAGCATGAATAGTCATTGCCTCATGTTCATTGTTCTCTCTTACACTACATCTCATGTTGTCAAGATATGACATAGGCACAATGAGGTTGTGCATAATAGTAAAATTTAGATGTTTGAAATACGATGAACCTATGTCCCTAATTTATGAAGAATTTATTGAACCCTAAACCAATTGATACGCCTAAATTTTGATAACGGACCAACATTGATCACAACATTCACTTTCATCGATAAATGTTCGTCTCTATCAATACCCTTAAGATAGGTTGTTTGTTTTGTTTTGTTTGTTTGATATGTTGAGATCTAACAAACCGGGAGGCATTTGGTGGCATTCTTGGAAGTAATCGAAAGCTCTTTGCTCAAAAGGGTGCACGGACTTTGTTTTGTGGCGTTTCAACTTACGGTGCAAAAGTTATTCAATTTCAAAGTTTTTATGAATTGGAAAATAGAGTGAAATTATCCTTTATTTTTGAAAATTCATTACTTTTGCATTGCATGTTCAAACACCACAAGACAAAGGCTTTGCACTCCTTTTGTTTATTCATGCCAATTTCATAGAGTTTGAACCTACATTGTAGAAATTATGATTTTTTTAACCAAAAAATTGAATTCAAGTGTGAAAATCATTGAATTTCAAAGTTTTAGTGGATTAAAAAAAAATGAAAAATTTACTTTTTACATTGATTTTGATTGTGGCAATTGTCACAACGGCATTGGACACACTAGTCAATACCTTAAGATAGGTTGTTTGTTTGTTACGTTGAGATCTCCCGGATTGTACAACCACCCCTCTGGTTGCATTCTTAGTACCATTGGAAAGTTCTCAGTGAGGAGGGGTGCATGGGCTTTGTTTTGTGGAATTGGAACCTAAGGCATAAAAGTTATTGAGTTTTGAAGTTTTTTATTAATTAAAAAATTAAAAAATTAGTTTTACTTTTATTTTGACCGTGGCAACGACATGAAACACACTAGTTGTAGTTATGAGACAATATGCTATTGAAAATTCCACCCTTCAAATTCTTGGTATGATGAAGAATTGCCATTACAAGTGTGCAATTAATTTAAAATGGAAGTCAAAAGACAACAAAATCAACTCAACTTTGATTTCAAAGCCCAAACTCCCCTCAATTGCAAGGTTTCAATCATGAATTGGATTTCCACAAAAGCAATATTTACAATGAAAAAAATAAATTTCTCAAGTGAAGTATCAATTAAACTCATTTTTACGATGTAAAAGTTGAAAAAAAGAAAAAGAAAAAGAAAAGTCGGCAATCCAAAGTAGACTTCTAGAAAATCTCTACAAGTTAAACACAAGAATGGCTTAAAATATTTGGATGGACGAAACAAACAAGTCATTCTGACTGAAGGAAGGGACGAGATTGAAGTCATTCGTCATCCAAACTTTGCACCACTGAATGGTAAGGCGTTGAATGAAAAGCACCATCCTCAAAATTAGGAACAAAGTGGACTGTAAAGATCTTCAAGCCTTCTCTGCACAACACCGTTTCCAATTACACGAAGGTCCCACTTGAAAACTACGGAAGTCCCAAGAAAAAACTCCACACAACATTTGTCGGCCAGGTAGGCCCGGGGCCTGCACAAGAACCTCAGAACACAGTCCTTCGGTCAGGTATGCATTTCACAAAACGACTCCACTTGCCAAAGGTAATACTGTCAGAAACTCAAACAGCCTCCACTCATGCTGATGCCGAAGCATTTCAACTGACATCACATGATAAACACTGGCAACGCACTTCCTGCACATTAAGCATTCTGGTATCAGCACGGACAAGATGACCACGCACCTCACAACCTAAATGCATCCAGAAACGACGCCACAACAGGAAGCCCGGTATCCGGTTACACACGTCCAACGGGGTGAGAGTCACAACCAGAGCCCGCAAATACAGAAGAAGTCGTTTCGGAATAAAGCAAATAGCTTTCTTTTATGAAATGATCCTCTTGCCATGCAGCAATGAACAATCAGAATCCAGAGGCACTGTAACGGTTACATATGAATGGGTAGAACTCAATCCTAGTATTGGCTATATACAATACACGTGGGGACAACTCTATGGACACGGGCTTTTCTCGTGCTGTTGGGCAAAAAAATTGACTTAGGGAAGGATCGACCTCCCGCAACGAACAGCTCGACCCCCGCCAGAGACCCAGACACACATCTCATTCTATCGAGGCCTTAAAACTACAATTGCTGATGTCTTCCTACTCAATTGGTGGTACGATACAGTGAGGGCCCGTCTTCAAAGAGGGATCAGCAATTATTCATAACAGGACTGGACTGCAACAAAGTGCAAGCGGGTTGCCAGACCCTGTAGTCCAGTCACGCAACTGGTGACGAGACGACAGGGGTAGCCCTTCGAGCCATAGAGCACCTCCTCAACTGCACGAACAGTCGTTAAGACCTCACTCCGAGCACCGCGGCTATTCGTTGATGTTGCATTGCTGCAAGTAAGGGTGGTTATATTTCACAAACTTCGACCAGTACGGCTTGAACTTCGCCATTCCGATCTCCAACCAAGGCTTCATGTTCCCGTTCCAGTGAATCACGGCAGCGGACTCGATTTCGGACTCCTCGATCGCTGGGTTGTAACCTAACCCCAAAACGTGCCACGACTTCTCCAGAGCCTGCGTCAGGTTGTAGAACGTGATGAGACCCGGCGGTAGGGTCCCCAGCTTCCACAACGTTCGATCCTCGTTCTGCAAATCCAACAACAACAATCATCAAACGCACAACCAAAAACGCTCCATCCATTCAATTCCACCTCACGCTGCGGACAAGATGCGACCAAACGGGCGTGCTTACCAGGCTTTGCCACCTATGGTAGATGCCGGTGATATCCTGCCTCTTCCACTGCTTCAAGTCGAACACATTCATCCCATACGCCCACCCACATGCGTTGGGATCGAAGTTCGCTGTGATCAGAGGGTTCGAGAAGTTCAAGTACTTGTCAAACCGATGGAAGCTGGCACCGCAAGTTTCCACAGCACCATTCACGCTCCCGTGCAGATCCACCTCCCACAGACCCGTCAGATCCTTTTGCACCACAATGTCGTCATCCAGAAACAGAATCTTGTCAAGCTTCGGAAACACCTCCGGCAGATAGAAACGCAGATGATTCAGCATAGACAAGTACTTAGGGTTCCTGTACTTCAGGTTCGACGTGCCTGCTGAAAGCGGGTTCGTCTGATCGGCCTTGAAGTAGTAGTCCTTCATCGAAGACGACTCCAGCTGCTTCAACACCGGGCAGTACGAAGAATTCAACCACTTGAACTCGTCCACGTTTTGCACTTGGATGGCAGCGCCACCGGGAGGATTCGCCAAAAACCACATCTTCATGGCCCCATAATTTAGCTTGTCGGTCACAACATGAAAAACGTGCTTCTCTGGATCCTGCAATCTCCATCAAACCGAATTGTCAGGCGAAACATCAAAACCAGGATTTGTAGAGCAGATGCGAACGACGATTGACACGGCAGCGATCGACGCGCCTTCTACACAAACCGGGATCAACGGAGCATAGACCCTCGCGGAGGTACGGCGACGTACCTTGGCGTTGTACACGGTCGAGTTCACCACCACCGCGGCAGCCAGAATATTGTCAGAAAACAGGGCATAATGATATAAGTTAGGATCCTCCAGCCTTTCCTCGTGCTCAAACTTCTGATCCTCAGGCGACAGCATATGGTATTCCACAGTAAGGCGCATGGAGAAGCAGTGAAGCCCTTTCGGTACTGTTTTCGCAGCCAGCTGGCTCAGAAACGTGCTCTGCTTCTTCAGCATGCGGGCATTATCCTCCGTGGATTGGAGCATGGCTCTCAGCTTCTTCACCATTATACTGTTATCATAGTGCTTCTCACGAGCCTCTGCCAAAAGCTCACTCATGATCTTCATTTTGTCTTCAGCCCTGCACCATTCAAGCAAGATCGATTAAGCACAGCCATCTGCTAACACTCCTGTCTCACACTCCTGGACACGCAACGGCTGAAAGCCACTCCAAGTACTCCGAGCTGGCTCTCTCACTGTCTAACGGCATAACAGAAACCAAGCTCTTGCCAAAGACCGGGACGGAGCTGCTGCATTTGAGAACAGGGGTCCGAAAAGTACCCTGCTGGCAACTCAGCATCCAAATTGGCATCGCCGACGACACTCGTGTGCTCTTTAATTCGCAGCTTCAAGTCACGAACTAAATCATAGTGACCCTGACCCTGTGCGATGTTCGCATAAGCTCGCGCCATGATCAGCTGGTCACGCATCAGGCGGACCAGGGCATCCGAGTTGTCAGCGTCGGAGTCCCGCTTCCAAGTACTGGAGCTGCTCACCACTTCCGTGCCACTCGTTTCCGACTTGGCACCACCGTCATCCTGGCTCTGGACCACCTGTTTGATCAAACCAACCTCTGGACACACAGATACACACACACAAACACGGATGTCAGTACGTCCCATCAACTGCATCCCATCAAGAGAAACGCGGAGCTCATCTGACACTTGTGTCCATCGCGATATGCAAGAAACGACCGCCTGGAACCTACGCAATAAAACTACTCTGCACTGTTGATTCTCTCCCAGGATCGACCACTCCCGGCCCCGTTGCAGGTCAATGTCAAGGAAAGAAACGCAACACTCTCAATTGCCGTCATTCCTTCCAACGTACACACCTGTGTTGGCAACCTCTGATTCTTCGCTCCCAAGCTTACCCTTCTCTTCATCTTCGGAGCCTGCCTTGGAGTCCTGAGATACACAACCAAATCATTACTATTGCTACAGGCAGTCCGCCACGGACTCGCACGCAAACATCAACAACACAACGCTTTCCTCATGAACACCTTCCAAAACCCAGTCATTCTCGCACCAAACCTAAAACGCTATCCACACTCAGGACATCAAGCACCTCTTCACTCCACTACTTTCGAGTTACTCTTGCAAGGAACATGCAGGGACGCACCGAGCTCGGACAAGGTGGCCCTCGTGAACAGCACCCAGATCCTAGAATTACCTGGAAAGACTTGGACTTCCTTGATATAAACCTGCCCTCTTCCTCCGCCCACGACGACGACGCCTCATTGTGGCCAACGGTATTTACATTCAAACCTCCACTGCCCTCAGAATTAGAATTCACAATGTCCAGCACCTGGGTGAAGCCAAACCAAACCAACACACATCGTCACATTCTCAACCCCTCTTCACGCTGTCGATCACTCCACCCAGTCCCACCAAGGCCCCTACTCATTCTTGCAACGGCGTCCCACACACCTACATCCTACCTTCGAGGTCTAGGGTAATGACCTAGAGAAAACGCGCTCTATCCAGTAGGACTGCAGCCTTTCTGAAAACCGGAACACTCCGAAAATTCAATTTACCTCTCTGGGAAACAGAGACTCTATGCCTTCCAGAGCACTGCGCCTTCGACTATCCTCTATCCTTGCCTGCAGGAGCAGGCACACAAAAAAGGACTCGAGACAAACACGTGGTACATGAACTATGTGAAACACTAAATCGTCACGAGAAAACCAGAAATCATTTCACGAGGGTCACAGTCACAGGTAGACGTACCGAAACAGATGAATCGTCGCTGCCAAGCCCTGCTCACAAAACAGGCGAGTACAACATCACCAACGTCAATACCTGGCTGCCAACTCAAGAAGGGCCCCAATCCACCTCACAACTTCGCTCCTGAACCACTACCAATGCCAACAAATGGCCTACTCAGCTAAAGAGACACATAAACCGTGCAGCTTTCGTGATTCTCCTACCAGCTCCTGAGTCCACTTGTCACCAATTCCGAATACCAAGCGCAGACCCTCTCGCTCTCGACCCTAAACATGCAGGGATCTGAAAACTTGACCCCTCACCGACCTGCTAAATCAGTCTCTCAATCCAAACAAGACAGGGGGCCTCGCACAGAGTGCTTGCGCCGGGGAGGCTCTCCATGGCTCGCAATAGTGACAGCCAACAAGAACTCTACCCAACGCGGTGTCAAGAAACAGAGCAATACCTGGGGAGAGAAAGCTTGTTGTCCTGGTCGCCAGAATGAAGAGAGGGGCAACTACGGATATGACTAGGAGGCCAACGACAGAGAGGCGGTACCCGCCATTCCTGGCGGAGCTGCTCCGCACGGGCAGATTCGGTGGACTCTTTCTGAACGCCATAAAAGATGTAATCTCCAGAAACTTCAATTCGCACTGTCAGCTACACATGAGACCCGCTTGCTTTGAATCTTTCCTGATGCTAGGCACGGCGCCTGTGCTTCCCACTCGTGACTGGCATGTCAACGGCCTGAATCGCCTCCCGAATTGCCGGTCCCGCACCATGCACAGCGTAAATGCAAGAAGATGTGTTCGCCACCGTTCACGACACTACTCTCGTTGTCTTGATTGCTATTAACCACAGCGCCGGATTGTGCTGGAGGGAATGGGAATGCAGGGCCTAGGGTCAATTCCTTCGTCGTAAACCCTTGAGTTTAGGACTGAGAGGGTGAAATTTTAAATCCACAACATCTGCAGCAACACATGAATTGAGTGCACACCTTGTCCGTCTGAATACATCCGCCTGCATAAAACCACGTGAACCGCAGGATGAGCAACCAGTCCTAGAGCGTCCGTAGAAACCGGAGATCTACAATTCAAATACGTAATCGAATCATATCACACTAGCACGAGAAAATCTCCGTGCCTCTACACCACCGTGTCGGCCGGGGCAGATGGCGTAGCAAAACCTCTCATGTGCATGCTGCTAAAACTCCTCATGAAACCGGAATGGAAAAGGAATGTCGAAATATGACCAAAAAAAGTTAAAATCCAGCAGAATCAGAATTCCGAGTGGGCGTGAAACCGTCCAGTGCATCAAAAAGACAGGTGAACAGATCCAGATCCATCACCGCCCGTTCAGATCGACCTCATCGCAGCCTGTTTCTGAATTTTGCTGGAGTAAGGTGCCCACGAGGATCAGCAGGTTTTGCCTCGGAGGTCACAGCTTCCTCAGCTCCCAGAGGTTCTTGACCTATAGCGCTCTACAAATACTGCGGTACACAGTGCTCGCAGATGGAGCAGAACAAAACCGTTCATGCTTTTTTCAGGACTCGGAAAACCCCGGGAATGAAGTGAGCCTACCAAAGGCAACCCTATATCGTGAATGCATACGCTCGCCAACACATTCCGATAATCACGTAACCAAGTCGCCATCAACTCACAGTTCAGAAAACGGACTTCCCGAGGTTCACAGCACCGTGCATTCCGGTGGCCCTACAGCAGCCACATTCTCACGACCACGACGCTCAAAAAACCGAACTACACCAACGGCCAATGCCCAGCACAAACGAGTGCCAAAAATAGGCAGCACGCCAACACAATGGCCATCCCGCGACTAAACCTATGCAAAATGACCCCGACATCTCAACACCAACACCGCACACCAATGCGCCTCACGCAACATCCAAATCACGAGTCCCCAAGAAAACGGTAGCCGCAGCGCTATCCGCAAAGCAACGCACCATTTCAAATCAGAACTCCGCCACACAAGGCCCGCAACCGAAACAACGCGTAACAACGGGTAAACCTCCGCACACAGCTCCAAAGAGCAAAACGGCTGCACTCGACTTCACTCCACTCCCCCAAACTCAAGTTCTATGCAGTGCGACAACACAGAGCACACAGCAAGCGGAGAAATCAAACAACAACCAAAACAGAAGCGCAGAGTGACAGATCACCTGACTCGATGGAGCGTTCGCGGCGGAGCTGGCGGGGTGGAAAGGTGCGAAGGTCAAACTACTGCCAGGCGCGTTGCGCGCAGTAAAAAACTCCTGGAAGCTCCCGAGCACAGAGCAAGTGCACTACTACCACTGCCGCAGCACGACAGCAGCTGCAGACTGATAACTTCAGCAGAGAAGAGAGATGGCAATGGCGAGAATGGCGATGGCGATGAGGGAGTCAGTGGAGAGCGGGGAAGAGACAGCTGCCTGC
Organism: Pseudoscleropodium purum; assembly: GCA_963969395.1. Classification (NCBI taxonomy): domain Eukaryota; kingdom Viridiplantae; phylum Streptophyta; class Bryopsida; order Hypnales; family Brachytheciaceae; genus Pseudoscleropodium; species Pseudoscleropodium purum. The sequence goes on from OZ017802.1 coordinate 17,281,518, forward strand.
GACACTGAAAATGAGAACCATCGTCCGCGGGGCCCGGCGGGCCCTTCCCTTGACCCCTTCCCTCGCCTCCATAATTGGCCCCAATCTACCCGCACCGGTAGATTCCGTTGCGGGCGGGGTCCCCAAATCTTACTTTCACTTCCCAACTGAAAGCGCAATGCTCTCGAGGGGCTCTCGTGGATATTCGTAGATTTCAGTCGCGGTTTGAATTTCGGATGGGGTCATCTTGTCGGCGGGGTCCCACTCCTGTTTATATTTCGTAGATGGTGACGTGGAGCGTGAGAGACGCGGTGTGCCTGCTGCCCACGGTTACGGTTCCGACCGACGGACGGTGGGACACCCTCCCTGGACCCGGGCTTTTTAACGGTTAGAGGGCCCGGCTTCTGTACCGGCCACGGTAGCCAATTAGTCAGGACCTCAGTGTCATTCTTAGTAGAGAGCGATTTGGGCAATATATAAGTTTATAGGGCAATGCCCGAGGAGGAGGGTGTTTTGGGAAATAACTAGCCGACGAGGAGAGCGGAGCCCAATGAGGATGCCTATTAGAGCTTCCCCACCATGCGCTCAAATTTTCATGTAACCAAAAATTGTGGTGTGAATGAGTGCGTTGCTTTCAAGCTCCACCACATAGCCATTGCAAGCTTTCTAGATTTCAAAGGCAACACTACATCTATGCGTCCACAGTATTTTCACAATATTTTGAGAGCACGTAACGACTCAAAACAATTGACTCTCGAAGAATCATTCCCTACCATTCAACAAAGATCAAGCATCTACAAGGTGTCACACAAGGGCAATAGCAACAATATCACTGATGACAAAAATGGAAATTAGATAAAATTTTGAAGCGGTTTGATGCATGCATATTGTGGAGTGGTTTTATGAGAAGTGGAGTGCTTCTTGAACTTGTCCTGCAAATGAACTCTCAAAAATTGATTTCACAATAGCTATCAAGTGAACACAGTAGAAGTGCTCTTATTTCCCAAAACACCTAACGACAAGGAGCCATTACTCGACATAAATCACGAGCAAAAGGATGAGAAATTGAAGTCAAATGAGTAATCTGTAATGGCCATTTATGCAAGAAAACCCATGCAATCGAGCCATTACAAAAATTCTAAACTCTGTAAAGAGCCCTTCAAAATTCCTTTTTTGATGCCCCAAAGTGCAATTAAAAAAAAAATTTTAAATTCTTTTTAAAAAAAGTATTTTTAAAATGTAATAATAATAAATAATAAAAATTCTGATGTGGCGTTGACGTGGCACAAGTAGTGCCACATCAACAATGTTCATTAAAAAAATTTTAAAAACCGTAGAATTCCTCTTTAATTGCACTAGGGGGGGGGGGCGAAACTCGCAGCCCTTTCAAGGGCTGAAAATTTTCCTAATGATTATGCTACATAAGCCTCCTAGGAAATGAACAAGGAATTTCCTCGAAGTGGTCTATAGTAGTGTTGACCAATGAGATGGATGAATGATTGTGTATTTGTAACGAATGATTAGGTTCAGATTTTTAGAAAATTTTGATTTTGATTTGAAATGAAGTAAGCTTCTATATGTAAAATCATAGAAATCAATATAGCATATTGCATTCCGGATCCTCATTATGCTCTTTTTAGATGCAATACTAAAGTATGTGCACCTATAATCAATATTATCTAAAATACAACACCTACTTTGGGACCAAAAAAAATGGTATCCTTTCTAGATATCAATTACTCAAAATCAAAACAACCAAAACACAAAAGTCTATAAAAGACTTCTAGATGGTTTGGGGCACACTTAAAGACAATACTTCAAAATTCATAATTTATTCATACAATGTCCAAATAATGCAGTCTAAAGTGTATTGGGATAATCTTCAACTACTACTAAGATCTAATAAAAATAAATTATGGTCAATGAAAGCAACTATTAATTGAATTGTAAATAGTGATGATTATATGTGTACATATTTTGTAGGAAGCATTTCCCTTGCTAGCAAGTCTTTGGAATTAGTCTACTTCATCCATTGGGAAAGCATTTTTTCCTAAATATTTAGGCTCTTTTTTATTAAATCCTTTAACATTGGTACTCATACATCTACAATTATCTTGATTCTTGATTCTAATGGATTTGATAACTTTAAATCATTGCTATGATAATTCTAGAGATTTTTTTACAATTTCAAGAATATTATTGGATGTGTTATGTTGGCTACTTTTGTAAATTAGATTTTGAGATTGATCTTCCATTCATTTTGAGAGAAATTGTTTGTTTTGTTGTAGGGACTAGCATGTTTAAAAAACAAGTAGGTATATTGTGGACTCAAAAGTGGTGCATTCAACATTACAAGGGAAAAAAAGGATCTATTCTATATTTAGACAATGTTATAGAAATCTCTTGTTTGTTTTCATTTTTTTGAAGGGATGTCCATTATACTAGGAAATCCTATAAAATTATGCATAATTTGCATCTAGTTTTACCACTAACATCCTTTTCTTCAAGGCTAGAGATTGGTAGATTTCAACAATGATTCTTAGCTATCTACAAGCTTGTAAAGTTTTAAGATTGGATCATGTGAATATTTATCTATATGTTATAGTGATTTTATGGACAAAGTTATTGTTTTTTTCCAAAAATTATGAAACCTACAACAATAGCAAAAATGTTACATAAAACTTATATGAATTTGTGGCCTTTGTAACTTTATTTCATAGTGGAATTGAGATGTCATTTGGATTGACAGATCATAACTTAAAGTAAGCAATGAAATTATTTTTACTAAAGTAAAACTATCTAATTCCATTCACTCTCCATTTATGTCAAATAGAAGTCAATTGAAGTAATATTAAACTAGTACTACTAATATGACCTCAAACCAGTCACTTTGAATGGCTTATACTTTATAAATGTCTCTTTATGGTTGTAAATTCCACTAACTACTTTTCAATGGATGGTTTTGGATCTTTGTTAAGGCACATCCAACATGCTTTTATTAACTAATTTGACGTTTCTTCCAGCCTTGACTTTGTGATTTTGACTCCATTTATACATACGAATTTAACCCTAAAATGTTGTCTAGGATGCAAAACATTTTTGGAATGACTTCACCTAAGATTGTAGGATAGAAGAGAGATATTTTTTGGTCCATATTTTTCAAATGTTGCTTGAGTACATTTCAAAGAATATTGTTGCAAATTCCTTCAATATGGTATCATTGACTTTTCAAAGGAAGAAGAACATTAGAAGATTTTTGAGGGCATTGGAGACTGTGGGTTCTCCAACCCTAAAAACACTGCAAATGCAACGAGTAGTGCAATCTAACATGGCCAAGATTGTGCCACTTCATTTCTCAAAAAAAAAATTTTAATTTAAACTTTTTTCTAATTTTAAGAATTGATTTTTTTTTGGAATTTTTTGGAATTTTTTTTTGATAGTTAGCCATTCCCTTTGTTGTAGAGGATAGCAAGGGGAACAAATCTAAAACAAGCTTCCAATGCCCTCAAAAATCTTCTAATGACTTAATTTTTGTAGAGTATTTTGACCAATTTTTGCTATTATTCTTGAATAGTGTAAATTTTATCCACACAAATGACACTTTTGAATTCGAGTCCAATTACTGAAATGAAGTTTATCAAGTGCATTTTCTACTTTGACTAGAAATTTTGAAAAATTCATAAGTTCTAATATTTTATAGCCATTAGAACTTTGGGCATATTAAACTTGGTTTCTTGATTTTCTAATTTTAGAGCAATTTTGGTTTAGAGATTGATGATATCCACTATAATATACAGTTATGGTGAAAATTTCAAATTTTTGGGGTACATTATGTCGAATAATATGAATTTTCTTCATTTTTTTCTTGAAAAATTCACAATAATTTCAATTTTTTTCCAAAAAATTTGAAAATTTTATGAATCATAGTACATATATGACTTCATCTCTAAAAAGTAAATATCAAATTTTTCATTTATATCTTGAGTTGCCAAATGGAAGTAAATAGAGTGAAGCTTCAAATCACTGGTAATACGGATCCATCCTTCCAAGGTTAACCTTTATAATTTTATGGCTATGGTTTCAACAAAAATGCTTGAAAATTGCCATTTTCAATACAAGTACCAAATTTTTGAAAAAAAACTATTTTTGACACATGTAACTATAGGATCTTGTGGTGTGCTAACTTGAAATCATGTGATAACAATTTTAGAGATTTCTACCATATAGATTGCAAGACATCAGCATTCAAATTTCCTAAAATCATTTTTTTGCTATGCAGAAAAAGGAGAGCTGCACTTCATAAGCTTACTTTTCTATGAAAAAATGTTTGAATTGGTGGCGCTTTTTGGGATTCATTTTCATAGACAAGTTGGATACATGATTGAAAAATTTCACATCATTTGGAATTGTATAGCATATAGGAAAAAAATAGTAAGTAGAAAAAAATAGAGTATAATTTTAAATACAAGATTGCTAAGAATTTTGTTATGGAATTGAAAAATCCCAATCCCAATGGTTGAAATATTGTAATAAACAATCTATACCCTATGATTTTATTCTTTTCAAAAAATATTGAAAGTTGAATTTAATAAAGGACTTCAAAGTTTATTTTACAATAGTGAATCCATAACTACTTGCAAACAAAAACTCCTCATAATTTTCATCTCATTAATCAAAATTGAATGATTCAAAGCTTTTCATGTATATAGAAATCTTGAAAACCAATTTTTATTTTATTTTATTTTAAAAAGTGATTTTTTCTTATATATATAGTTTGCCCATTTACAAAAAGTAACATATTAGGCCATAAATTTTTATTCATATTTCCAAATGTCATGAATTTTTATGTGCATGAAAGATATTCCTCGTCCACACCTTCTATTAAAATTTCAGCCTAAACTATGCAAATATTCATTCACACTAGCATGCCCAAAATTGCCTTGTTCCTAAAATATGCATGCCAATCCTTTAGGGGTTAAATGAATAGTAATAGATCAATTTCTAGCTACCTTATTCTTCATTTTTGTCTATGGTCAACTCTTTCTCAAATCAATGGCTCAATATAATTAATGGTAAACCAAACCACAATTTGTCAAAGGAAGAGGGGTGTCAAAAGAAGGTTTAACTAAGAATAGTACAAAAGAAACACGGCACCAAACTCCATCATATCCAATTTGGTTGCTTCAAGGTAAGTTTCATCATGTATTTTTTCCAATTTCGACTCTTGATCCCATATTTGGCATACACTTTACAATTAACTATTATCTCAAACTACCCTACGTGAAGATCAAATTCAACATAAATTATGTCACTTTCATATATTTTTAAAGTGCCACATGTCATCTTGTGATTGGTGTGAGGCGACATACCCCTTCACAATTCCATGAGGAAATTCAGACTTTACCTTGGTACCGGTAGTTCCTTTTTTGAATTTTGTCAACTACCTTAGTGGCTGATCTCCCACTGGTTTTCTTTTTTGAATTTTGTCAACTTGCCACATGTCCCTACCTCCTACAGGCTTGACCTTGGGATGAATTTTTATTTATTTTTATTTTCTTGAAACCCTTTGGTTGAATTTTCAAGACACAACAGTGACCGAATATTTTCTTCCTTTTTGATCTGAAGTTGACTACGGAGAATTGAACATCAAGCCTTTGGAATATTCTCATGTCAATCAAATGTTGGGGGGCCCAAATCCGGTGGCAAAAAAAAGAAAAAAGAAAGGAAATAAAAAGGAAAAAGGGACAAAAAGAGACAGGCTGCCTGCACCACCAGATAAACTCAACACTGGCAGGGGCTCCAGTTATGGCGGTATCTATTATTGAGCTTTTTTTTTCTTTTTTTTTTCTTTTTTTTTCCTTTTTAACAAATGGGAGACCCCTATTATTGAGCTTCGAGGGAACTCACTCATCATGGTTCTTCATGGAACTCAGATCTCCGTCGTGGAGGTTTTAATAATAAGTTTATTGTTTTTTCAAAATGGTATAGTTTATGTGTATGTCAACGTTCCAATTGGTTTTTGAATTTCTGGCTATCAGCTGGCCAATCTAACGTAATAATCTTAAATTGGTGTGGATTTTAATTTAGGCTTCTGCTAATGGCCGAAGGTGGGTAACTGGGTCCCCACCCTGGAAAAAATCACGTTTTTGCTATTGGGCCTAGGTGGCATTGCAGGAATTCTGAAACCAAGGGAGGGCTACGAAGTCTGCACCCCTGCGGTGCAATTATGAAAAAAGAATATTGTTTTTTTTTAATTTTTTTAGAAATTTGGAATCTGATGTGGCACTAATTGGTGCTGCATCAGCACTATGTCAGAATGACTATTTTTTAATTTTTAAAATATTTTTAAAATACATATATTTTTTCTATTTCTTCACCATGGGGGGCCAAAAATAAAAAAAACTCATAGCCTTCCTTTGGCCTCAACATTCCTATAATGTTACAATTATCAAACTTGTTAAATTTTTCATATTTTTTTGTTGGCAAATGAAAGGAAGTTCCAATGTACCAAAGAAGGATCAAAGTTCTTTTGGATAGATTGTTTTTAAATCAATTCTTTCAAATAGGTACATATTGATTTTGGAGATGGTTTTGGATTGTTATAAGGTAGAAGCACCTAAATGCAACACTTTATTCTAAATTTACAAATCTTGAGGGGAACTATAGAATAAAATGATGTGCATTTGTTAGGAAATGGTTTAGGAAACCAACAAAATTAGTTTCATATTTTTCTAACGTTGTATGAATATAATTTGAATTAATGAAAAAAATTGTGTAGATGCACCTACTCTAAACGTGGACACTAGACCAACACCAAAGTAAACATAGAAACACCCAACAACAACACACTCTAAGCTTTGATCATGTGTAGATGATTGGCTAATGCAAGTGAAAGCGACAACTTCTTGGAACCCCACCTATCTATTTTAGAATCCCTCTCATTTACTTTGGGTTCACTTGTGCTTGGATTTAAGTCATTTTTTGATGTCAAAGAACAACTAATATTACATTTGGGTGCTTCTGCCTTAGTGGCGCAATTGAAGATGCCTACCTTATCTCCACTATGATATAAGGTCTTGAACAAGTGGTTGTTGCATGCCTTCGAGTATTGAGAAAGGAGCATGGTATTGTTTCTACTCTATTACATTCATCTCTAAATGATTCATTAAAAACAATAAGAATGTTATTTTTTTTAAATTAAAAATTACTTTCACATCCAAATAAAAAAATTACCTTTTTATCATTAGAATATGAAATAAAAGTATTTGAAGATTAGCCTCTAAAAGCCCAAGGGGTTTGGACAAAACGCAAATGTGTTATGAAACATAAATTCTATAACTCTTTTGAAGTTTGCATTGATGGAAATAATGTTGAAACATGAAAAGTAGAAAGTATATCTACTATCAAAACTATAAAACTATTTTTAGATTCTTTTAAAATGAATTTTGAAGATATAACTTTAAAATTCATCAAAAATACAATTTTTCTTTTTAGCATTTGAATTTTTTTACTGGTAAAAATTGTGGTTTCTATTAATTTGTGGAAAATGCCTACAATCTAGTAATGATAACACCAATACTTTTTCTAAATTTTAAATTCTTCAACACTAAGCAAATTCTAAACACTTTGTACTATTTCTCTCGTAAATTTTGTTTGACTATAATAATTTTAGTTTTGAACAGAAAGAAAGACAATCCAATTTTTTTTTTTTAAATAATAATTGAAATTTTTTATACCTAAAAATGTTGCTTGAAGTCAGATAGTGACCAAAAAATGGTCACTTGGGTGTTTAGGAGTTAAAGTTTCTTCTGTAAGCCTACATTTTAAAATTTTGGTAGACATGTTAGGAACTATTGGAAAGTTTTGTTTTTTATTTGACATACAAAATATATAAATTAAAAATATAAATCCTTCAACTAAACAAAATATATAAATTATAAGTAGAAGATTACATTCATGTGGTTGAATTTTCATTTTTAATTATCAAATGCAAAGATTTCAATTTACAAATCGTTCATTTAAAAAACAAAAAATAAGTTATTCACACATGAATTTTAGAAAGATAATGCAAAATCATGAGATTGAAGGGTATACTAAAAGATGCAATGGCCTTCTCATTTGTAGTCTTCTAGAACTTGATATAATTGTTATATCTTATATAATCAGAAGTTTGACATTTCTATTAAGTACAAAATGAATATGTGTACTAGTTGAGTATATTAACAATCATACCAAAATTTTAAATTTTAAAATGTATGTTTCATATTTCTAATATTTTTAATAAATATATTTTTGGTCAAATATATAAAATAACTTCTTTCAAAATTGAAAATCCAACATGCAAATGGAAAATCACAATTTTTCAATACTATCCTTTTTACAAATGAAGTGGGAAAAAATTATAAATTCATGTTCAAGGTATGAATATCCATTTATTTATCATTACAACCAAAATATAAATCCCTACAATTGGCTAAAAAGAGACATTAAAACCTAAACATTGATGACATAAGATATATACAATTAATCAAAAAAAGCCTTTGACAATCTAATATCAATTTTGGTATACCTACAAACTATACTATGATTCATCAACTTAACTTGTAAATGCTAAAAGTCTTTTTTGAGATTCTAAGAATTTGCTCTAAATTGAACAAAAAGTCAACATTTTAATAAGTTAAATCAATTTTATTTGAATTGTAATTGTACAAATTCAAACTAGATGTACTGAAGATTACATTGAAAAAGAAAACACAATAACATCACTTACAAATTGGAAGATTATAATGTTTGATCATAAAAGTGTGTTGACACTATGAAAATGATTTGAAGTCTTTCAATCTTCTTTTCACATGTCACATCTAAGAAAGTTGATCACCCAAAAAATATGAGGTTAAAGGACATGACATGCATAACTCCAATCAATTTATGGCTATTCAAAATCTATTCTACATTTTTTTAAATGAATTTCTAATTATTTCTCCTAACCACCAAAGAGAGTGCATAAAGACATGATAAAGAGCTTGTCAAGTGTGAAGAGGATTCTAGACCACCAGGGAAATTCCCACAAGCCATAAGCATGTTGGTTGTACTTCCCCCAAATTGGTAAAAATATTCCATAACATACTGACATAACTAATTCCTAGACACACATCTCATCATACTATTCATTGCAGATACTCCCTCTGTCTCAAAATAAATCTGTATAACTCCCCCAGTTCCCCACAAGAAACCATGGCTTTATCTTGAGACAGAGGAAATAAACCCAAATACAAAGATCAACTTACAAACCAATCCAAATTAAAAACAACATGCCACTGGTTTTCTTCCATACAACACAAACATCATCTTACAATACATCTATAGCACATCTCAAACTCCCACTAACAGCACTAAAAACTTCCATAACCTATATCAAACATCACACAGTCTAATTTTAATAAAAAAAATGCTGTTCACAAACCAGCTCAAAATAGAACATTCAAAACTTTCGATGTTAATGTATGTAATCTGGATGGATCCAAGAAGAAAGCTGGTTGCTGCGAAACCCTTGATGTCACTGAATGATTATTGCCACAAACAGGGCATTGAATTGATGAAGGGTGAGAATCCCACCATTGTGAATCAAAGATGCAGCTTTTCCAAACTCCAGTACTACATCAGTGTCATACCCAAATTACAGACTAGGGTTTTCGGAACCAACAGTGCGTTCTCTCCTGCAATCTCGAAACGTAGAGACAGAGAACGGTTGGTGTCATTGATGGTGCAAAATTAGGGTTATGTTACCACTATACTTTGAAGCCCTCCTGTCGCAGGCATTGCTTGTGGGCTTCAATCCATTTGGTGCAAGCGTCCTCTCCGTGTTCCACGACGCATTCGTCTCGCAGCTTCTTGGTCTCTGGACACGCACAGCATATCTTCTTCTTGGGCGCCTCCGCAGGGGCGACCAGAGGAGCAGGAATTGGCTTTCCAACATCTTGACTTGTGGCGTTTCCCATAGTGGTTCAATTAAAATGCTCCTCCAGCAAAACTGAAATTGCAACAGTAATGTCAATATTCTTATCACAAACACAAACCTAGTGTAGAGAGACTACCATCGTATAAAACATTGCAACGGAATAATATACAACGCCAGCCAAAATTAGATTGCAAACGCGTGCAATCCAATTAACATGATATGTCGTTTGCAAGATTGACCTTTCGAAGGAAATTAAGTGACCATAAACAATTTGCACACCGGCAGCGAAATAGATACACTAACTACAGCCAGAATTGAACTGTAAATGCATAGCCTCCAAACGAACTTACTATGTCAAAAAAAGCATCGCGGAATGAAAACCCTAAACCCTAATCACAGACTTGCAACGCTAGAAGATATCGGAAAAACGATGTTGGCAAGATCAACTGCCGCCTTTCGAAGGACACTGAGTGAAGGGAAGCGCACGGTAACGAGAGCGAGAACATTGCGCTTACCTAATTACACCTGCTATGAACTGAGCAGCTCCCAATTGGCTTCAGAGTGTAATACACCAACATCACCTAAAATTGAATTGCAAACAAGAGCGAACCAAATTAACTTCCTGTGTCACAGAGAATACCATCGAGATTGGAAAACCCTAAACCCTAATCGCAGAAACGTAACGTCCGGAAGGCATCAGAAGACACGTTGGCACAGTTAATTCTGTCCTTTACAAAAGAAAATTAAGCGACCAGATGTGCACGGTAACGAGAGCGACAACACTGCACTCACCTAATTTCACCTGCAATGGAGTAAATTAGTATAACTCCCAACTGCCTTCAGAATACTGGTATTGACTGAACGAGAACGGACAACTGAAGTTTGCAAGCAGAGCGAAATAGCTGTAGAAAGTCAGTCAGAGACTATAAGGGGATGGACACATGTTGGGTTTACACTTTACAGTTTCCACATAAACCCTAGAATGGATATTCTTGGCATTTCTTGCAGTCCAAGGCCTACTTAGGGGGGTACGTGAGTACGTCCTCTGTTGCCACAATGCCACTGTACTACTTGTCAAAGTACTATAGCAGGTAGGCCGGTAGGCTTGAATTGTACTGCATAAAAGCTTAACTTAGGCATTCCTGAAATACCTGTTCAGTCCTGCACGGCTGCACCTGTCACCGCATAGATTGATCAGTCTTAGCGAAGGGTCGCTGATTTAGGGTTAACAAGCGATGACGCTTTCGATCATGGATGAGACATGCTGGTAGCTTCGTTGATATCGTGGAAAAACCAAGTTCTAAGGTCTTTCCTCTACATGATAAGGAGGATTAGATTTTTTTTTGTGTGCAGATCACTGTCGCGAAGTTGTGATTGTCAGTTATTTGTGATGGTTACTGAATTAGGATTTGTGATGATGTCTTGAGCACTATCAGATTAGATTACCGGTAGTTTATAGGTGAAAGACGCTTGCTGTACTAGCGATACGCTCCAGTATTTGCTATTTATATGTGCTTGATTCGGGTCAAATTTGGACCTGGAGATTGATCCTTCAGGGAGCGGGCGATCGATGTTATAATTGGAGATTCGCTTTGACTTATTTCTGCTGAAGCAGCTTTTCTTTGCTTCTGATTTCTCAATTCGTTCTTCGCTGCATCAAGGTTCCAGGAATTTCAGGAATCAGGGTTTAGGGTTTTAAGATTTAGGGTTCTGTAGTTGATAGAGCAATTCGTTCCCGGTATTCTCGGTAACCTTTCTCAGGTGAATGAATTGAAGGCATTTCATCGAGACTAAGGTATATTGCGACTCAGCTATTGTTGCATTTTGGGTACAAATCATGGCGATGTTCAGAAAGCTGTTGGATCGTGATTTAGTCCTGATTATGTAGCAGTTCGAAGATTATGGAACAGTGTCGTGTTTTGAGAGACCAACTCATTGATTTCTTTGTGTCTCAAAGTCAATGTGGCGAACTCCAGATGAGACGAGTTGAAGGACGTGAAGAAGACTCGGCGTGGAGCTTGTGATCGGATCCAGTGCGTGGCTGGTTCGAGTAGTTGAAAGGATGGATTTCTGTCCAACATGTGCGAATCTGCTGTTGGTAGAGAATCCCAGTATGGGTCGTCCCCTTCGCTACTTCTGCCCGACTTGCCCGTACATCTACGTCATTGACCGAAAGGTAGTAATGCATCTCCTCCTGTTTAGTTTCTACGTGCATTGATCTGGAAATTCAGTCATGTGTGGGGATTATCCTGCAATGGATGCTCACATCCCTCATGTAGTGGCATACTCTTTGGGCGTCGTTGCAATTTATGTCTCTCATCTGTCAAGACATTGATGACCCTACCGGGGTGAGAGTTTGCAATCCAACTAGGTATTTTGAATTACCGTAGTGACTCTGCGGTGCTTCATTTCTGTGCACTCGAATCTCTTTTTAGCCTTTTGAATGTGATACTTGTGCCGCAAAATCAGATGACTCAGAACTCGAATATGACGATACCATCTTGTATTCTAGCCGATGTTGTGCTGAAGCTACTAGATGTCTTGAGATTTGTTCAAAACGTTGTGCATCAGCCTTACGCTGGTAGTAAGCCGTTTTGACTAGTGTTTTGCAATTTGTGTCCCTCATTTGCAAAGCTTGGGACGAAGGTGTCTCGTTAGATATCCCAGAACCACAGAATTATTGGCAGGTTTGACAGAACACTGGTTAAACAAAAGCCTGAACCTCAGGTAGATTCTTTGGGACAGGAGTATAGAGGACCCGCTCATGCAGACCTGGCATTCTGTAGGGTATCCAAGCCGACAAAGTCCTATGCGAAGTATAAAGGACCCTAGTGTATTTATAAAAACCAGAAGTCAATGAAATTCTAGGGACCCCCCTTTTTGTGAATTTCTGATTAGTCCCTACGCGGGACAACTTTCTCGGCCTACAGACCATTCTAGCCTTATTTCAGACCTTACTCGCTCCGTAGTGGTTTATGAGGGTCTTCGAAGCATCAGGCCTCGAGGAAGAAACCCTGTAGTACACTGGATTTCCTCCTCCAGGTCCTCTACAATGCAAACTGGCCGACTCTTTATCTTTCTCAACAATGCACGTCAGCTTATATTATCGAGATGATGCCGTGCAAGTGAGACTACTTTATTTTTTCTGATGGTTAAGGTGACGGATTTTACAGGTTAGCAAGAAACTGAAACTGAAGAACAAAGAAGTGGACGATGTCCTCGGTGGGGAGGATGCTTGGAAGAATGTTGATCGCACCCCAGGTGATTTTGAGATGACAGTCCTTCTTTGTCACAATAAAATTCAACTGATATCATATTAATTGTTTGGATAAATCAACTGTATGTGAAGTTTCTTGAGCCCTGAACTAGGATTCTCTAGCTAACTAATGCGCGTCATCACTAATACGCTGTGAATATTTATTGGAATGGTGTTTTTGCAGTGACTTGCCCGAATTGCAGCCACGGGCAGGCCTACTTCATGCAGATTCAAATCAGATCTGCGGATGAACCCATGACAACATTCTACAAATGCTGCAACATCGATTGCAATCACCGATGGAAGGAAAATTGAGCATCAATTCAGAGTCGAGCTCTCATTTTTGTTCATTTCCTTAAGCTCAGATACGTATTTGCGTGTGCAGAGTATGAGATGTTGCAGGTCAGTATTAATCAATCTCTAGTTTCGCCAGATCAACTTTTGTGGAAGTTGCTTACTTTCACTTCTTCGGTACCACCACTCTCCACCTGAATTCAACGCAACTATGACTTTCTTTGTCATAATAAATGGTTTTCATTCAGTACATGGTTCACCATGAGTGCGAATCAAATAAATCCTGAGTGCTCAAAGTAGAAGGCGAAAGTCCATTTCGCAAGGTAACACTCAAATCATCGTAACTTTGAAACATTCTTCTGTTGTTTAAAAGTGGTGGACATTATTTCTTCTCTCTATTGATACATTTTCCCTCCTTCCTTTTGAGTCTCTTGTATAATTTATTCACGTTCTACAGATCTGGAAGCAGACACTTTTGGCCATGTAGGCAAAGAGGGGTTAACATTGCATGCTGGTCATAGTTGACCTATCACAACATAAGGAGTTTTTTAAGGAAAGTTCATGTAGGAAGAGTTTTAGCAATGACTTCATATGTGATCTTTGGGGTAAGATCTTAAGTTAAATTTATTGAAAATATATGTATTTTTAGTAAATTTTTTACTAAAAATCTTCCTATTGGTTACTAATAAAATTCTTCCTACTTGGACTGCTTAAAACTTTGCATGTTTTGATAGTAGATAAATGACTTCCATGAGATTGTTAAAATGAAGGAAGTGCTTATTCATCTAGGAATTTGATAATTTTTTATTGACTTCTTTGATGATAGGGTCACATTTTTGTAGGGAGAAAAAATTATAAAAAATAAGTGTAGTACTACAAAATATCTATATCATTGATATATAGTATTCTTCTTTCTATCTATCTATATTTTAGAATTATCCTACAAGTCATTTATTGTTTTTGTACCTTATGTTTTCACTTTGTTCACCTAAAAATATGTATATTTGAAATTTGATGAAATGATTTAGTTGTCATCATAGCACCTTTGTAATTCAAATCTTCAATCAAAGAAAATCATAGAAATGAGATATTGAGGTTAGAAGATAAAAATCAATTGACTTCCTTTGTAATCCTTAAAGGACATTGCATGTCCTTGGTTTGATCAAACTTCATTAGATTTCTATATTAAAATATATATTTCAAAATTTAATCTCATTTTTTCATAGGTTATTGGGTTAACCTTGTAAGCTTGTTGAATGCAAAAAGTGGCTTATAAAAGAATAAAAGGATGAAGAAATTGCAATTAATCATCTAGTTGGTGGTGGTGGAGACTTCTTTGGGTGTGATTTTGAAGATAATGGTGGAGATCCCCTCAGTCCAATGATAACCTTGAGGTTGGAATAGCTTTAGTTAAGTTTTTGATTGAACTTTAGGGTTTTTGTAACAAATAACTAAATTTTAAAACTACACAACTAAAGTTGAAGTCTATCGAGAATTAAGTGTGTTTTCAATTGACAAAGTTGAAATGTTTTTTGAAGAAACCAGTGGGAACCTTTGGGGTTCAATCAAAACAAAGGTTTAAATTTGGAGTTTAAAAAAAATGAGAGAGTTGAAAGGTTTTGAAGCAACCAATGAGATTTATATAAATGAAGGGAATATAAGGTCCATCTTTACAACTACTAGGTTTGGATCACTACTAGAGGTCCCTTCAAAACCAAGAGAAAATAAAGAGAATTGTGTAGGATTGTACACAAAGACGTTTTTTGGGACATGAATTATTTGCAAATGAAATATTCTAGAAGTGTGTGTTAGTTTTTTTCTGTATTTTTTGCTTTTCGTCTTCAACATGTACTTTATGTTGATTTCCAGCTTGTACGGGTTTTAGAATTTTTTATTCTTTTTATTTAGCTTTCAGGTTGTACTTTTTTTTGATGATTTTGAAGGAATTTCGAACGTAAATTTCGTATCCATCAACCTTGGAGTATTCAATGCTACTTTCAGTATTCAATAAAATAAAATTCATTCTACGAGTCATTAGAATCATTGGACATATATGACTCCAAAGTCCAAACCAACATGCATTACATAGAAACAACATGCTCAATTCAATAAGTAAATTGCGTTTCAATTTCCATTACTCTGCATTTTTTTGATACACATTCTATTTTCAAGAATACTTTACACATTGAAAAAAACAAAACAGAAGATGATCTTGCATACGATCTGCCTGAAGCTACTTGTACTGAACATTTTGTTATGCACACCTACTTATATATGCAGAGCTATCTAAACTAAATTTATGCACACTTGTTAGCTTCAGAAATTTCTATCTAAACCTTTTTTCTTTTTCCATTATTGTGTCTTCCATACTGCTCCATATTTTTGACTTCCACGTTGCAGATGCCACACATCAGAATTGGCATAAACTTCCCATTTTGCAGAAATCCATTTCTGCAAAGTATCACATCCAGCACAACTTTTCCACACTCATGGCCATTCCATTATAATAACTTTGTCATTGTCAACAACTTAAGATTTAAATTTGAATTCAATTGCAAGAACATATAACTTGTACTTCAACATTTCACTGCTCAACTTATGAAACATGTCTTCGTAAACTATTGATGGACTTGTTCTACCTTCGATACTCAAAATCTAGAAGAAGTGAATTAAGAAAGGTACCTCAAGAAATGAGAAACCGTTCCCCAACGCATATAATTCCTTCACTTGCCTCAGTCATGGTACTTCTATACTGCTTGATTTGTAATGCTTCAATTTCTCTAATGACACCATTTGATGCTCATCCCCAAACTCCAATTTACATGTAGTTCTCTTCAATATTTAATAACATTTTCTTTCCACCAATCTGCATTGGCATAAACTCGAATACATTTAAAAATATAAATACCTTCAAAGATGGTGAAGTATCATTGTTCACTTGGTCAACATATGGCTTTAGTAAGTGAACTCTATCCACAAAAAGGATACACAAGACATTGAAAACTTTAGAAAATCAGACAACCAAAACTAATTTATGACTCTATAATGTGCATTTCCGCTAAAAATTTGAAAACCAACAGCACAAATCCTAAACCGTCTACAATGCCAGACATGACACTACATGTCCATGACGTCGCTATTTTACCGCTATATACATCTCCAGAATACGGTACACTAAGATATTCATAGATATACATAAGACGTCATCATAATTTGGCATTTTTCCACTTTAAGTACCTCTGTTACATTTTCCATTTTCGAGTTCAAAGACTAGGACAAAACTTTCTGATTCCATACTTCCATACTTCAATAAATATTGATTGAAAAAAAAATTGTACTTTTTTCTATAAATAATCAGAGGCTCGATCATACCATTCATAATATTACATTTCCTACAAAAAGCTCCTTGCCTTCAAAACATTGTGAAGATAGGTAGTCCGATGCCCAAAACATGTCTCCAAATTGAAGTCATCTTTGCAAACTAGAAAATGAAGACAAATACAAATTACATCCTCATTTTCAAACACGACAAACACAAAAATTGACTTCCTGTTTCAAATTTATATATCACTTTGTTGCACTTGAGAATGCAAAGTCATGCAATGCTTTACTTGAGTTCATACTAAAAATCTAGCACTCTAAGACTATAGTTATCATGCTCTCAAAGAGCAACACTATAATCGAAGACGCAAAACAACAGTACATAATGAATAGAAGTTCATGTCCACCTTCTTAGGTAGCTAATATGGCAGTCATTAAGCAATTCCGTCAAACACATTCCATGATTTCTAGCAACTTCAGTGATATTAAAAAAATGCAAGTACGAAAACTAAATCTTCCAATAGCCTTTGCCCTTTCAAACAAATGATCATTCCCTTTCAATTGCTAGAATTGTTCACTTCCACCTACCTATTCATACAAACAATATTACAATTGTACCACTATAGGTTGACTTTGTAGTAAGTAAGATGACAGCTGCACTAGCATTGCCGCATGAAAATAACGAAATGCATATATAAGGTTATCTTATTCAATCTCTCAACATTATTGTCTTTAACGTCATCAGCATGTCTAATGACTATAATACTCTTGTATTTGCATAGAAGCTACAATTGAGGTCAAATTCCCTATTGCCACATACAAACATCCTTTGGTAATGAGATGCTCCTATGCAGGTACCTTTCCAACACTTGAACAGAGTGGAACGCTATTGTCTTCAACTTCTACTTGAATCCTTTGACGACAATCTTCTTTGTGTTTGTTCTTCTTCCTTACAAAAAAAGGACCTGTACAATGAGTGCATGAAAAACATATACTCATTAGTACAAGCTTGACAAGCTCAGTATTCCACAATCATACAATACCAATATGCAACAACATCCACCTATGTTGCAATGAACCCATTCAAACCATAATCTTTTTTTGGAATCATCGTCTCCACTACAACAGTTCGTTGTCAAAAAATTTCAAGAGATAAAGCATTTATACATGCTACTTCTTTACTTTAGTGCATACTAATCCTCTTATAAGCAATAGCTACAATCCAACCAATCCCACAGAAACCTTCATTCATACATTACAAACTCAAAATGTTTTCACCTCTGCTAAAAGAACATTGATTAAATTGTCAAAGGAGAACTCGTAATAGATGAATTGCAACACAAGACAAACAACTTGTTGAAGATGAAAGCCACACAATTTCCAAGAAAAGAAGAAAAAAATGCTAAGAAAAATACACACAATACTTACAGTAAAATGAACCACATTTTACTTGACTGGTCGCTCCAAACAAAACATCGAATGCACAAACCAAACATGTAGGAGTTTATGCCTCATTTTTGTTGATTTTGCATCCGCCATTTTGCCACCACGGCTCCATTGAAATGTTGCTCCTTTGACAGCAACATATCTGTACACATGCATTGTCAACCTCTAACATCACGTATTATGGTCTATCATTTTAACAAAATAAAACTACAAGAAAGGGTCTATGCCTTTTAAAAATAAAAGACCAAAGTTCGGAAAAGGACTTCCACAATTCCTTACCATGAATGTTGACCTGTAGAACAATGTCCCTCTCAATAATGCTCCCTTCCTCAGTCAGAGTCAAATGAGTCTCCTAGGTCTCTATCAAAAAATTCATTTTCATACAGTCTTTATTGGAAGACTTCCTCTCTTTCGATCTCCCTTGCTGTAATAGTATTGGTCTATCAGGAACATCCTTTGAAATGCTTTCAAGAAGATGGAGACCTTTGTAGTGGTTGCCACTCCCTCTTGCAAATAACGAGGACATTTTGTTCTCTTCAGCGGAATTATGTACTTGCCTACCTTGAACTTTTGGTCTTAAAACAACCCTCCAACTTGGCAATTCCGTAGCCTCACTAAAAAACACCTTCTGGCAATGTTTAGGAAAGGCAAATGATTCTTTCCCAAAATGTTGACATGATTAGAAATTAGCAAGTGTGAAGCCCCACTTATCCTTCTTCTCAGTTGCATTTGGTCTACGGTAATGAGCTCTCATCCATTGACAGACAAAAACCACTACACATGTGCACTTGTAATCCAACTCTACAATTTCCTCCAATTCCCCTATGTACTCTACGTTTGCTTCTACAAGATTCCAATCCCTTGCACTCACCTTCCAAGGTTTGCTGAAAGTGGCCATAATGCTAGAGTCTTGACTTGCTAATTAACCTCTTCTTGTAACTTGCCACTCGGAAATGGGAGTCAAACGCCTACATGCTCTTGAACTTCTTGCACTTCACATTCGGTGGAATTGAAATGTCCATTACTACATCCGAAACTTCAACCCCTTCTACTACTGCCAACTCTACGTCTTCCGCAAACCACTTTGCAAAAAATGGGAACTCATATAAATTATTTGGAAATGGTGTTCCCCTTTTGCCAATTCGGTGTGGATGTCGTCTATGCCAAATCATCCTCTACTAGTCTCTTTCAGACTTGAGCTTCAAGTATCTTCTGCAACATGTCCAACATTTTCGTGAAGGTTAGAAACTTCATTCAATCCCCACCATATATAAAGGTTATGTGCTACTGAGACTATTATCTCAAGCATTATAGAGAGCACATTACCATTATATATTCATGCCTTCTATCAGGACCACAAAAGACATCCTATTTACAGTTACAAAGAACTCTCTCTTGCATGATACTTAGTACATTCCTTTGATCGTAAGTTTGCTAAGGCAGAATCGGTAAGCCATCACTTTGTATAAATTTTCTGTCTTTTGATGTTCATGTTACTTCAGTGATTTCATTTTCTTATTACACCGCTAACAGTAGTAAGAAAATAAATGAAGTTTAGCTTCATGTCCGCGCATGCTCGTACTACAACAACTTCCTTCATTTTTGCATGAATCTCAACAAGCTATCCTTCTTTTCTACTACAAGTTCTAAATAATTTAATGAGAAATCATTGGGATGTTGAATGCCAAACTTGACTATAGAAAATGAATTGCATTCTTCATCGATTTAATACCATAGCAATTATTTCTTCTCGTTTTTCGTATAGTTATCATTTCTTTACAAAATGAAGACTAAGTCTAATTTCTAAGGGTAAGTTGTGCAAATTTGCAACCTAGAAAACAACCTACATTTTGAAAGAAATGAAGGAAACTGAGAAAACTATAGGGGAGGGAAATCACTTACTCATGGTACTCTTTACAAAAACAGAAGTGTCTATTACAAAGTAGTGAAACAACTCTCTGCATTCTTTAGTCAATGCCCTTGTGATACTCTGACCTTCCAAAATTTTGTCATTTATTTTCGGATCCTCCTCAGACTCCTACACCCTTGAACAAGTGGCAATATAATCCAATATGTACTCTGTAACATATCCAACAACTTCTTCAACCTCATAGCCAACTGCCATACTCCTCCTTCCGGTTTGGCAAGGTTTCTCACAAAACCTTTTAGTTCCTTATAGTATCGCTCAAATGGATACATTTAACGATTTTGAACAGGACTGTAAATGAAAACCTCTTGGACTATGTGGTAGGGTAGATGCATCATAATATTGAATTCTGCTAATGGAAGTTGTTTTTCCAATAACACTATTGTCTCTACTACATCTTTTGGAAGGTTTTTTTTTGAGTCTTTGCTAATAACCTTATCACAAGCTCTTTAGAAAACACTACTCAATCTGATTATAGTAGATGCTAATTTTTGGTTCTTAATGTTTCTAACATACAAAGGGAGGATTTGCTGCATTATAACATGAAAATCATGAGATTTTAGCCCACATAGGTTTCCCTTTTGAATTTTTTGTCGAATGTTGGACACATACTGGCTCAGAGTTCTTAAAGTCCTCAATATTTGTAGAAATATGGCTTTGTTTGTAGGAAAAAGTACATACTTTGCGTTTGGCATGAAGAATTTACTGTTCCCTAGAGTCATTTCTTGAAGCTAGAAGTGACGTTGTAGCTATCGCTCTTGCAAATCTAGCCTAACTGCTACAATGTCATTTTCTCCCAATAAAAACTTCAATAAAGTCTTATATATGTTTTTTTCACAGTGCATGACGTCAAGGGTATGTTTGCAAGGAAGATCCTACTACAGAACATTAGAAATGGGTCACTCATTGCTTGTCATATAAGAAAGTCACAACCGTAGAAAATAATGACTACGCAAAGTAAAAGTGGACATTCATTAACCTCAATGTCCACATTCACTTCTTTTCACTTTGCCCAGTAGTTCCACTATAAGAAACCCGCGTTTTTGTATGCGTTTCACTGTAACGTGGCTTGTTTTTTTTTATGTCACTGCGTTTTTTGGAAAACACGCGCAGGAGGGTCAATTTTTTTTGATGTCATCGGAAACGCAGTCGTGGACAACAAGAAATATGTGGATGTCCTGTCGAATAGGGGTGTTCTTTACGACGTCAAAAAAAACGGACCCCGTTTTTTTTGACGTCATGAAAAACATGAATTCGCCATGTCAGCCACTGTTGTCTGTTTCACTGCGGGCAGATGCATTGCTGCCACAAAGTGGTCAGGGGGGGTGCTGCCCTAGATGAAAAAGCCTGAGTACAAGCTAGCAAGAGCTTGAGGGTCTCCACATGAGACTTTTTAGGTGGATGTGAAGTCATGAATGTAGGGTACAATGAAAATCACATATATGGGCACATTTTATTAATTAACAAGTGTGTTTTTAGGGTACAAGTCTACGCTAGGCCAAAATAAAAAGGATGCATGTCATTAATTATTTTAGACCCAAAAAAATTAAAGAGAGGAAAAAGAAATGGGGAGTGATTGGGATGGAGTCACAAAAGTGAAGTTACACCATTGGGTTGGGGATCATGAGTTGGGAAAAAAATTGGAGAGTCACTGGAAGTACTGGGATCACAGTGACATTATTCCATTGGGTTGGGGGCTCAAGTGCAATTTAATTGGACCCAAAAAAATGGGAAGTCACTTGTAGTCTTTAGAGTCAATTTATTCCATTGAACATTGGACTCTTCGAGTTTGGAAAATGAAGTGTGGAGTGATAGGAGGTCCCACTAACGAGTTTATTCCATTGGGTTGGGTTGGGCCGTTGGGGGGGGGGATTAAATGCAAAATGGGGAGTAATTAATTGGGAGTACCATGGAGGCAATAATAAATTCAAGAGATGGCCCAAAAAATTGGAGAGCGATTGGGACATGGTTTAGGCAATGATTTTCGGCCATTCATTTATATATACTTTTCATGATCTAAAATGTATAGGATTAACAAAGCTAGGGTGAATCGACCCAACCAATAATATTCTACCTTGAAAATTAGGGATTAGAAACAATGACAACTTCCACATATATACTTCTAGTACAATGTTTAGGTTTTAGAATGTATGCATACTGTTCAATTGAAAAGGGGAATGGCTCAATCAATCATCCAATTCCTCCACGAAAACTACATAGTGAAAAGAATGTATCCTTTTCAATTAATTAACTACATTGTCTCAATGTACTTATGATATCCCAAATTGGGGGGATAATCAAAATTTAAATAAATGGGCAATTGTCATAGGTACAACACTGTGACCGCTACATTTATTTTTAGATTAGATGACTGTATGCAAACCGGATTGTTGTAGAGTACTATACTGTTCTGGAAAAAATGTATGTGTCCTTTACAAAATTGAAAGTGCCTCATGCAAGATGAAAAATGCCAATTACATCAAATATTATGTTGAATTGTCATAAATTATTGTAGTGAGTGATTGTTAACTTGTTTGGGGGTATTGTATAGTGTTCATGCACTTTACTCTCATTCTAACCTCAACGATGATGTACTTAATTATCAAAATGGCATATGCCAAGTGTTTAAAATATAGGTAGGTAGAAGAATACAATCCAAATTGAAATATTCCACCCACAATATTTGGGAGTGCAAAAAAAAATTCATTGGAATAAACATGCCCTCCCTACTTGTAATTGTGAAAACAATACATGATAAAGTACCTATGTTGGAAAAGACCCCCACAATTTTGTAGAAAACTTTTTGACATACAAATGATCAAGGTTCTTCACCTTCGGAATAAGGCTTTGGTTTAGGATTGTTGGAAATGTATGGTTTCATAAAAAAACCCATAAGTAAAGATACCTCAACCAAATATATAGACATAAAAAAGGGGAGACCCTTCTCAATGGAATAGCAATGGTCTCATAACAATAATAGATTTGGCATACCCAAAAAAGGAAACAATGAAAACCATTAACTTGCAACCTCAAAAGGGTTGAAAAAAAATATAGAGACTGAAATTGAAACATTGCTCATACTGGCTCTTGCTTCCCTAATTCACTTACATGAAATTTACAAAATGCCACCTATTCCCTAGATAATCAAAAAGTGCTTGGACAAGACCGTTTACGCCTTTTCCCTCGATAAAATTAACACCCCCTTATGACAAAAAAAGGATTCTGTGCAATAACATGGCCAATGCTTGCTAAACATCACTTTCTCCACGCAAAGGAGGGATTCCAAAATATAGGTTCCTTTTAATACTATGGAATTGGTAAATTACATTCACTCTTGATTTCCACTTACATGTACCTAAGAGCCTCACTAAAAACTACATATATGATTGAGAAATAATTAATAATAGTACGCATATAAATGAATCATGCACTATTGATATGGGGCCAGTACAAGGTGCACACTTTTGTATTACACTTTGAATATCCTTGTCACATACGAGAAGTAGCCTGCTCAAAAGATGTTGTCGTCACCTTAGTTAACACATTACTCAAAACGTTGTCTTCAACGTCCATGAGGACGTCAGAAACCACAACAACTATGTGACTGACATGACGTTATACACAACATCATATAAAACATATACTGCCACTGTAATTCTATTCACCTATTCACTATGGGAATGGCCTTCCATCCCTACTGTTCTATAGTAGTGTCATCCTCGGTTGAAGACTCCACTGCTGTTGGGATGTGTATACCATCAAGGTGCCAGCTTGTATTTCCCTACAATTTCCCTACAAGGTGCCAACTTGTATCCTGAAATGCTCGGGGCATTTCATTTTAAGAAAGGACCATGGGGCCTAAAATACTACTTCGAATGGGGTGACCACAAAGCATGTGCAATTAAGTCATCCGTTTTAGATGAGAAACCAATTATCTTAGTATTGGGCATGACTGTATTCGTCATTTGTGAGGAGGTCGCCCTGTCCTCTGACCATAAAGGAGCATCACTACCCACATAGCTATATCCCTCCTGTCATATTCAATGTCATAAATGACGTCAACAATAACAGAAGATAACATTTCTTAGGGCCTCTACATAGTGTTAAGCCTGCCTCTAAGTAAATCTGCATGTCTAAGTAGACGAGCTCGTATAGAATAGGACATATTCCTGAACATGTACATGTCAGAAGTGACGTCACTCGCGACATCATCTTGAACATCATTCCATACATATGCAGAGCTGGAGCCCTAAAAAATTTCCACGTGTCCTATGGGGTTCGACAGCGACCACGGTGAAGACTGAGCCCTCCAACTACGCTCCATCTTGTTCCTACCGGCAATGCACAACAAGCAAGAATTTATTCTCTATGAAGTGCTTACCGCAAAGGCTATGGCTTCGAGATTGCAGAAGCGCGCTAAGGTAGTTAGATTCGCTGAGCCTTCAAGAGAGGCAGAGATGCAAGTGGTGGCTGCGGAGGATTGTGAGGTGGTCTCCTTGCTCGCTAACCTAGTGTCGCAGGTAGAAGGAAATTTGATGAGTAGAAACGCCACACCAAGTACGGCTGTGGCTACCAAGAATCCAAGCACTCAAAAGAGTTGCCGCAGAAGTGCAAGAGAGGACCTCCAATGGACGGGCGAGGTCTCAGAAAATGGAGGCGACATACCTCGACCTCTTTCAATCCACCCCTTGTCGATGAAGGTACTTTTTACTAGATTGTCTTTTGTTTCTTGGGTCTGGGATCGATTGTATAGATGCGCGGCGGGCGCTCTAGGGTTTGCAGCACCGGAGAACTGCTGCAATCGCCGATCGGGGTGTGCCCGAAGCTGGCCACACGTGGACGGCGCGGTCATAGGGTCCCGGCTAAACCACCGTGGGAGTTGGGCACCTTAATGGCCCATTTCAAAAGGGGTTATTGTCTTCTTCTCCACGTCGTTTTGAACGCGCGTTGCTACCTGCAATTCTTCTTGCAGGCACGTTTGCGGCTCTGCTCTGTACTGCGATTTCCAAATTGCGAGGTGAGCGTGAGGGTTTGAGGGTGAGTGTGAGGCTTGCCCTTCACGGCGTTTGCCTTACGGTAGGGTGATCGGTGAACAAAACCCTTTGGAATTGATAGTTGCAACTTTGTGCGTGTGCAGGAAGGGGAGTTCTTCGTGCAGTGGAGAGGTGAAGCCAAGAAAATGCCGAAACCCCGGCAAGGTGCGCAGAAGAGGAAGAGGAAGGAGCCTCATCAACGTGAGGCGTCTGAGGAGCGGGAAGGGTCGCCGCCACCTGCCATGCGCAAACGTGTCGATGGAGAGCGGCACTCCAAACTTCGGGAGGATGTGCGGCCCGGTCCGTCACAGAAGGGAAAGGTGCGTCAGACTTCTCCACCGGCGCGTAGGAAGAGAGTCGTAGAAGAGCTGTTGGAGTCATCGCAAGAAAGAGACGATCATGCTACAGAAAGTGACGAAGGCTTGCGTGAGCAATCTTGGAGGTGAGGGTGCCTTCCAATTCAGGGCATCGAGTGCATGGATAATTGTTCCACGAGTTCAGGGTTTGTTGTGCGTTTGTTTGGACGTCAAGTGCATTTACGTGACGTTTAATGTGATGTTCATCTTGACGTCCATTGTGACGTCCACCTTGACGTCCACTGTGACGTCCTTACATGTTTCCTTGTCAAAGTGGACATGCACTTGACCTCTTCGACTTCCACATTGACGTCAAAGAGGACGCGTTCAAGATGACCAGGTGTACAAAGTCAAAACCGTAGTGACATTTTATTCCAATGGAATGGACGTTGTAGGATGATAGCAGGGGCTGCGGATAATAGGGCATACTACCGCAAAAGGGGAGTGCTACAATGCCTTTCTATGCAGGGACTTGAGTGCGTGGTCAATTGTTGCAGGAGGTCAGGGTTTCAAGGCTTCAAGCTTGTTTTTTTGAACATCAAGTGTGATGACATCATGCTCCATGTGACGTCCATCTTAACGTCTATGCATTTTCCTTGTCAAAGTAGACATGCATTTGAACCCAACAATGTCCGCATTGATGTCAAAGAAGATGTGTATATCAAGAACAGGTGTTGATAGTTGAAACCCCATAGAATCCTAAATCGGTAGAATGGACATTGTAGAATGAAATCAGGGGCTCAGGATTGTCAATCATGCTGCCTGAGCTGTGCATTGTGGATTATGGACGTTGTAGAATTAAAGCAAAGGCTTTGGATCATTAGTCATGCCGTGTGGTCTTTACACTGTGCATCTTTGGCTTTGAGCCTTTGTGTGAATTGAATATAAATGTGCTACAATGCGTGGGGCTGTATCTAAAGCGCTTTATGCCCAGCATTTTTGTACGTCTAAGTAAATCTAGCTCACAGTTCTATCTTTCTTGTGCAGCCGAGGTTATCAGACCGGATCAGAGGCAGAGGAATCAGAGGCAGACATTGAAGAGTTGATAGAGTCGCTAACCAAAGAGACGAAAAGGAATGAAGGACAAAGCAGCGCCATGAAGAAACCCGTAGAGTTGGACAAGGAAGGTGATGCTTTTGGAGCGATGAAGAACGCCTTCTCCAACGACATCAAGAAATACGCGCGTGACTTGGATCCTAGAACGGGGTGGGAGGGCCAACCCCAGCACCAAAGACGTCGACTGTTCAAGAGATTGTACTCAAGTAAAAACTTACTGGATCTTGGTATCACTTGATAGAACGGAGTGCAAATACTTGTGCATTGTGACATGCATGTTGACGTCAGAGTTGACAGTGGCGAATGCAGAGAGACATCATGTCGACCTTAGCTCACAAATTGGGCCT
Organism: Pseudoscleropodium purum; assembly: GCA_963969395.1. NCBI lineage: Eukaryota > Viridiplantae > Streptophyta > Bryopsida > Hypnales > Brachytheciaceae > Pseudoscleropodium > Pseudoscleropodium purum. The sequence goes on from OZ017802.1 coordinate 17,308,491, forward strand.
GTATTTCCCTATGTCCTCATATTCAAGCACCCAGAGTTTTCTGTATTCCCTTTTTGCAAGGTCAGTCTTATGTCATGCAAGTGAATCTTGACCATGTAATGTAGGAACCTCATCCCTTTGGTGTGGCTTACAGATTGGCAGATGTGTGGAGACTCAAACCGAATTTCTGAGAAGTGGATTCAACCTATCATCACAAAGGTGCTCATCCATGTGCGCTGGAAGCTGAATCGCATCATTGATGCAGAAGGACCTATGCCTTCTAGAATGAACCCCAAGGTGTGGGAAGACCTGAGTGCTGCACGGGCCACTGAGGCAGCACAATTGAAGTCTGCCCATATGCGATCCATTTCACAGGGAAAGGGATCAAGCACGTCGCAGATGAAGGCCATTGAGAGAGAGGTCGTCTCCCGATTGGTGAGTCTCTTCAACCATATACTTGTTGTGCTTGATGTCAAGTTAAACGTGCATGTGGATTTAGACGTCATTGTGGATGTCACACTTGACGAATGATGTCAATGTGAAGTTCATTAGGCATGTCAGTTTAGACGTTGTATCATACATCAGAGTTGACAGAGGCCATTTGGTATTGACCCTCGCTCTTGGCAGCAGTGTACATCTCACCCAAACAATACTATGGCTTATTACGTTTAGCACTGGCTGTCTATGGGCTTGCTGTCGCAGCACAGGGCAGGTCAATTCCCCATTATACTCACAAAAATCGCTCTAGAGTATAACTAAGTGACTCTAAAGATCGAACCCACGAGATCCTGTGAAGTATCTAGCTCTATTAAGCAGTTAAGCTCAGTCAGTATCCCAATCTTACTTTCCGGTCCTAGATCTAGAACCAGAAATACCACCACACCGGATAACTATAGACCGGATTACTCCTTCTTCCGGTCCTACTAACTATCCGGTCCGTACAAATACCCAAATCCCAGGATCTCACAACTTCCGATCCTGGAAATCCGTCCTGACCAATCCGGTCAGGATGGTCATCCTGTATCCGTAACCCTATCCGGTTTAGTTTTGCCTCTGTTTCACCATCAGAGGGGTCGCCGCTTAATTTTGAGAGTGGTAGGCCCACCACTCCTTCCGTGACTTATAGTGGCTGAAGACCCACTGTCCTACTTCCTAAACTCCTAAGCTAATCCGGATCCGGTTTGGTCCTTCACAACAACCCAGATAGCAATCCGGGTTGTAGGTCACACAAAGACCCCACACTCGACCCTCTCGTACTACAACGACCTTGATGCTACTTCCGATCCGTGCGAAGACAGGTGGTTACAAGTGCACCCGTCCGTTTCAACATCAACTAAAGTTCTTCCGTTACCCATACGGGTGGTGAGACCTCACAGGAGATCGGACACTCGACCGGATTTCCCACCCGGGAGTTCTAGCGTAGCTAAGGAATCCCTCCCTACCCGCCTAGCCTAACAACGGCTTTCTCACCCGGAATCTCAAACTCTAAACGTGCTGAGGAACTAAGTTCACTCCCAACTCTTCGATACCTACTCACATGCACCTAGGATCGGAAAAGAAACACCAAGGGGAGAAATCACTCGCAAACCGGCTCGTACTATCCTAACTCCACATCATACAATCCTGTCGCGCTGGAGAGAGACACACAATGAAGAGAATAGAAAAGTACAAGAAGTTTGCAAAATGAAAAACTCCCAATTCCCATTGCGGGAACTGATTTATATACAAAGGGTAAAAACCCTAAAAGCACAAAAAGGAGCGGAAAACCCGTGGGGGTCCGCCACCACTCTAATCTAATCTTCCGGTCTAACCTAATACTGTTGAGCCGGATCCGGATCTGGATCCGCTCCTACTCCTAACTGAAATCCAAAATCCTATCTACTCTACAACTCTAGATCCTATTGTCGGGCTTCCGATTTCCGGAACCAGCTCCTCGAAGACTTCACTCAAATTCCGGACCCGTTCCCCCTCCGCAGGATTAGATCCGGGTGAAGACTCCAAGTCGATTGTAACGTTCGGTCTCATGCCCGGAGTCTCAGCCCGTGCAGACTTCTTGGACTCAGGAGTCCAATCCTTCCTATCCTTCTGAATAGTCGCGTCCGGAAAGATATCCGGTAGCAAGATATCCGAAAGATGTATTCCCTTGTCGCACGTCGCTCCAGTCAGCTTCCGGCTGCTTTCCTCGATCCGGTCCGCAGCCTTCTGCCCCTCCACCATTGCCGTCTCTACCTGCTCAGCGAAGTCGGCGAGAATCCGGACCATCTGGGAACCGGATAGTTTCTTCTCTTCATGGATCTTCTCGTCGAAGAGCTTCGCTTTGGCGGCGACCGTTCCGGTTTCTCCCAGGGTCGCCTTGATTCGCTCGGCTATCTTCCGAGTTTCCTCCGCCATCTCCTGGGTGGCCGTCACGTCTTCCCGATAGGCAAAAAGAGTTGCTTTCAGGTTATCCACCTCCTCCTGCAACCGGCGGATCTCTGCTTCCTGCTTCCGGGTCTCTTCCGGATTGGTGATGCACTCCGCCACCTGTTCCGCCAACTTGCTGTTCGGTGGCGCACCTACCAACTTTCCGATCGCCACAAGCGTCCTGTGCTTGACCTCCCAATCCGCCCTGATGTTGCAAAGGACGTTGATAAGACCGTTGAACGGATCTTGCATTTCCGGGTCTCCCCCGGAAACGGTCTTCTCGGCTTCCAGTTTCTCTTCCGGGGCCGGTTTGTCTTGACCGGGAGGTGTCCCGCGCTTGTGTGGAGGCGTCAACTTCTGTCGCTTGATCGGCAGCATCGGCTCCTCCTCTTCCTCGCTCGACTCCCGGTCTGACCCGGAATCGGATTCGGCCTCGTCATCCGTTTCCGACTCCCCATACTTCAGGAGGACTTCCTGAGTCTTCCACACCTCCTCCTCCGTGTCGGTGAGGACTTGGTGTTCCCGATAGAGGTGGAAGAGGTAAAGGCACACTGGAGTGGCCCTTTTCTTCCCAACCCTACTAACAAGCTGGGCCACGAGATCGGAAATGATCCGTGCCCAGTCCACTTTCCGGGTACCACTGAGGGCACCGAAAATGGTGTTGCCGAGGGTGATCGTCACCCTAGTCGGCTTTTCTGGGTGAAGGACCGGAACCAAGAATTGCAGGAGCCGACGGTGTCGGTCATCTACGCAATCCTCGACCGCGTATCCGTCCTTCGGGTTGACGGCTCCCTGGAACTTCCCTCGGACAAACTCATCCTTCCGGTTCGCCATCCCTAAACCTTCTACCCGGAAACCGTAAACCCCTCTCCACATTCCCTCGTTCCAGCGGACGGGAGTTCCTCTCACGGTGTTGTCAAACTGGTTGGACAGCTTTCCGAGGAGCTCCTTGACCATTCTCTCCTCCCTAAAACCCCAGGGTTTCTCGGCAAACCCTAGGCAACCCATGGAGGTGAGATCCTCCATGAGTTGAGACTTTTCCGGCTCTGTAGAGGGAATAACCGGAATGACTTTCCGGAGCTTCACCTCGCCTCCAGAGGGACTCGCTGGTCTAGACCTACATAGCGGAGGCATTCCCACTCCAATCTACCTCACTCTCTCCTAGCCGCACGTCCCGTTCCTCACGTTCTCTCTCCGATCTCAACCGGAATCAAAACAAACAGAACACAAACGCACAAACGCCAAAAACTCAACCGCGCGCGCTCAAGGTCAAGTTTCTAAAAGGGGGTGCAACAGTGAAAGCTCCTCCTTATATAGTCTCTGGACCCTTTCCGGTTTATCATCATGAATCCGGTTTATCATCATGAATCCGGTTTACCATCATAATCCGGTTCATCATCATAATCCGGTCCTAGACCTAATCCGTGTTGCATTCTGTTTCCGTCGTTAGTTACTCCTGACCGGATTAGATCCAAGAGGCCCACTACTTCTCGTTCCGTACTAATTTTGAGTTTTCCTTCTCCACCTAATCGGATCCGGTTCCCTAATGACTAGTTTCCGTTCCTATTTCGGTGTATACTAAGAAAATCAAAATTTTAAGCTGCGACACTTGCCTTATTCTTTGTCCATGAAGACGATCCGCCTCAAGTGACAGTCTAACCAAATGTGATTTTTCTTGTAGACTATGTTGCACAACCGTGCTCCCTTTGATACAGAGGTGGATGCAGAGGTTGCATTGGAATATGAGCGGCAACAACAACAAAAGCGCAGAGGGCGAGCACCGCATGGCAGAGACATGGAAGAGATGCACACACGAGTAACTAATCTAGAGATTAGCCTCAATCGCTTAGGGGACACATTGAGAGCATCCCACAAGAACTTGGAGGACATGATGTAGAGGATTCTTGAAGGGCAGGGCCAATTATGTAGCAGTGCAAAGCAGGGGGGCACGGAGGCAGCTCTCACATTGGATCCACCGGCTCTCACACCAACCATAGCAGCGCCGAAGAAGGTATTGCAAAGTGATGACCCTACTCCAGTGGAAAATCCAGAGACTCTTGGCGTTGCTGCGTAGCCTGTCCTTTGTATGGGCGATGGCGGTGTTGGTGGGAATGTCGGAGTGGACATCCACCCCAGCAATGAGGCTGTCAAGGACGTCGTCAAAGCCGACGTCAACACTGATGTCCAAGAGGACACCGTGCCAGTCATCGAAGATGTCTCCAAAGTAAGAAGCCCAGAAGCCGAGGGCAAAGAAGTTGAGGAAGAGGAAAGAGACATCTACGCAATGGTGGACAACAATACAACGCAGCCACCAATTGAGGGAAATGAAGGCACGCTAGAGACTTCCTTTCCGCCACAAGTAGCAGGAGTTGGCAGTTCCTATGTTTCTAAATGTTGAGGTGCACAGATTTAGTTCTAGTACATTTTGTTTTTTTGAATTTCATCCCTTCAATGCCAACATTGAAGCATTCTTGTAGAAGGTGCCACTCTTGTCTTACTAAAGAGAAATGTGTGTCAAGGCGGACATAAAGTTGGATGTTGCGCATGACACCATGTGATGTCAAGCGCGACCCAGTCAGTTTCTATAGAGGTGGAAATACAAAGTGAACAGTGCAGACAAGACTTGAGTTCTTCCTCTAATGCGCCTGCACTATCATGTCATGAAGATGGCCTAGTAGTCTATGGGAGTGCAAATGTGAAACACTCTAGTTTCATGTGATTGTAGGAACACATTGAAGTCGCAGGTGAGTCAAGCTGGCCTCGACGCGGCGGGAAGACCACAACGGTTGCAAGAAGATTAGAGGTGGCATCTACAGCAGCTGGTACAAAAAATCCCCCTCCCAAGCTAGTGGGTCTCTCAAAACCGGCCCAAGTAAGTGCAAAGGTAAGTCTCACTTATTCCATGTGGCCTTTTTTTATTGTTGTAGTGCATGCAATTGTATGTTGGCTCATCATGGATTCATAGAATGCTTATTGAACTCAAGCATAGCCCACTAGGAAGAATCTTTAAAATTTTCATCTATTCTAATAGAAAGTGTTTTTTTGACTTATTGAGGATTGTTGCAGAGTGGAAAGAAGCAACCAACAGCAAAGAAGAAATGACGGTTCCTTTGCCATGGCACGCATGATGTCGCATGCGACAAGCGCGCGTGTTCTTTTGAACATTGGACATAGTGTGCTCAATTGGTGGAAGGAAGGCAAAGGAGGTGTAATATTTTGAGGCATACTATAGGGCGAGGACGTGCGGAATTGCTAATTGCAGTAGAGGGAGCCCCAACATCCTTGATCCCGTCAAACATAGCCTTTTCACTTAGACATATCTTGGGAGGAAGACTTAGATGTTGATTTTGTACATTTTGCTCTTATGCTTTCTTCTATGAATATGAAATGCTCTATGTTGTCTTAAACGTTGCCTTGGGCTTTGAACTTTGAACTTTGTACTTCATGATTGTGTTTCCGTTTGGAACCACGGCTTTGCTATTAGGAATTTAGTGTACTCGAAATAATTGCATGTTATATAGAATGCTGATGAAAACAGGGCTTTTTTCAAAACAAGTGGAAGACCATGTCCATAATAACATTCATTGAAACGCAGCAACCTATAAAGTGCTACATGTGTCGCTCCATTGAATGTCAGAACTGACATTGGTACAAACGTTTCACTGTCTTTGAATGTAATGTATGTCCCACATGATGTCCCAATAAACAGGGACCATGTCCAACATGGTGTCCCAAAAAACATCTTTGCGTCAAAGAGAACATCACACATAACATCACAGAGCACCATAAATTTGAAGCCACAAAATGTGCCGCAAATGCCACGTCAGATTCTATGAGTCCACGTCAGATTTTACAAGGGTCCACGTCAATAGACACGTCATGGATGATAAAGTGTCCCACGTGGCACTGCCCGTCCGCCAAAGTCTATGGGGCAGTGACATGGCAGTGACGTGGCCTCCACATGTCACTTCAAGGATTGCTCTTTTGCCTGTGTTTCACGTGATGTCCTCAAAAAAATGGCACATTTCTCCCACATTTTTCACACGTTTTTTGCCTGTCGGTTATAAGGAATTTTTTTAGACATCAATGTTGACCTGCGTTCCATCAAACGTAACGTCAGACCCTGTTTTTTTTTATGTTTCAAAAAACGCCAGATTCTTATAGTGTTCCCTTATGGTGTGTTTCTTCATTAAAGCCCCCTACCATTTGTCAAAACTTCTTGGAAACAAATAATTGCATTATTGGATTTCATGAAATGCATGAACGCGGTGATCAATGCTAAAACGATGCAGAACTCAATTTTTACACATGAAGAAATGTACCTTCCAATATGGTAAATGAAAAAAAAATGCTAACGCATTCTATGCCATGTCTTTTCATTTGGTCTTCCTCTAAGTCCTCTACTCCACCTTTACGAAGGTATTGCTCACGTTCTAGACCATGAGCATATACTTCATGTCCATTTTGACGCTTTGGATATGGAGTTGTCTCACATTTGCTGTTGAAGGCTCTTTTGGCACTCTTGAATCGATGTTGCATATGCAGGAAGCGATGGGCGCTTAGATAAACCATCTTACGTAAGCTACTAGAATGCTCAATGCATGTTTTTGACATGCATAGTGGGCATCCTCTGTAACCTTTTGTCTGCAGATCAGAGAGTAGGCTATATGTTGGGAAATCATGAATCAACCAAATGAGCATTGCCCACAAAGAGAAACACCTATGTCTAATACCTTTGGACATATCCATAGAAGGAACGTTCTCCCATAGCTTCAATAAGTCCTCTACTAAAGGCTCTAAGTAAGTGTCAATCACCTTTGATGTAGGTACATGGGGACCTGGGATTAAGAGCACAAGTTTCAAGAAAAATGTTTTGCTAGTCATCCAAAGAGGTAAATTATAAATTGCAACTAGAAGTGGCCATACTGAGTGCTTGGTAGATTGGTTGTTGTAAGGATTTACTTCATCACCAACTAAACCTATCCAAAGATTTGTTAGGATTGCCGCAAAATCAAGATACATTTCATTTATATGCTTCCACTGCTCCCCGTCTACCACGGACTTCATTAGAGGCTCCTTTGACTTGTTGCTCTTGTAAAATATCATCATCTCTGCTACTTTTGGACATTCGAACATTCACTGCAATTGCTGTATTATAGGGAAATATCGAAGGACTTTGCATGGAATACTAGTTGATCCTTCGATGTATCTAGATTTCCTACAACCTACATGTGGACAAGTGAGCAAATCCTTCTTATCTTCTCTAAAGAGTATGTATCCATCATGACAACAATGGATGGCTTCATGTTTCAATTCCAACTTCACTACCATTCGTCTAGCCTCGTATGAAATGTGTGGTAGACTGTTGGATTTGGGAAGAAGGTCTTGCAAGAGGAATTTGAGCAACTCGTCTAGAAATGAATAAGGAATTGAAAACAAACTACACATTATTACAAGGACAATGGCAACTTCCAAATGATTTACTCTGTAGCCTTCATAAATGGACTCCTTCAACTCTCTCACCAACTCCTCGTAATCAGTAGCATGCAATTCGAAGTCCTCGTCAACTTCCAAGTCATTATCTTCTACTTGCTCCTTTTTTGTATACTACTATGCAAATTGTTCACACGTGCATATGCATCTTGAATTGCTGCACCAATGTCGACATTGCTACTTTGTGGCCAGACAAAGTTAGTAGGTCCTTTGTCATTGCTTGTCAATCCATGGAAGTAATCTTCTTCTTCCTCCAAACCTTCGTCTGTAGGTCCTCTAATGCCCTGTCCATCCTCTGCCTACAAGAAGAATATGTCAATGATTTGTATGCTTTCTAGTAAGTGCTACTCACTATCACTTGCTTTCCATTGACTACCATAAATAGATGTAAGAGAGCAACGTCACAACCTCTTAGAACTACAAGAAAGAGAGACATATTAACTTCAATTCACATGCAACTCACCAAAATTGGGTACTACAGAAATGGATTTCTGCCACTGTAATGTTTAGCAATAGTGGCAGTTTTTTGAACTTTAGCTCCTCTACAATCTTTACATGCACATGCGTACTCTGCTAGTCCTTGTCTCATTGTAGTTGATCTCTCAAGATGATACGCTACAAATAATCTAGCTTTCTACGTCATATTTTGTATGCAATACCTACAATCAATGAGAAAACTGTTGTTGGATTCTAAGAAAATAGTAACCTTTTTTACCAAAAAATAGTGCATCTGAATGTGTGAATTCAACATAACGGTGACTACATGTAAACTTCATCAAAAAAAGAAAGCGTCAACTACAGCATGGAATAAAGCATCCTCTAGCGAAGTCATTGTATTTTGAGAACTTGGACAGATCAAAGACCTCTAAAGGTAGTTCAACCCATAGTCTTCCATGAAATGTATCCCACATCAAAAATGATAATACCATTTTCAATTCAAAAGCAATTGTTTTTGTTGCACAGGGCAGGGTTGTCATAACAGGCGAGTTAGGGTCATCGGACAGGACGGACGGACGGGCAAACTGGACCAGACGGACGGACAGTCCAGACGGCTTTAATTTTGTAATTTGTGCAATTTTGCGGAATGACACGTCACCTTGTCCGCGCCCTGACGATCTCGTTCGCGCCCAGCATGTTCCTTAATCCACATAGCATCCACGTGGCCTATTTTTCCGTTATCAGAAAGTCAACTATGTGTTGACTATATCGGACGGGCGGGACCTCTAACGGACGGGTGAACCGGATGTCCGTCCACTATGACAACCATGGCACAGGGCACTCAAATGTTCTTTTGCAATTTCAGAAAATCTTCTAAGAATGGGATTAAGCATAATTCCAATAAGAAGTGGGATTAGGGATTATTCCAATTCATACAAAATCTTCAACTACTATGTCTCTTCAAATTTAGTGTTGTAGGTGATGAACAAAAATGACTTATAAATAGGCAAAGGTGTAGTGACTTCGCTTGGTTTGTCCCTTGCAAAATATCGTCCTCTATTTTTGCAAGGTGGCCACTTGTTTCAGTTGTTTGCTCAATTACACAACTTTCTTGATCCTATTTGGTTCACTCTACATTTGGATATTGGAGTAATTACTCCCATAGAAGTGACAAGACAACATTTTTGAATTGATAATAATGTGGAAGGCCCTCATAGATGCTTCTCTTCCTAAAGTGCATAAAGTATATTGTACAAATATACAACATTCAATTTCGTTTTTGCTGTCTTATAACCTCTTCCTCCTACAATGCAGTGGTGGCAATTAATGCCTATACATGCATTTCTGCATTCTTTAGGAGAATTGGACACCTACATGCATATTCATCTTCATATGACAAAGAAAACGAATTAGCATTCACAAAATAGGAAGGAATTGAAGAACAAAAGAATATGAGCATATGGTTTAGAAATTTTTGTATTATGTGGCAAAATACTTTGTCACCAAAAGTTTGACATGGGGCATGTGTAGTAGCTTTCAGAGACTTCTAAACTACAGAAGACGCCCCTTGTCTTTACACTAGCGCACTACACACACATTTATAATACTTCTGTTGTGTCTAATGCAGTGCAAACACAGTTGCTAATGCACCACCATTCCTTTGAGACATGGCTCTACCCAATTGGATGGAATTTTTTGGTATGAGACTACAAAACAACATATTTGGCTCCATTTGTAGAGGCCAATGCAACCATGCCAACAATGCGTGTTTCAAAACTGTAATTTTTTCAGTTTTCTAGAGTGAACTCCATCAACCACTCTAGTATCACGTGGAGAACTTCATGCCCATGTGTATAGTTGTTCGATTTCGTATCTTGTATCTAAAATGTCGAGTCTCTCAAATACAAGTTTCTATTGAGAATGAAGACCGTACCAGAACTTCTTCGCTTTTCTATGTGAGATAGTCAGAAATTAGATGAACTCAACCAAGCAGAGAAGTAGAAGTGCAGAAAATTTACCTTGTAGCAGTGCTTTCAGGCCGTCTTCTTTATGGGAAATTGAACCTTCAGTTTATGTCTTCAATGTCCCTTACAACTTACTACCACTTTAAAAAGACAAAAACAGAAACTACAAGCAAGTGAAATGTTTATGATTTGCAACAAAGTTTTTGAAAATGTCCATGGGTTGTACCAAATCTAAAATATGCAATTGTACATACTACATACCCTTTAGCCTTCTATGCTTCATAATTGCATGACTGTTGTAACTAAGAGTACAATTTATGAGGAGGTTCACTACTAGTCTTAGATGTGTATAGAGGTAGTCCTTAGAGCATTAGCAAGTGTAAATTGTACGTCCTCTTCCTCCCGCCCACATGTAGAAGAATTTTGATAGAACCTCGTTATTCATTCACAATGTATTAGAACCTAGAAGTCAAATGGAAGTAAGAGAAAACAAAATGCAAACTTACATATGAATAGTGCTAGTCGGGAACTACTAGATTAGTTTCTGCAAGTGGACTACCTTCTCACGAGCTTCTCTTGGTACACTACAAACCTTCAATGACGTTACTTCCAGTAGAGCATGCCAAACAACTCACAAAGAAGTGAAGCATTTTTCAAACAGGCTAAAGAAGATGCACTATGTTCTACAAGTTCCTATAAGACATGATTACATGAACATAATGATGTTAAAGACTTCATTTTTACAAGATGCATTACTAGATTGAAGAATTTGTGGACAACGGTAGTCATTATGTAGTAGTGTTCACTGGAATTATTTTGGGCCCTACATTTTGGAATGACAAGGTAGATAACATGTTCATTTAGCAACAACTGGTTCTGAATTATTTTCGTAAAAATTCAATGTACATTTTGAACAATGCAAAGAGCTCATTAAAAACTAACTTACAAGAGTGATGGCAGTACTCAGTACTGTTCAGTACTACAAGGATTTGTGAGAATTAGCAATCTTCAATCACTTGTGCTTAGTAGTTTGATTTACAATTTTTGTACTTCCCTTGCACGCTAAGAAACTTGCATAGGAACATGCCAATTGCATTTTACAAATTTGACATAGAGGTGGACATGGAAATGTAGATTTGGGGACATAGTTGCTCTAAAGTATAAGTGGCATGATTGATTATACATTAACTTTGTTTTTCTCTTGTGAGAATGAATGAGCCAACGAAGAACAGATAAAGAAATCAAATCCTAATGATGTAGAAGATTGTGACACACACTAAAAGATTGCCATATCTTGCATTTTGTATGTGATGTGCAATAGAAGATAAAAAATAAATAGATAGCAAAGAAGTGACATACCTTAATTGGTCGATGTAGACGTCTTGCTTCATTTGCACAATTGCACACAATGTGAAGACTTAAACAAAGTCAACTTTTCCTATTCATAGTCGTGTGTGTCACATTATCAAAGGACCGCTCCCTTCCATTGTTGTGTTGTTGCATACACTACTTTCCACGATTGGAGCTGCTTCCTAATTGTGGACCAATGACCCGCAAGTTCAGTTCACAAAGTATACTCTAGAAACTGACCTAAATTTCAGCAAAAAAAGAATACAGGAGGAATTTCTTGACAGAATGCCAGAAATCAGTGTGTACGAGATGAAGTGGCTCCTCACAATTCGTGAGGATCACTTTCTACTGAAGAAGCTACGTGGTAGAGGGGAAACTGTGTAAGTTTGTGTTTATCTAACCTATATTTTTAGAATGAGTACCATTTGCCATGGTTCGGTAGGGTAATTGCGAAAAAATCACAAGCAGGAGACGATATGTCGTAGTAGACGTCTCCTTCGCAATTTCTTACAATGCACACCTATCAGAATTTATTGTGCTTAAAGCGGTGAGCACCCGCAATAGATAACAATGCTAAATTCAATATTAGTTGAGGTGGCTATGCAAGCACAATCTACGCATCTTCAATTCTCATTAGCAAGGAGTAGTCAATCATGGATGTTTTGAATATGTCTTCATTCCCACATATGCAAAAGACTGAAACATTTGCAAACTAAAGTGACGACGACAATGAATTAGGGTTTCCAGTGCAGTGTGTTAAGGCACAATTTTTGGAATAGCGGACTTTCCTGCTGTAGACGCATGAAAAGCGTCTACCAACAATATGTGAGTGGGAATAGTAGTAGACGTACCTTTTGCGCCGCCTAAATTCTTTTCTAATTGTCTACATATGTATGATCTTGCAAAGTGTTGTTGTCATTGCATAATTTTGTTGTTGCTATGTTGTGAGCCTAGTAGTTGTCATTTAGGCCTTGGAAATTTATTTTTTTCACTTTTGCTCATTTCTTATAGCCTTTTGGGGTTCAAAAGGCTTGAAAAGTGTAACATTGTAAGTGGTAAAAGTCCCTATGATTGTGGTGTGTTAATTCCCAAAAGTTGAGAAATGCTTTAAGCACTTCCATTTACTATTTCCAGAGTCTTGATAAGTATTTAGTATGTTAATTAGGAGTCTGAGATAAATTTGAGTCCTAGGAGATATAATTACAAAAGACCCTTATTTTAGATTATTACTGGATTTTATCCAATTCTATCAATTCTCAAGGACACGCACCAAAGGTTACAGGAAGGTGTTTTTATCATAAATGCATGCCAGGAGCTCAATGGCAAAGTCGGTTTGTGAAGATTCCCTCGTACGAGAATGATTCCTCCCTAAAGGAATTAAATCAAGAAGTAAAGAATTTAGACCTCCCCACATTTGATGCAAATAAACATGTAAACTTGCAATTAGCATTTGGGAGCTTCCTATAGGTTGCCCAAGAAGCTTTGTAATTTTACGGATTGCAAAAAATGACTCTATGGGAAGTCAACTGCATTTACCGACAATTGAAAATTCGTAGAAATTATCCAAATAGCGGTAAAATCCCACTAAAAATTAAGATAGTTTGTCTTAGCTTAAATAAGTTCCCGGTCAAATTTCAAGACATTCTAACACCGACAAGTACAAGAATTGGTGGCGGCACCAAATTTTAATGGTTTTCAAGAACATTTGACGGGTTGACCGGCATACCAGGTGCATACGGTGTTTGAATGAAGTAAACTTGGACTCTTGTCTTACTATCTTAGACCTTCCAAACAACCTTAGTTAGTCAAAACCATAAGAAAAGGAAAACTCCAATAGTTGGATTTTCTACCTTTTCGTTGGTTGGCAATTCGTTGGCTTTTGCTTGCGAAATAGTTTGGAAAGTAGGGGGTGAGGGGTCCTTTGAGCTAATTTGGTCCTTCTGAAAACAATGGCACAAATCGGTTAGGCGTTTGGAGCATTTCTCCAAAAGTTAGAACGACCATAACAGTAGTGTAGAATTTGGATTTTTGTTGAATTAGATTTACTTAGGAGTAGAAGTAGGTAATTGGAGAGAAGTTGGGGGCCTTGGAAAAGTATAAAAGGCCCTCACCTCCTCTCTCTTTGCACCCATTTTTATTTTTGCATTTGGCCACACATGGCCATGTTGTTTGAACTTTTGGCATTTGCCAAAAACCTCTTGCTTTTTCTTGCATTCTAAGCTTTTGCTTGTGTTTTTCAAGGATTCTTGTGCGTTTTGTACTTACTTCAAAGGACATTGGGGTCCCTTTGAGTATTGCTAACCTTTGCTTACGCTTTCGGGTTGTTTAGTCCTTCAAAACATTTATTATTGTGTCAAATCTACTAATTAATTCTTCTTGGGGGTTTTCAGAGAGAGATTTTACGTGTAGTTGTTGCAAATCTCCCCTTGACATCTCACGTAGGAATTTGTGGTCCATCATGAGTCATTGAGTCATTTGGGAGGTGATGTTTGTTGCAATCCTCCAAAGTCCCGCAATTTGTGTTTTTTAGTGTTTCTTGTTCCATACTAATTGGGAACTACAAGCTTCCAACTAACCTTCTTGTGTTTGGTATTAGAAGTGGTAGTATACCACTAAATAACGAAGCTATCGCCTTAGTACTATTATTTTTAGTTGTGTCACCTTCCAAAAAACGGGTGAAAAACTAGGGATGGTGAAGTTTCGTTCCCCTTTGGAATTTCCATCTTTTGTTTTAGTTTAAAGGGTCCCTACATGGAGACCCCAATTTGGATTTTGAAAACCTATGGCAACAACCGCCACAATTTTGGTGTTAAAAAACCAGAATTGTTAAGCCAGCCAAGGAGCCAACAAACCTAGCAGTTGAGAAGCTAGTCAAGAGCTAGCACCCAACTCATATATGGTGACAAGCCATATGGCAAGTGCTTATTGACAGGCTATTACGGCAGGTGCATAGTGCATCATTAAGGATTATTAGCCCTTTTATAAAAAAACCAAATCAATCCCAATAAATTAGTCAATTGTTGACTAGGGGTTGGTTTCCATTTTTTTGACATACATGCATATGAAAGCAACAAAAATTCAACATCATAGTATAAATGAGACGTGTAAGGGTTGATTTTGGTTTTCTATAGAAATTGGAAAGGATTGAGTGTCTTTCACCTTGTCAAACTAGTATCCATTAGTGTGGCTCAAGACTTGAGAAAGAAGTAGTTTAGATTTAGAACTAATTACCAAGACTCCAGAGGTTAAGGGAAACAGTAAGGTCTAAGGTATCAAATCCCATAAGGGCTGATTTTTATTAAATCCAGATCAAATTGAGTTTGGAACTAGTAAGTGAAATCAAATTGGAGGTTAGAGTTCAATTGAGTTTGGAACCAGTAAGTGAAATCAGATTGGGGCCATAGTTCAATTGAGTTGACCAGCAAGTAAAATCAGATTGGAGGGCCAAAGTTCAACTAAGTTTGGAACTAGTAAGGGAAGTCAAATTGGAGCCAAAGATCAATTAAGTTTGGAACCACTAAGTGAAATCAAGTTGAAGCTAGAGATTAATTTGAGTTGGAGCCAGCAGTGATTAACATACCTCATCTGAACTATAAGCAACAATTTCAAACCTCATTTGGCTCAAAATAAGCACACCAACACCAAAACTTCAAGCCACGATGTGAAGCTCATCTACAATTCTCAAGCACTCCAACTCCAACATGAACAAGGAAACTAAACTTGAAGGAGGAGAAGAGTTGGAGGTCATAGAGTTTAGCTTGCACATATAATTCCATAAAGAATTTGGTCTATTCACATAGAAAAATTTAGCATTTATTGAAATAGTTGACTTTGCAAGTGGGACAAAAAGAAAAGACAAAAGAGTGGAATATTGAACTTTAGGGATATTCTAAAATTTAGTTATTAGTTGGAAGAAGTTAAGGGAGTTTGTCTTAAGCCTTTGTTTGATTCTTAAACCAAATTAGTAAGGTATTTAGAGATTAGATTTGGTAGGATTTGATAAGATTTTGTTCCATCAAACTATCTAGGGAAAAAAGAAAACATTGAAAAGATTTAGATTAGAAGAAAAGGAAGAAGAAGGTGGAAAGAAGGTTGGGCAAATCAACAAAAGCAAGAACCACACAACATTAAAAATTCAAAGATTCAACATGGAAGTTGAGGGAGCGTACCATGAACAACAAGTCATCATCAATATTGATGGAATTATTGATGTCACGGAATTTGAGGTTAGTCATTAAAATCACCACCTTTATTCTCTTCCAATTCCATAAGAAACCATTAGAAGGGAGAACTGACGTCTAGAGTAAAGCTCAAAAGTAGAATTAGACTATAGGAACAAAATAATACTAAATTAGGCCTAGAAGTCGTTGAAACTTACCATCGTCATTAAAAAGTGTTTCACCCACAAAGTAGTTAGTATTTACCCAAAAATTACTATAGGAGAAAAGTCTTAGTAAAAGTGGATGAAAAAATAGTAATTCATCCAAAGGAATCTATTAGAAAATCTTTAAAGAATTTAGCATCTCTAGTAAAAGTCAAAGTCAAAGTCAGAAAGGGTACAAAACAAAGAAATTACCAATCCAAAGGTAAAATTGAAAGGTAAATTTTGGTGCACCGATTAATGGTCAAAATTTACCATTGAATCGTTTTTATTGTGGTGGTAAAAGTAAGAAGATTTTACTTAATAAGAAGGTAAAATCAGACCCTTAAAGATAAATTACTTAGTCCTAGAGGTTAGGTAAAAATCACAATTTCAAATAAAAGTAAAAACTGTTAGAGTTTTTACCATTTAGGTCAAAACATACTTAAGGAACAAGTTAAAGGAAGAATCTCAAAGTAAATATTTTTGGGATTCCAAAACCACATTAACTTCATAAATTGGTCAAATAATGAAGTCAATAGAGTAGAATGAAGTTTTGAGCCAAAGTAGAGTAGAATTGGATGAAAGTCAATTAGAGTTGACCAAATCCATCCAAGTTCAATACTTAGGTAGGAATTAAAAAATAGAAAATAACCCAAAAATCCAATGTGAATTTTGATAGTTAGATTGCTAAAAATTGATGGATGAAGTTTTAGGAGTTAGTTTTAGTATCAAACTTCATCCGTGCATATCTCCTAGAGAATTAGGTCAAATTAGGAGTTCTTTAGCATTTTGGAAAGGGCAAATTTGGTTCTACAATTAAGGCTACTCAAACCTTCTGCTTGACTAACCCCTATTGGCCCTAGTTTTGGACATCGTAACCAAAACCAGTCTTTTTCTACTAACTCTTGAATTTGGTTAGCAATCATTTAAGGAAAGTATAGGGAGGACAAACAACAAAAGATCCATTGCTTGGAAGGCACAACTGGATTACACGTTGTTAAACACCCATTAGGATTTTCACTACAACAAAAGCAACTAGAACCTGGTTGTATATGATGTATTCTAAGGGTGGGAATAAAGCGCCTACATGTGTGCATAACTCAACGTTGCTGGGGAACATTGGAGGTATGAGTTCCAGAATTTGAAGCCATTCTTGGATGCAACACTCGCTCTTGAGACAAGGAGGCTTTCGACATCCAATCCACCAAACTCTTCCACAACAGAGAACGAGGACAACAACAATGACATTCAAGAGAATAAAGTAAAGCATGCATTGGAGAGGAAGGAAAGAGTGTTGATAAGCCCTAATGAGGAACTTTCTACTATTCAAGTAGTTACTAGTCAAAAAGTAACAGACTTAGTAGGGGGAAGTCAATGGGTGCTCTAGATGCACAAGAAGGTTGGGATTGTCGCCAATTTGAAAGACTCAACAAATAGTTTACAAGAAGACTTCGACATAGAAGCTGGCACAGACAAAGATTACGTAGAGGAAGGTTCTACGGGACATCCTTCATGTGATATCGCATGAGAGGAAACTGAAGAAGCCGATAAGGAGGACTGTGAAGTAAGTGAAGCAGATATAGAGGAGAATTATGAAGAATGCAATTGCAAAACAGAAGGTACCAAGACGTTAGTATTGAGTAGTGTGTTGCAACTTACAAAGGATTCTATGGACATCTATAAAGCTACCAAGAATGTAGTGAAAGTAGGGGAGAATTCAACATTGTGGAGTGCTCTTTGTGCTACTAGCAACATACAGCTAGTCCTTTGTTTAGAACAACAACAAATTGTATGACTTTTAATTATAAATTTTTTTTCAAAAGTTGTAGTGATTCAGGTAGGAGTAATCTAATGTCTGTACAATTGAGGATTTTACAAACATAACCATGTCTGTGATGAGTAGGATGTTACCGTTGTTACCAATGGAATTTTTTTTTGAATGCACACTCCTGTCATTGTTTTAGGGTTTATAATGAAGTGGGAAGACACTTCTTTGTTGGCCTTCTTGTCTGAAGCTATATGTTTATGTTAATGCATGTTAGATGACATGGTTTAGCATAATTTAGATTGAATTGAATATGAAATGGGACATTGGGAGTGAACATTCTAAAGGAGTGCGTACTAAAGGTAATATTGTTTGTACATGGTTGTCTAAATTACGCACACTAACAGGAAACGGCACAAAGGAGTAGAGTTCTGTGAATGTGTTTGTAGACATTCATATAGAAGTGTAGAACAAACTATGTGCCTTGTTTTGTTTACCTTGTGGAAATTACAATCATCTAACATCAATTTCTAATTTCTCTAACAAACATGACATATAAGAGGCAGGCAGTGCCAACACACTTCTATTCTATGTAGCACAAAGTCTCTGCAACAATTGTATTAATTTACAATGCTATCAAAGTCGTGTAGAATGTCTTGGAAATTATCATAAATCATGTGTTACTAGGTTTGCTAGGACAGCTAGCCCCATTGTCAGTAGTTGCATGCACTATATGTCGCATATGATATTCAATTAGCATTCATCACATTTGTTCTACTTGTGCCAGGTGATGTTGAGTATGGTTAGATCCAAGGAAAAAGACCATGAGAAGGACAAATTTGAGACATGGGCAACAGGTAAAAAGTCAAAATACAAAATGGAAGGAATAGAAAAAAATGTGGCAAGTAACAATGCAAATGAAAATAACTTGCCTGCAAAAGACATGCGTGACCGAAGATGTCAACCATGAAAGAAAGCCATCTCTAAAAAAAAGGAATTCAGAGGAAGAACGGGAAATGAACTTGCAAACGAAGAAACCATGAACATCAGCCAGAAAGAGTACCAAATGCTCTTGAAGTTGAAGTAGAAGTCATCAACTCACATGATAGCACTTTCAAATAATGATGAGAGAGCTCAAATCTTGTTTTGACTGATGACAATAAGAAGTTGGTAGAGGATGCGGGTCACTTTATTGTGGACAATATAGGATTGCAATTTTTATTGGAAAAGCTAGTAAATGATGAACATATGATGACAATGTCTAGAAGACAAAGTTATTTGGAATGATGTGGGAAAGTCATGATTGAGTTGCGTGTTTGACTACAGAGATGTGGATAGTGGAAGCCTTCTTGTTCCTGGGTACTAATGTAAACAATTTCATCAGAGTAGAAGATGATGTACAATAAAGTAGAATTGCCAAACATTGAGGAAGTAGGCGTGTCCATTATATGTAGAGTAGGAATGTAATTTGTATGAATGAGTGAATACCATAGCATTCACACATAGTAGCATGTCTCTTTTTTATCACGTAGTATAATTGGATGTGCATGTTTGTATCGAGCACATGTGTATTGCCTACCTTTCTTTGCTAAGGAGTATATAAGAAAAAGTCTAATGAAATTAAATGGTATCAATTGAGCGGACCTTGAGGGAAAATGTCTTTACTGCACTTGTAGAAAGGCCGGTAGTGACATGTTTGCTACTATGTAATACTTAGCAAATTTTAAAGAACCGTCAATGGAAGGGGACGGTGGTCTCTACTCGAAAGAACCTACAATGGTACGTGATGATTTAGATCAACGGCAAAAGAGAAATGTAGGAAGTTCAATCGCCTTGTACAGAGAGTTTGAAGACAACGTTGGGAAACAAATGCGTGAGAAGAAGGTGAAGGTCAACCATGTTAGTTCGATTTCATTGCTTATGGATGAAGTTGGCCATAAAGATTATGTTGACAAGAAGGGGAAACAGAAGAAGGTAGAATTGCCCGTCGTAGGAGAATCATGCATCCAATAGTGATTTTCAGGAGCTGCCTAAGGTATTACTTGGACTCAATTTGGGACTAAAGAAGAGAATGTGCAATAGAATAGGTTGATGACCATTTTAGGGAATGCTAAGCTTCAATAGGATGTATTCGGAGTTGTTATTTTTAAAAAGATTTGGAAGAGTAGGAAAATGGATTTTGAACTTTGTATTCTGTGAAAATACTATGAATTTGTCCTGAATAAAGTATGCTAGATTGCTGTAGAGAAGGAATTGGGTGGTTTGCTTCAGAACATCTCTATTGGAGCAAAAGCATGAAGATATTTCCAGTAGAAGTGGAGTAAAAAATGCAGTTCTACATGTTGCATTGCTGGCAAAACATCAAGAAGGAAAAGGAGGAAGTGGTAGAAAATTAGAAGCAATTCATCCCAAAGAAGAAGAAGTCACTGTAGGTGATGGTGACGTCAAGTGAGGGCTCATGAAAAATCGGAGGACGAATGACAACGAGCCATGTAGAGAGTCTTTTTTTGAAATGATGAAGAAGAACTTAGCAGAACAGTCACAAGTTGAAGAGGATGGCCTTGACATTGTCGAAGTAAAGGGCTCCTCAATATTAGCTATTGTTAGCGATGAGGAGAACGACTTCTAGGAACTACTAGGTCCTTATTGTGGAAAAAACAAAATGCTTGAGAAGCCTTTGTCAACAAAGGCAGAAGCTAAGGCGAATAGGAAGAGGAAGAAGGCTACTTTAGATCTTGTTGTGCGGAAGAAGGAAATAGAAGGGCAAAAACCATTTTATATAATGGTAAATGGTGTTGGAACCCCTTACGATGATGGCTTGACCGCTTGGAAGGCCAAGCTAAACAAATTGTCTCGTGCTTTGGATCCTTCAATATGGGACGTGAGGTAGCAATTGCATTAAAAAATCAAAATGTTGAAGAAGCATCTAATGGACAAATTCGACTACAACGGCATCATCTCTGATAAATTTCTTCTACCTTTGATAGGCCAAAGAGTGTCAGCGAGGAGGAACGAACTCATGAATGCCATCATGGCAGGAAAAGATTGTCCTTCTTGAATGGATGACAACATATAGGAGAGACTGAAGACAATATCAGAGAGCCCAAATTTCAAGAAGAAGTCTATAGCAATGAGGTATGCAAATGCTTGTAGACACAACGTGGGGAGGACTAGGCCGGGAGGGGAAATTAGAGTGCAAGATTCACTAAAGCAAGCATTGTGGAGGTCACCTAATTCAGAGGAGGTCCAAGCAAAAATGACTAGGGATAAGGGATATGAAAAGAAGGTAAAGAAGACAAAGAAAATGGCTATTCAAGAGAAAACATGGTCAAAAAGTGGAGACTATGATGAACAAGGCGTTGGCAATGAAAAGGGAGAAACGAAGCAATGGTTAGGAGTGAAGGACGTCTCAGTAGAACAAATGGAGTTGATGAAGAAATTACTAATTCAATTTGAGGAATTGAAGGCAAGGATGGAGGCTGGTGTTGTACAATAGTCTTTTGCTGACGCACAAGCCCCTGTTTGATCAATCATAGTGACGCCACTAGCCTCGTCATGTTTAGGACTATTTGAATAGGTGAGTGGTCACAACTTGAAATTAGGTGCAGATCTCATAGAAGAATGGTATGTAGTAGCTGCCAAGAATTAGTTGTACTCATTAATTTATACATTGCCTATAGAACCAGTCTTATTTCAATATAGAAGTGGAATGCAATGTATTTATGCAATGCCATGACGATATAACTAAGTAACTAAGTTTATGATCATTGGGCAAGCCGATCCTATTCCAGACACTCTAACGTCATTATTGAAGAGCAATTCGGAGTTCTAAATGACAAAACGTAGAACATGATAGCAAGAGTGTTGAAGAAATGGAAGCAAGGAAGAGGGATGTGAAGATGTATGAAAATTTCTTCATAGAATGTGGAGCACTGTGAGAAGGACATGCTCATTGCTACTGACAAGTATGTAGGCATGAAGAGTATGATCGAAGAAGGCAGAAGCAAAGCAAGTAAAGACCTTAGAATTTGGGAAGTGAGGTAAAAATTATTTAGCAACAACAACATAGTTTTCATAGTCAAAATTGTAATTATATTGTAAACTATTGTTGTGCATATGAAGTATTTCCTATTATATGCAATGAAGGACTACAAGGAATGGGCGGATTATAGTAGACGATGTGTATTGCTTGTAGGTATGAGTGAAACGAAGTGCACTAGAACTTAGAGCTTCTTTAATTTTAAAAGTGTATGGAGGCCCTATAGGAAATCCAATGCATTAGAAAGTCTGGACTTAGTGGCAAATGCAATATGGGACAACTAGTGCCATTGATTTATATAGCATGTTTTCATTGTATAATTTTTTTGTAGTATATATTTTGGAATCGGAAGATGCAGTTGCAGTATTGTAATAAGAATTGTCAAATTTAATTATAAAAGTGATAGCTTGTAATTCTACAGTACATTGAATTTATGCATTCATTTTTTGAAAATGTAATTTCTAAATGATAGTAGAAGTAGGAGTATGCTATGTGTACATTCTTTGTGCTGAAATGTGGTTTAAATGCATGACCGAAAAAGGGCAGCCATTCTAGAAGGCAAGTGCTTAGTCTTTCAACGTGGCAGTCCCTCAGCATTGCACATACTTTTAAAGAACATTAGACATACTTGAATGTGAGAAATAAAGAAAGACTAAGTGAATTGATATAGCTACATTGGCTACAAGAAGATATAGAAGCATATTCTCAAAAAACACAAAAGGGCGGGCATAGATGTTGTGTAGTAATTTGTTTTTTAATTAGGAACTCAATGTACATGAAAGGTCCAGCAATGGATGTAGAATATACCATGCATAATCTCAAAATTCATCCACATGAACATGCCACGTATGCATGCCAGCATGGACCTTTAGTCAACACAAAATCAAGAGAAATTAGAAGACGAATGTCTTGAATCATAAACCAAAACAAGAGTTCCTAACCAACAAAAGTATCCAACAAACTTCTCTTCATTTTGTCTTCCTACGGATCTCATTTTTCTTGTAGTGGATCTTTGGAATTACTATACTTATGAATATAAGGTGAGACCATTCTTCAGAGGGCTCTATGACAGAGGTGCATGTATGGAATTATATCAATGACAAAAGGTTTACATTGTTTGCCAAATCTTAGAACTACTGATCATTCTTTTGGGGCTTTGATATCTATATCAAAATTACCATTAGCCATATATTTTTACTAGGGCTTTAATATCATTGTAAAAATTATCATTTGGCACTCTTTTGGGGAGAATTTTTTTTCCAAAACGTTTGGTTAGGCATCTTGAAATAAATAAATTTATTTAACATGCATTCAAAAGTTTTTTTTCTAAAATATCATTGTCAAAGGATCAAGTTTACAATTTGATTGTAGAAGATGGTCAAATGAATTTTAATCTCCTTCAATATTCAACAATTAAATTAGTTTATCTTATATATCAAGTCTCAAATGATTGAATAAGGCTTGTAATAGTGTGTCAATAATATTTATTTTTTTGAACATTTTAGGTCAATATTTAATGAATAGTTTCACAAAGAAGTTGCACATGCAAGTGCAGACAACTTCAACAACATTTTTTTCATTTCACATCACAGAACAATAGAGGGTGGTCTTTGGTTTTTTAAATCTAATCCAATGGTGGTTGTTTTTCCAACCCAAGGGGGGGAGAAAATAGGTTGCCTAACAATTCTTAGGAGATAGTTACAGTTAATTTTTTAAAATAATTAGTATTAGACCTACTATTTGCCTAAAGTGGTTTAGGGTGGTTTAGTGGCATAAGGGGAACCACTACTAAGGTAACTCAACCTTATTAAATTGCCTAAATTTAGGTAGGATCTCTTTCCAAGTCCATAAAGTATTCTAAATTCCCTTGTCCATTTAAAATCCCTAAACTCTCATGAAAAAAGAAAGAACATTTTGGATAAGAATTTGTAGGGGTCACAATCAAGTGTAAGGTGATCCCATCTAAAATTGACCACTCTTGAAACTAACTCCTATTTTTGAAGGAAAATTGAACATGAAGATATTCAAAATGGTGAATATTAGAAGGACAAGTGTTAGGTGGTATTCAAGGTCATTTTAGGTAGTGAATGGGTCTATTTATAGTATTGTGGAGGTTACAACCTTACAAATGATTCATTTTTGGATACACTTTCTTTTATATTAACTTCTTATATATGCCAAGTTTTGATACTACTACAAGTGACATTTCTTAATTTCATTTTTGAACCGCTTGCATTTTGATTCAGTCTTTCATCAATGTGCCAAAATTGTTGCTCATTTCCTAGAGCATATCATTTATGTCACAAAGCATATTCATGCAATTTTAGGTTTACTTACCTCAGTTGCCTTCTCACACTCTCCGTAGGGTTCCAAGAGTTAACTCAACAGAACTTCTTAAGAAAATTTCTTGAAATCTAGGAAGAAAATTCCATTGCAGAAACACAGTAACTTATGAACAACCTCAGAATCAAGAGGAACGACTTAAGACAAAAGTTCAAGAGAATTTTTCAAGTGTGCCTAGGCTATGACAAAACCAAGCACTGTTATAGATTCTAATTGCAGACTGTCCAAACCTCTGGATCATTGCAAAGTCCTCTGCTGCTAAAATAATATGCATACTTCTGTGATCTAACAGATGTATAGAAAGGCAATGTGCTCCGCAATATGGGCAAAAGGAATCCAATAAATTCACACAACTCATCTCCAAAACCATTTGATTTCATCACTCTGGTCCCCAAAGGACCGACCTTCGAAATGAAGGCCACCAGCAGCCTACATTAGCCGTCTGCAAGAAAACTCCCTACCGCTCCTCGCAACTGAGTAGACTCCCTCTAGTCTCTACCATAAGACCTTAACGACGCCCCATCGGCCTCCTCGGGTTGTCCTCCTCATCCGACTCCACATCTCCATAGCTCCAGATGTTCAGTCGGTTCTTCTTGGCGGAGTTCAAATACTCCTCGTACTCGGCATGCACCTTCTTCTTCTCGGGTCCATCCCACCTGTTCAGCTTCTCCAGCTTCGCCAGACCATCCTGCAAATACCACAATCACATCAATCCATGACTCAATGTTTCTCAACGTACAACATCTCAAATATTCGTAAGCGTTAGAACAATGTGTATATAATGCCTAATGGTTTGACGCAGCAAAGACAATGTCACAGCCATAACAATCCCCGACTCTACATTATTCTCCGTGTAAAACATCATCAATATTACTATGCATTAGAGTAATGTTCATCTAACAAATATGCTGAAATTTAACACTAAGGTATACACATTTTCTGTAGATATTCTTTGGGTAGAAGTTTTGCTGAAATTAACCACATTTGAGAACACTGCTCATGTTCATTCAAATCTACAAAAAGGATATTAAAATATCATCACATCATTGGGGTTGACCTTACACCAATAGTGCTATTAAGTTGATGATATGATACAAAATTGATATTAATGCACAATTTGTTTAACGGCCCTGTTAGATTAACATGAAGTTGATGTTTAAGGTGATTCAAATCAATAAACCCTTTTACGCAACTCACCTCCAGCATCAAAGATTGAATGGTTTTGCTGGATGCCGGATCAATTAGAGTGACAATCAAGCAAGGGCCAGTCCCTTGTCCTTTAACCTTGCCACCGGTTGTGTCCTTGTCCTCCACCTTCATCAGCAGGGGCTTGTTCGCTACGCACTCTGATAAAAACTCCGCAGCCTCCTCGCCACAATCATCCTGAAGCTCAGGAACTTTGATGTGCGCGAGAGAGCAGAGCTGCGCCAAACCTTGAGCAGGTGACGCTACAGAAGGATCCAACGGCCGCAATCGAGATAATGGTACCGTCTCCTGGTTTCCGTAGTCGATGTAAAACACCTCATACTCGGACTTCCCTGAAGGAGGACCTGTCACCCGAGGAGTGTTCACAATCTGCACAACACACAGCCAAGTCAATTCCGTCAGAGAATTCCGCACGCTTTCAAGCCACATCCTTCTTTTACAAACTCAGACTAACACTAGTGCTCACACCTACGGCCATGATTCAGTACCTATCCATTCCACGAGTTTCAAAACGTCCCCACTTTGCAAAATCGCAACATTGACAATTGACAATACACTGATTACACCCGCTTACCATAGCCCTATTCCATGAGTTGTCGCTCGAAAACTGGGCAATCACCGTGTCACCCTTTTGGGGTACAAAAGTGCCTGGAGGCAGCGGCTTATCCTTCAGCCTCAAGCCTTCCAAGGCTTTCTGGACGGAAGCAACTCTGGCCTCCTCTGTCTGGACGTAGAACTTCCCTCCTCCTAGCACATCAGTCACGCACACCTGCAGCACCCAATAACAGACGCCATAAGGAAAGCACACCCGTGCCAGCCAAAGTTTAGAGGCCATGTTGGATCAGACTTGTCGTTTCGTATTTTTATCCCCTAAAAGACTAAGGATTCATGGTTTGAAAACGACTAATTCAATTGATCACATCGTGATAAACACAATTTAGATGGGAGGAATTTCATATCACCAGAATCAGCGAAGAACACTGCATGTTTTGATCAAATAAAATAAATATGAAAACTAAATGGACAAAAGAAAGCCTCCATGTGACCTGCTAAAAACTGCTAAAAAAGCATGAGGCCCAATTTGGGTTCCTTAGTCCTTTAAGGGTTACAATACATCCTCGTTGAAAAACGATACTTACAGGAATTGCCTTGGCTTCAGTGGCCTTCGCTCCAACAGCTGCAGCTCTATTGGCTTCCTCTTGACCCTCTACAAAACCCTCCCATACCTGCATCCCAGTTGCAGTCAGTAAAGGTCAACTCCTTCAGACAACCTCAGAAAAAGCACAGAATTGGATCACCTGACAACAACAGTCATCCCAAGAGTGCCGCTTCCATATTTTTTGGATAGAATAATCATTATGAAGCTTCACAAAAGGTAACAGAGTATACAAATAAAAGAAGAAATCATACCCTACATAATCTTCAATTATGAAATGTTTTAAGAGTTACTATGCTCAACTACCAGCTTCCAAATTGGACTTTCAATTAGCTTGCGATTATACAAACAAGCCACGGCACAACAAAACCACAAGTGATTCCATTCCAGATCTCTGACAAAAATCCAAAACCGAGAAAAGAAGAACCTCTGCAAAAAAGCCTCCACACAAAGTTTCATCCCTCAGTAACCCTGTGCTTACCTTCAAGTTCTTCTTCTTCGCACTTTCCTCAGCTCGAAGTAACAAGTGACCTTCCGTCACCCTGTCCGTACTGAAACTCGGATGAAGCTTCGCTAGACCGGCCTCCAGGAGTGCTATCGACACGTTATCCTTCCCTTCCCAAGCACTCCCCAGGAATGTCCCTGTCTTGTCCACAGTCTCGATCTCGATCTGCACGACGTCAAAGGTGAGCCCACCAGTCCACCTCCACACTCCAAAACACAGTCACACACAACGCTGCTGCCAAACATCATTTTAAATTAACCAGAATCTACGCTTTTCATCCTATTAGTGTCTGATACAATATTTTGCTGAAAACCCAACTTCCCTATGGCACAGTATTTTGACAATACACTAAATAGAATGAAAGTAAAACTGACCTCCACATTCCTCTGCATGATTCGTCTGCGCATGAACGCAATGGCCTCCTCCGAAAATGGCTCCCCCCTGCCAGGGCATCGCACTCCTGACAGCGAGAACGCAATCGCACACGTTTCCTTAGGAATCATCAACTTGAACCGATGCCCACTCAAAACGTAATCCACGACCGCTGGAAGCCTTCTCTGTCGTTGCAAAAACGGCAGAAAGGCAATGGCCTTCTTTGTTGTTCCCTACCAACACAATCCACCACGACCACTTCAGTTCAGACAACAGAAAGACATTCAAACTGCCTCAATAAAAACTTGGTTTTACAAACTCTGTGCACATATCATTACGCCGTTTCCCACCAAAACTTAGGATGCCATCCCATCAAACATGTCGTCGCGTATAATAATTCGCCAACGATACCTCCAACGCAAATGCAAGCTACAACCAGCATCCACAACTGCCCTTAAGCACACACAATCAAACACGACTGCGTATTACTCGTTACTCAAGTCACTACTCCACCTCACCACAACATTGAAAGCAAATACTTTCCATTGTTCAAAGGAATAGTGTCCATCGCTATGGTGCATACCCTCATCACGTGTTCTGGACGTTCTAAAGTCAATGATTTACACAAATTGTGAAAGCTTGTCTTATGTACACTAATGGATTTCGTAAAAACTTATGGCTTGAGAACTCGAGTCCAAAAGCTACAATATTTTCTATACTGTACTCCATAACCACCCAATGCATACCTGCAGAGACAGGTCGTTGATGTGAGTCACTGGAGACTCCTTCTGCGAGTGAATCTTCTTCTTTCCCTTCACGGCCTTCGATTCCGCCGCCAACAAAGCGTCGTAGTAGTTCGACCGCTCCTCAAAGTCCCTGTGTCGGACCACAGTTGCGAACCCCCGAACCACAAGCATCTCCGCAACGTTCACCCCTGTTGGCTGCCCAGCAACGGCTAGTGCGGGTAACGTCGTATCCGCAGTCTCGCCCTTCGGAGCAGCTATCAGGAACACCGACCCGAAGTCCATGGTGCGATCCGACCCTGGCGCCACAGGCACTGGTGTAGGCCCATCCATGGCGCCAATCTTCCGAGAATACTCCATCGTCACATTCACCTGCGCCCACAGAACCATCAGCTTTCCACGCACACATGGGGCTTACAAGCAACATGGTTCACTACAAACGGACTCAGAAAATAATCGCTATGGACGAAAACGACACTCCAAACCACGCTTTGGCTACCAAACTTGCACAAACATCGCCCGCGCTCTATTCACACATTGCTGGAGTAGGAAGAGACATAAAACAACAACTTGACCCCTCGAATTGATTCCAACAATGTCCAAATGACAACACTAATGCTTTGCGACACCAGTTTTCCATGCGCAGGTTCATCACAAATGGACTCGAAAGCTCGTTGCCATGGATCGACTACGGCACTCCAAACAAGCGCTTCGACTAAAATGCGTGCACCATGTCGTCACACTGACAACACTCTATTCTTCACGTATTGCTCGATTAGAAGAGACGTAAAACAGCAAACCTCTAACACTCAAGTGAATTCCAACTGACAACACTAACGCTTTGCAACGTATCCTAACAGACATCCACGCGAATTCCACAACGGTCAGGTCTACTTTCTGTGTCATCACTGTCACTGGATCCCATCGCACCTGTTGCCCGATCAAAAGATTGCGAAGATACTCCTTCGCTTCACGAGCATAAGCAGCAGGCTTCTTATCCTTTTTCGGATTTCCAATGAGCGGTGCTCGGATGCTCGACAGGTTCACGCGCCTCTCTGCTGCAGGGCTTCCGAACGGAGCGGCATCGTCGGCCACCACAACGCAGTCTCCACTGACCACCTCAATCACCTGCCAAAGATCAACTACCGCGTCAGACATGACTACGCTCAAACAAAACAATGCATAACCACAATGCTCCGTATACCCATACAGTGCCACCATCCAAGTCATAGGATCCGTCCGCAGCTCAGCTCATTCCTAACCACACATCCAAAAGTAAAAAAAATCACCTCTCAACTCACTCACTCACTCGGGGATAGCACACTGGCACCCCCACCTTCAACCAACTGCAAACCACTACATCCGACTCTCACCTTGCCAGCGAAGTTCACATCAAGGATAGCGGTCGAATTCGTTTGTGGAGGAACGTATGAAGTCCAAATCTTCAGTCTATCCTTCTTTGCTTGCAGCTCGGCAGTTTTCAGACGCCGTTTTGCATCTTCTTCCATCATATTAGCACTCCATTCCACCACTTTCGCCAAACCCTACCATACCAAACATTATAGAAAGTCTCAGAATATCGCGGCATTACAAACGAACCAAACACCACTCAACGCCAAACAAGAAACTCTATCAAAGTACAATTCTCAGAACGTTGGATGTACGACATCCAGGAAGTAATGCTCCTCAAACATGGAGAACGCTCAAAACGACCGATTGGAGACAGAAATCCAAGTCACGAAGAAGCTCCTCGCATTCGATTAACCACTTACATGCTTCACCAGCTCCAGAGAAAGGTCCACAAGGCTGTCCCCATCCGTGTAATGTACCGAACCGATCAGATTGTTGAACTTGTCTGCGCCCTCCAACACTACCCTTACCTACAACACCGACATATCATGAGTGAGCGGACCACAATGCACCATACTCCTCCTCCATGCTAGCTACTACGAAACCATATACCGGATATCCACACTGCAAGTTCTGACGCCAAATAGCCAGTACACTCACAGCATCTCTCTCCGAAAAGCTCACAAATTCACTCTCATCTTTGTCACTGTGGGGACCTTGATGAGGAATAAATTCACTCAAACACTCTCGCTACACTAAATCTACGACAACAGAAAACCTCTCCTCTTGCACCTCTCAATTCACACAACGACATTCAAACTTATGCCCACAGGCACGAAACCTTACATCTCTGTTCAACACCCGGACTTCAGTGAAGTGCTTTGCCTCCTTTGCGTAAGGATCCGGAAGAATCTCAGCGTGGGCAGCCGCACTGTTCGAAGCAGCCAATCTCTGTGCGGTTGTCATGGGCGCCGGTGCTTCTCCTGCGCTCTCTCCACTTTTCGACTCCCCGTTGGTAGCCTTGACCTCCTCCGACGCCAAACTATCCGCTACAGGGGGTCGCCTTCCCATTGACGGCGCCTGCATTTGCACCCGAAGCATCAAAACTACCGTGACAACGGCCAATGAGCTCAAGGACACCATAACGATGCATCAAGGTCACACCCAGAGAACCCATGCGCACTCTACACTTGCCCTAAGTACGCATCCAACATAACTTCCCCAATTATACTACTGGTTCAAAAGTTCCAATGATTGAAACATTGCCACACAAAACAAGAAAACAGATAGTGAACATAATAAAGGAGTGGAGTTTCACCTGGATTCCCGCACAGTAAACTTGCACGAATTGAAACTCAGGCAGAAGGTACACCCGCAGGGTGCTCCCATCTCTCACGGACTCAACGATGGCTGGCAACGCCTTCCCTTTGCTGGATTCTACTAGACCCAGCGCATCGAACCCGGCAGCGTCGCCGATCGCGGATGGAGGCAACTCTCGGATTGATGCTTCTGACGCACCGGGTTCCTGCAAAATCCCAGTGTCTACTGAGAGAAACCACAAAGACAACATCTCCAAGGTACGGCCAATAAAACACAGACCAACAGAAAATGGAAACGCAATCCAAAACATCCGTCATCAGCAGGTTGTTCACGTAAACAAATAGAAAGCTCAGTACAAATTACCTTGTTCCATATGCCAAAGCCTTCGGTTTGGGCCTTCATCTCCCGCTCGTTCAGCTCTTGCAAGTACTCTGGCTTCAGCTCATTGTTCTGCCCTCCCTGCTGACGAACCTGTAGCCATCCCATCCACGGCATCAAAACTAAAACTACTTCTATTGTAGGACACATTCTAAGGATCCCAGTATAAGAAAGCAAGCCTTCTACAAGATTACCACCCAAGCAAATTGAATACACTCTGCTTGGAGATTGCTCCTTCTGCTATTGATGCACAGCAACGTACCTTGGACCAGCCATTAGCAATAACATCTAAAGCCACGCTCTGCCCGTCCAAGATCACCGTCCCGAATTCTCGATTGATCGACGGCACGACGTAATCCACCTTGAACGTCACCTCCTGTCGAATTCACGAGGATGTCAGTTCATCCAGAGTTTCCCGAACTTAACAACAGCGAAATAAGAAACCCTAACCCCGCCAAAACACGTTTCGATCAAAGGACTTGCTTAAAAACCTTGCCGATGCACTTTTTGCGCAAGTACTCCCGACTGTCCCATGCGAACGGCTCGTCTCGTCCATCTCTGCGTGCCTGCAAAAAGAGTATTTACATCTTGAGAAACACTCACTCCATGTGAAGTTCCACAATGCCTTGGAAAGCACAACTTGCGTCTTCGTAAACGAAGAAACACAGAACGTGCAAACATAAAATCCCAATCTAACCCAAAACACTCATTCCTACACGAAGTCCGCCGTGGTTGTCTCCAATAGACAAAGATCTCGTTAGGTCAATTGGCAACCAAATCTACAAACTCAAAATAGGATAAGATCAGAACGAATCCCTGATTCACACTCCAGAATCAAAGGACCCCCCGCACCATCGAAGGCAACTAATCCCGAACATCAATGGATCCGTTTCTCCACCTTCCAAAACCCTAACAATGCACGAAAACTACCGCACTTCACACACAAAAACTCAAAATCTTCGGACACAAAAACAGAAAATTTGTATAAAAAAGCAGCAACATTAACCACATCGCAATGCTACTCACCTTGCGATGGCGTCCTCATCTAAACCCTAAACCCTAAACAACCTCCTCACACGGCCGCATCCAGAAGATCATCCACACACAATGCAACAAATGCAACAAATCCAAAGGGCCCAAAACTTCCCGATCCACCACAAACCGAATCACAAAGTGCAACACCAACAAGATCGTCCCCAATCGCAACCCACACCTACCAATTTGGGCGCCATGAGGCCAGCGAGCGTGACGGTCTTTTCCGGAGGCGGGCCACCCTTGACGCTCCCCATGATGAGGAGCGAATCCCCGGAGGGAACCGCCTTCACGGTGCCCTTCAGCCATCCCGTCGCCATCCTGACGCGCAACTCCTTCCAACCGCAACGACAGCTTCGTCGGCTTCTGTTTTGAACTCAAACAACGTCAGAAACTCTTCCAACTTCGGGAGCCTCTACCTACAAGTGAAGTGCGCAAGATTGGCTATGGCGATGGTGGTGGTACCAAACAAGTCTTGCAAGTGCCAGTGCAAAACTGCGGAACTGCAAGCAAGCGGAAACCCCGATCTGGAGCAAAAAAGAGAAGGATGGGCTTGCTGAAATTGGGGTCTTGGGGGAGCGATCGGAATAGAGTCAACGTGGGACTGACATGACGTGGCCGGTGACGTTTTTCCACCAACCAGAAGAAGCCGGAGAGGCGCTTGGTGCAACCCGTGCGGCAAAGAGCTTGGGCTTCCAAATTGGGGTGCTGGGGAAGAAGAAGAAGATGAAGAAGATGAAGATGAAAAGGGCGGTACCAGTCACATCAGGGATTTGATTTGCAATTTTTATAAATGGGTGTGTTCACACCACGAAATTTACTTATATTCACACAAAGCAAGAAAGAGGAAACGAAATAATTCAAGTAAAAGTGTCAATTTTGATCTATAAATAGTGGATTGATCAATCACAAGGGGAATGTCAGAAAAGTTGTTGAATAGAGATTTGGTGCATAGAATCTTGATAAAACAACCTCTCAATAAAGTGTTAATTGAACCCTCCCAAGAGTAGGATTGGTGAATCACAAGTAGAATGTCGGTGAGATGTTATCTGAATTCAAATTAGTTAGGCCATGATTTGACAACGTAACTTGAGGAACGTCATCAAGTATGACCTACGAATAGTAAATTCACCATTTCCAAGGAGAAGGTAAAAAAAGATGACAAAACTCTCAAATTGGGTGGGCCAAAATCTTGTTAAAGTAACTCTGTCCTATAAGATCATTCATTTTGATTTACAAGTAGTCAACTAACCAATCACAAGTGAAATTTTTGAAGAAGGTGACAAGAATAAGATTTGGTGAGCTGAATCTTTATACATTGATAATCCTAGTGAAAACATCAATTGTGACTTTTAAATATTAGATTGACCAATCACAAGGAGAGTGTCATATAACATCATGATAGAACTAAGATTTGGTAGGTCAAATCTAGACAAAATATCCATCCAATAACAACATTAATTGCTACCTACATGTAGTAGATTGACCAATCACAAGTAAAATGTCAAAGAAGTTGTCAAAACTAAGATTTGGTGGGCCAATTCATGACAAAATATTCATCCATGAACAACATGAGATGAGACCTACATATAGTAGATTGACCAATCACAAGTAGAATGTCAGAGAAGGTGTCAAAACTGGCGTTGGTGGGCCAAATCTTGATAGAATATTTGTCCAATAACAAAATTAATTTTGGCCTACAAATATTTGACCAATCACAACTTCACAAGTGAATTGCCAAAAAAGTTGTCTGACTTGAATTCATTGAGTTTGACATTGACATAGTAAGATTGAGGCCTTAGAAAATATTTTGAAGGGATTGGAACATTTTTCATCTACTTTGGACATGTATCAAACCCAATTGTGCAAAGCCACTCTAAGAGCATTTCTATTATTACATTCAAAAATTGACATGCAATAATTTTACTTCTATGATTGAAGAATCTTTTCATCTTATTTCCTATCTTTTCACATTTAATGTTCAATTCAATATAATCTATAAATAATAGATTAACAAATCACAAGTTAGAAATAGGATGAAGTTGACGAAACTTAGATGTAATATTCATACCCTTAGTTTAGTAGGATAGAATCTTCGGAGGATGTTTTTAGAAGCTATAGGAAGAATTTTTCATTTACTTAATTCCTTATAGCTATAACTTCCAAAATCTAGATAATGAATAGAGAAGATCTAGAGGCTTTTTCAACCACAAAATTTTTCATTCATCCAAACCAATGTTTGACTTTTAAAATAAACATTTGTAAGATGATCAAATTTAATGAAATTGAGGTAAGTACTATATATTTATAAAAATATAAGCAAAAATATACAAAAATTCAAGAGAAAATTTAGAAACTAAAGGATTTAATGCCATTGTGGGGGTGTACATGCTCTAAACCAAGAGGTAGAATTATCAAAAAAATCCCACTATATCTAATTATCCTTTGGTTTCATCCACAATCCATATTTTTGATATCATTTTTCTTTTACTTTCAAAAATTTGGTACTACAAATGTGGATAGCACCTCAAATACACAACTACAATCTAAATTTTTGATATCATTCTCTTTTGTCTCCAAAGATGCATATGTAAAACTACATTTTGAATATAGAATCACAATTTGAATGTGAGGTATTGGCATTCAAAAGTTTGTTAAAATTTTATAAAATAACTTTGAGGTTGCCCTTAGTTGTAATGAAGGTGAAAGCTCATCATTGAAGAAAATTTCTAAAGGAGATCACTCCTTGTAATTTAAGGTATACATTTGAGTTAAGAAGGTATTTGATGTGGGTTTATTTACCTTAAATATTGCATTTAAGGTGACTACATTTTTATACATTAAAATGCTACAAGGGGAATATTTCTAATAGCCTATACTTTTGTAAATTTCTTGATACAAATTTTTAAGTGGCATAATCTTACATATAAAATTTAAGTGACCAATTTTTTTCCACTCTCACCCTTTTTCACAAATTTTTATTTCCCTCTAATACATATATATAGGATATACATCATGAAACCAAAAACAATCAAATCAATTGAAGTGCCATTGACTAAGTGGTAGTTTTTAACCCTAAAGGCCAATTGTTTGTTGAATGAACATTCAATTAAAAATCATGATAGGGTCATTAGAAGAGATTTCAAGGCTCTAAAAGAGTACAAGTTATCAAACCTCGAGAATGCTATGAACGCAGCCAGAAGTGCAATCTAACATGGCCAAGAGAGTACCACATCATTTCCCTCCAATTTAAAAAAAAAATTTCAACCTTTTTTTGCATTCAAAGAATTTATTTATTAAATTTTTTTGGGAACAAACAATTGTATCCTTCGTTGTCGAGGAACAACAATGAAAACAAGCCCAAAACAAATTGTTGGAGCCCCAAAATCTCTTCTAATGCCTAAAAAGTCAATTTTGATAAAAAAAAAAAAAAGTTAATGAAATTTAAACACAAAGTATGAACATATATCCCTTTAGAGGGACTATAATTTTTTGGAAGATCAAGTGCTTAAATCTAGAAGTTATATTGCCTTAAACTTTTTTGGCAGTTTAAATAATTTGGACATTTGGGGGGCATTTTTTTGCCAAAACACTCATCAATTTTTGAAATTTAGTACATTTCTAAGTAATAAAATAGAGCATACAATTGTCATAAAAAAAATTTAGTTTTCAAATCACATTCTAAAACTTTGTTAGCTAAATTGGGGTGGCTTCATAAAAAATCATTTTTTTCATAACTTGAAGCCCTATTATCTTACAATTCATGAACTCAAAGTTCTTAAAATTTTCCTTTACATTCCAAATGTTTGTCTTTGTTTGTAATTTTTTTAAC
Source organism: Pseudoscleropodium purum (assembly GCA_963969395.1). Lineage (NCBI taxonomy): Eukaryota > Viridiplantae > Streptophyta > Bryopsida > Hypnales > Brachytheciaceae > Pseudoscleropodium > Pseudoscleropodium purum. Next base: position 17,344,522 of record OZ017802.1, read on the forward strand.
ATTTGGATGTTAAATAAGAAATTTCCACATTGCGCAAGAAATCATAAAAAACATAACTTTGTCTAATGTAGCCTCTACATGTAGCCTCTTTGCATTGCAAGTTGATTTATAGTAAGCTAGATTCCATGTTTACTTCTAAAGTTTGTCATGAGTGAATCTAACATCATATACTTAGGAATGACCAAAATCCACATTTTGGTGTAGAGCAAAAAGTTTACTCCTACATGGTTTGAAGTCTATTGACTTTGTTTTGCACGAGTGAAAAAAAGTTTTTTTCCTCACTTCGATGATCATAATTTTTCAATCCACATGGTCAAACAAATGGCCTGCAATTTTTTACATGCATTACCTTAGTAGTTTAATACATTTTGACGTTTGGAATCAAAAAAAAAAAATTTAATTTTGGATTTTGGACAACGCATCAAAAATTGGTAGTTTTGAACTTTTCAGCTTCCCCAACACACATTTTGGCTTGTAGGGGTTACTAACAAGTTTATCATTTAGCACTTCACAATCCCCATTGAAACTATCCCATAAACATTCCATTTAATAAGAGAGTGTATAAACATGTATATTTCTCATTTTATGAATATTCCACGGACATGTTGAATTTATGTAGTTCTCTTTTAAGTTGCTATTTGCTCACATGGTTCACTAAATTGTGAAGAAATGACCTCTTTTAAATTGCCATTTACTCACGTGGTTCACTAAATTGCAAGGGGAGTGACCTCCTCATTAGAATTAAGCACATTGAGGACCCAACCCAAAAGAGATAATCACTGAGATAGTCAACAAAAAATGATCTAATTACTAGAGGAAAAGTACGTGTTTTCTTTCTCCATGGAGTTACAAGGTTCAGTTTGCTTAGAGTGCACTTATGAAATTAAACTATTCATGCCGTTTCGCATCCAAAAAGACCAGTAAAAAGTCCGCAATAATTTGTGCACTGAATTGAGGTCAGTGTGAGCTCCACCTTATCCCTTTTGCTTCCACGTTTCCCATCATGGCCTAAACTTATCAGAGGTTAAGTCTCAATTGCACTGGCGATTGGGATACCAATGAAATCCTTCATGGTTCCAATGGTTAAGTTGAGAGACGTCAATTCAAAGCTGGATACTTGGAAACAATCGTAACTGCTACCGGCTCAGCCTCATTGCAGGAATTGAGTGTCCCAGCATCACTTTCAATTCAATCTGCAGTTTTGGCAATTACCTTTACAAAAGCCACCCTCCACCAAAATCCTTAGTTTGTCAACAAAAGAGATATATTGTCATATGAGCAAAGCATACAAGAGAAAAGCGGCAAGATGCAGAGGAAGTTAGCGGCAATTTTGTTATTTTCAAGCTTTGGATTGGGGTTATTATCGACACAACTTGCACTGGCACGACATGAAGGAGATACTATGCACTTGAATATCACAGGTGGTCATGCATTACTTGCGTACACATGATATGCATGAGTTTGTTTAGTCCATCTCACTCACCTCAAAAGTTGGTCCAATTCTGATCCTATTTAGGTTGTCGACCAGCATCAAATCTGTTACCCAAGAAATCCAAGGTCTTCCATTCGAAGTTCTGAAACGGTTAGCTAAAGAAGGTTGTGTGTTCAGAGGATGGAATACGAAGCAGTCTATAGCTATTGTTTTGAGAATACATTCAACCGCCATCTCTACTGACTGGCAGTAACCTGAGGGAAACAATGGGCTTCTCAATACGCTCCAAAATGTGCTCCCACCTTGCCATGAGAAAGTTGTCCAGTCAGAAGTGTCAAAATATATAACTATTCAACAGAGATGGAGGTACCAATCCTAACTGAGTTGCAGTACTGGTCTTTTAGAATGTGCTCAACTGACAGAAAACGTGTGCATTGAAGGTGTTCACAAACGGACTGAATGGCCGGAGATGCTCCATAAAAACATGTCTGCCATTTTCACACATTTCTTGGAGACTCTAGGTGCGAATTTTCATCCTGAGTTCGCCATCTTTCTCCAGAAGCCTCTACCATCACAGCAGGAGAGGCCACAGAATGAGGATGATTCTGACGTATGGCTCTACCTAACGCACGACGACATCATATACGAAATTCCAAGGCATGGCCGATGGCATCCAAATAGTACGTATCCTCGCTCTTTAAAACATGCTGGTAGTTTAGGGTTTAGAATTCCCTTCAGCATTCTAAACCGAGCAACAGAAAAAATAAAAAATTAAGACAGACGGACGTGGCAGCAATAAGGAAGAGGACACTGAGACATTTAAGGACATCCCGTCTCCTATGTTGACCCTGTTAGCAACAGCAACTATTCTACTCCTGCGCTGGGTTGGGCTGGGCTTACTGGCAAGTGATAGAAGAATGACTTCGCTAAATGTCTTGAAATCGGGTAGCCTATCCCACCACCACCACACACACACACACTTTGAAATTGCAAAAGAATTTCATACATAGTGATAAAACTTTGACCTAAATGGATTTGGTTCTTGTCCCCAAAGATCTATCCGTAGCTCAATACGTTTCCCCAAATTTGCGCTCCTATATATGTCAAAGTGCTTACAGTGACGCAAAGTTTCTCCTCCACCCTAAACTGACTAGGTGACCGAAACTGTGTGCAGGAATAAATCCTGGATGGCCTGAACTGAAGGGAGTGCATTATAAGGAGGCAATCAGGGTCATCATCAACGACATGCCGGGAGTGCATGTTGATTATGGTCCTTTGAAGAGACGAAAACCGAAGGGTACGAAAATTAACCGTGTTGTCCTCTACATCGACGACGATGAGAAGCTGGCCCGCATCCCAAGCGTCGGCTAATCCTTAACACCTACACTGTATTGCTGAGAAAGATTTGCATGTCGCATCAAACGTCAATGAACGAGAGACGCTGAGCAGCACGAATAAACGTAAACTTACCTCCTGAACAACTCAGAGGATGCATCAATACAACAGCTGATGCAAAGTGCTGAGATCTCCAACAGTCCAGGCCATAAACGCTCGTAGTTAAGCAACAGTGATACTTCACTTGGTAGCAATCAAGCTTCTTGTTGACCTGCTTGTGAACAATCTTCAGTGTTTACTGTTGTTAATCTCTTGGGCACCCCACACCCAATTTTCTTCTACGACAGCCGCCCTCCAAGGTTCGATACATCCACATCTCGCAATTCAGAAAATGAAAGGGATACGACACATTGACCACTAACACCTAATGTACAAGGTAACGTGAAACTACAGCTTCCATAACAAAGTTATACTTTATGTTACCAGACATAACCTCAAATGGTAGAATGCTGGTCAACCATGCTAAATCAAGGGTCTCACAAGAACACTATAAATTAAAGAAAGTCAAGACCATGACGCAACCATGCTCATCCCGCATCCAATACTTGATTGCCACCTATACGGAAATGGGCTCCATTGAGGTTCTGTATAGTGATAACTGCTGTCAACAGGAATTCGCTTTCAAGACGAGAACAAAAGCTCCTGTTAAACGGCAATCCCGGAACGCAGATGCCCATCTGTTCCATTCCAGAGAATTGACTCCAATTCTCGAAATTTACAAAGCACAAGAGTTCACCCCTGTTTCACACTTTTGCATGATACTAAAACTTAAAAGACCTCAAACCATTTTACCAATCTACCTCTACGTAGCTACAGACTCAAAAGCACCCCAAAGCAAGCTAATACCAAGAGCAACTGGCACATTCGGACATCGCCAGCTTCCACCATGATGCACTACTGAGCTGGCACGTCCACAAACGATATGGACATCAACTTGCGCCGAAACTCGTCTTCATGATCAGATGGAGGACTCGGGCCCCGAGGAGGCGGACTCCGAGGAGGGGGGGAATTTCCTTCGCCGATGTCTGTGAGAGTGTCCAAAGGCACGACCCCTCCTTCCGGCGCCACTTGAGAGATTTGGAGAAGCCGGGCACGCACCAACTCGTTCTGGTCCGATTCTTTCTTGTGATCTTCGCCTTCTTGTCGCTGCTCCTGTTGCTGTTGTTGCTTCTGTTCCTGCTGCCACCGTGAGTCCTCGGCAACGTCCATAGGCAAACCTTCTGTTGTGCCCGTCATGTAATCGGTTGTCTAAGGCAACACTGCAAGCATCAACCCATCCAAAGACCTCAATCACGTCAAGTCTCATGCAGAACCAGTCCTTCCCAATCTATAACAAAAGCCAATGGAACAATCTTGACTCAATTTCCTCAGATATTAGACATGAATCTCCCAATATTACTGCCAGGAGTACTCTGCCTCCTACAAAATAGAAACCCCGCTACTGCCAGTGGCAAGTTTAATCAAAATCCTAATGTCCTCAATCTTGACTCAACTTCCTCAAGTATTGGACATGAGTCCCAACATTATTACCAGGGTCTTCTGTCACCTACAAAATAGGAACCCCGCTACTACCAGTGGCAAGTTTAATTCAAATCCCAATGCAACGATCTTGACTCAATTTCCTCACGTATCTGACAGGAATCCCAACATTGTGTTAACAGGGTCATCTGCTTCCTACAAAATAGGAACCCCGCTACTATCAATGCCAAAAATCCTTCAACAAGAATCTTGGGTAGGAGTATTTCAGTCTATAGTGAAGTGTCCACAAAAGGGCATAAGGGAGGAAACTCTCTGGGTTAAATAGTGTTACGATAACAACCCAAGGTTCTTGCCTGCCAGGAAGAGGATAACCAAGAGGAAACCATCTCATGAACCTGATCTTTCCATAATTACGCTATTCATCTCCCCCACCCAAGTATTTCCACAAACATCTACCCAACTACAATCCACCTCGTACAAAACTTGGAAACCTACCGACACCTCCAAAACCTCGTTCCAGCAGCGAAACGCATCCCACATGGAACGACTCCACCATCTCAGATTCTCAACGACTTCCTTTCAAAGCAGAACCAGATTACACCACTGCCGAGATTCTCAAACACCAAACACGCCTTGTGCATGACACCCGAGGTTTTCCGGAACCTCGCAAAAGATGGAGAAGGAGTGGAATACTACGAAATGAACTCGGCAAGAGTTGTTTTCGGGATTGAAATGCAAGCGTACCTGGTGAGTGAGGAGAAGAAGAAGTACAACTGCAACGTCGCGGGATCCAAGATGCGCACAATTGTGAAGGACAAGAAAGAAAAAGGGCTGGACTGCTGTTGAGTAGTGCCTGGGGAGTGTCTGTTGCGATCCAGCCAGCGTGTCGTCGTTGCCAGTGAGGGTTTCAAACTGGATGGATCTCTGATTTTTCATTCATCCATTTAGGGGATGGATGATGGCCGTCGATGAAGACCCCATTGTGACTTCGTCCGTCTGACTCGGTAACTAACTTAAAATTCGTTCCCCGAACTTGGGGAACTACTGAATACGGCAAGGATTGGGGTTGGCTGAGGACCCATATAAGACAAGGTTGTTGTTCACTGTGGGGGGTCTTTTTTTTAGAGATACCTACCTAGTAGGTCTTAAACAATGTTATAGTTTTGGACACCGCATTTGAATCGAGTATGGTAGAAATACTTGTTTTGGACAGCTTCCTCGTAATGGCTTTATAGGTTGACCTATTGTGGACAACAATTGGATACACTACTGATTGAAAAGATTCTCTGATTTTGTATCTTCTCATTCATCACTCGTAGGGAGGATTTCCAAAGCTAACCGTAATAGGTGAGTCTATGATATTGAAATATGTCTAGATGAAAAATCTACATTTATATTGGATAAAATATTCATTCTTAGAGTTTAGTTTTTTTTTGCATTCTTCCTCATCCCTATGTGTGCATACATTGACCTCAATTCTCAACAAATTTTCCATATCCCTATAGATTGAAATGCTTAATTTATCACAAATATTAGAGGAGTTTTCAACCCTCTAGAGGATTGTGAATTCCTGGCAGTTTCCAAACTACGAGAATTGCCCTATAGGAGCTCACCGATGTGGCACAACGACTGCCACATTTGGAAAAAAAATTCAATTTTTTTCTTCATTTCAAGAATGAATATTTTTTTTGAAAATCTTTTTGGGAACAGCCATTTGCTATGTGCATGGGAGGAACTATGGGGAGCACTAGCTCGAAATGGCCCTCCCTACCCCCCAGAAATCCTCTAATGTAGGTACTTCTACCTTAAGCCCTCCCCAATTTGCAGACAAGTAGTGATTCTTCCTAATGATAACCTTGAGATTGGAGGTTATTCTTGATGTGAAAGGGAGCTAAGGTAACTACACCTAAAATGGACTACTGAAAGTTGACCCTTGTTTTTGAAGGGAAAATGAATTATATACATTAGGATCAAATTCATTAGGCCCTATGTAAAATCATTTTTTTTTCAATAATTTTTTTCATTAACTCAATTTAGAATTTTTGCAAGTTTACTTTTTAGGATTTAGAATATTACATGACCTTTAATAGTACCCACAACTTTATTGATATTTGTAGCTAACTAGTACTTATGGGCTTGGCTTTGTGGTTTTTTGGAGGATTCAGATTTGTTTTCATTCATATTTTCTACATTATTCAATTATGCCATGTGACAATTTCTGAAAATTCCATTAGATGCTATATTGAATTATTTTTTGAATTATTTTTTAACAAATTTGACCCTAGTGTAGGATAGGAAAGATACCTCCAAATGATGTTGATGAAAAGGACAAGTGTAAAGTTGAGTTGGAAGCCATTTTGAACAATTTGCAAATCCATATATATAAATGTGGAGGTAGCAACTTTACAAATGTTCAATTTGGGGTATTTTTTTGTTGTTTGAACTTCTTCTCTATAACATGTTTTGATACTACTAGTGTCCTTTTTCATGTGCATCAAATAGAATATGGTATCACCCATATGACACTTTTAGCACCCTACACCTTGCATCTTTAAAAATTTTTAACTAATTCATAATGCTTTTAAAAATTATGGAACCACTTTCATTTTGATTCATAATCCTTCACTAATGTGCAAAAATTGTTGTTTGTATTCTAGAGCATATTGGTTATGCCACAAAACTTATTTGTGCAATTTTAGATGTAAGTACGTTACAAGAATGTAAATTCAAATAAGCCATTAAGCATTGTTCCTAATATTAGGTTGCCTTTATTTTTGTTATCTCTATCTATAAAAGAAAATATAGCGATTGTTCAAAAGTTCAAAATTTACGTAAACAAAAGAAAATGAAACATGTGCTAACCCTTAAGAAGCCAATAGTATTTTGGCAACATAGTGTTTTTCTTATTTTTTGTCTTTAAGATTTTCACATATGTGGGGTAAGAAGTAGTTTAAGCTACAACAATTTTTATAACCTTTGACTACATGGTAAAAAATTATTTTATGACATATAATTTCTTCTAGAACATAGGTAGTACAAGCAACTAAAAAAGTATTTTTTTAAGAAAGAAAAATTTGAAATTGGTATTTTAGATTTATCTATATAGGGAAAGCTTTGAATCATTCCTTTTTTATTAATGAAGTGACAATTATGAAAAGTTACAATTTGTGGGCAATTATAGAACATCTACTCTAAAATACTTCGAAGTCCTTCATTTAACTCAATTTTCAATATTTTGGGAAAATATGAAATTATAGAATTTCAAATGTTCATTACATCATTACAACTATTAGGATTGGCATTTTTTAATTCCGTAACTAAATTCTTACTACCATATGATATTTTGAATCATTCTCTACTTCTTTCTATTTAGTATTTTTTCAAATGTGAATATGAAATATTTTTTGTTGAATTTTTCTATATGTATTTCCAGCTTATTTCTTCAACATATAGTATGAAATTGCAAATTGTAAGATTTCTACATTTTTGGATAAAACTTTTGAAAGATGAAACCTAAGCATTTGGAAAGAGTTGAAAATATTTCTTTTTGAAATCCAAGCATCATGATCATGCAATTGGTAAGGATTTGTATTTTGAAATTTTTGAAGCATTTACTCCAAGAAGTGAACAAAAGGATCTTGTCATTGGATCTATTTAAAAATAAATATAAATGAAGATTTAAGCCTTGCTTTGGAGACTAGTATTTTGAAGCAACTTAGGGCCTCTAAACATGTAAGAACTTTAGAGGTTAAAAGCAATAGTTGCATGTTAGGCCCCATCATTTTTTAGAATTTATTTCTTATAAGTTATGTAGTAGAAATGTAATATGTGGATGTTCAAGAGTAATAGCATTCTATAATTGTCAGATAGGAATTTTTATGTAATTATATAATTATAGAGGATTGCACTAACGAAAGATTAATGTGCAAAAGTAATACATGTTTATTTGAGTAGAGATACTTGCAATTTTCTACTTGATGAATCTTATCGAGAGTCAAAATAGTATTCCATACTCTTTTTTTTAGCAAATTTTAGAAATTATATGAATAGATTAAGAATTCTTAAAGTTCAAAGAATAGGTGTACTAATAGGTAATCCTAAGCTTTCATGAATAGAGGTAAAATGTACTTGGCAAGAATTTATAAGTGTCAATTTCAGAAAAAGAGGCAATTTTTCAATTTGTAAGAGGTCATGGGGTCTTTTGTCATTGAAGATTGCAATGTATTGTACATGCAATAAGAAGATTAACCTAGAAAATTATCAAAAATTATTGAATTTATAGATGAATATATTTATCATTTGCTTCTACATTTACTTTTGAAGCCATTCATTAGATCATAATATATTAACCCTTAAATACCTTAAGCACCATATTTTGATATCATCTAAACTTTGAATTGCGTTTAATCCATAAAGGCCAATTGTCTATTGAATAGACAATTGAAAATCAAGGTAGGTTCCTATGTAGACAATTTTGGTCGAATGTTGATGAATTTTTTTAAACAAAGTACTAACATGTATTACCCTATTGTGAATAGAATTTTTTTTCCTATCGGATGCTTGAATCAAAGTTAGGTTGCCTCGAACTTTATTGGCAATTTTGGATAATTTGGGCATCTTTTGTAAAAACACTCATCAATTTTTGAAATTTGGCAAGTATGTAACTAATAAAATATGGCATATGATTGTCCTAAGAAAAATTTAGTTCCAAAATCACATAAAAAAGAGTCAAACTTTGTTAGCTATGTCAAGGCAATTTCAAGAAAAAAACATTTTCTTCTAACTTCAAGCCCTATTATCTTGCAATCTATCAAGTCAAAGTTCTTGAATTTTTTTTACATATTCCAAATGTTTGTCTCTAACTTTTTACCATGTAGTTTTCAATAAAAAATTTCCTCATTGCCCAAGAAACTATAAAAAATAAATAAATTAGTGTATTGTCAATTCACTTAAGTACTTTGCATTGCAAGATGATTTAGAGTAAAATAGACTCCATACTTTCTACTAAGAATTTTCATGAATGAACCTAACATCACATATTCATGCATGGTCAAAATTTGCATTGTGGTGTAGAGCAAAAATCAACAATGCTAGTGTGTAAGGATGAAAATGGGAGAATGTATGACTATATGAGCCTTGAGCATATGTTTAAGTAAATATCCTACAACCATTGAAAGTGCTTATAATATAAGCACGTATATATATAGGTATCTATAAGACTATAATATAGTAACACTATAATCATAGACAATTTCTGTAATATAAACACCTATAATATAGATGTATAGTTTTTTAGGCTCATCATGAGTTCATGCTCCTAGCCTCATATAATAGGTTGAAATTTTTTCCACAAACTACCTCACTTGTTTAATATACTTTTGCATAGTTGGAATTAAAAAATTAAAAAAAAATTATGACAAGCATAAAAAATTGGTTGTTTTGGACTTTCCTTCAAACACCCTTTGGCCTTTAGGGATTGAATGAAATGTTATTCTAGTATTTTTTTGGCATTTTTTTATTGGATGCCTTTAAATTTTATATTTAGCATCAAAAGACTGGCTTAAAAAATATATTTATGATTTTTCTTCTAAAGATTTTACGGAAGGTGGTCATTGTAGGAAACACCAGACAATTTGTGTAGTGTTTTGCAAAATTGATTTGTGTCCAACGCTATAACTTTTGAATTATAAATCCAATGTCCAAAACACAAAAATTTTATTTCTAAAATTTTTCATTGTAATTGCATCTTTTATTTAAATTTTTTTTAAGAATCACTTTTGTTAAGTTGCATTGGAAGAAATTTGAGGCTTAGAGAGTCCATTTCAGGCTTGTTCCCCCGCAATTGTTCTCCACAATGAGGGGAACGGCCCGTTGTCAAAAAAATAATTGCAAAGAAATAATAATAATAATAAAAATAATCTCCAAATGCAAAAAAAAATTGAAAAAAATATTTGGACAATGACATGGCAGGGTCTTGGCCACGTCAGACTATTGCGTTGTCATTGCACAGTCGAGTTCCCATAGAGTTTCCACAATTGATAACTTGGGGGCTTTTTGAGTAGGTGAATTTCTTCTAATGTAATGCTTTTGGATTTAGGGTTTTTATAATAAATACTAGCTCAAATTAATGATTTTGAGTTGAAATTTTGTGGTATATTCCTATAGTATGTAGAAATCTCCCTAACAAAAGGCATTTAAAAAAACATTATTTTATATCCTCTATATTTATGCAAATAGATCTCCCTTACACATGCACTTCTAAACATTAGAAATGACTTTGACCTATTGTTTTGATTAAATCTCATCACCATAAAGTCCTCCCAAATGTCCAATTTTTAGTTTTGTTGAAAATTAATTTTTCTATTTCGTACAAATTAAAATGTCCAAGAATATGTCTAGAAAATACATACTTGAACATTTTAATTTGTAGAAATAGGAAAATCAATTTTCGACAAAACTAAGAGTTGGCTATTGGAAGGACTTTATAGTGATGAGATTTGACTAAAAATTGGCCATTAGAAGTGCACACTTAAGGGAGGCTTATTTGCACAAATGTAGAGGACATAAAATAATGTATTTTTAGATGTTTTTAGAAGGGACATGTCTATCTATTATAGAAATATACCACAAAAATTTGAACCCAAAATCATTCATTTGAATTGGTATTTAGTATTAAAAAAAACCTAAATCCAAAGGCATGACTACTTAACAAGATTGATTTTGAAATATAAAATGATTTTTTAATTTTTTTGAAAAATAAGGGATACAATTACAATCAAAAATTCTAAAAATAGATTTTTGTTTGGAGCATTGGGTTTAGAATTCAAAGGTTGTAGCGGATGACAAAAGAATCCCTCTCATTGTGATAGAAAAACAAGTCAATGTTTCCTTCAATGACCAAAGGGTGCCCATTGCAATTCTTGTTTTTTTAGTGTAAAGAATCTTGTAGATGAACCTTAAATACATTGGATCTTGAAGAAAAAATCACATGAGAAATTCATTTTATAAAAATTGTAGAGTAGATTTTGAGAAGTCATATTTCAATTATAGTTATGCACATTGTGTTCTTTAACCTTATATTATTTATGACCTCAATTTTAGATTTGACATATAAAAAGAAGATTGAAAGATTTCAAATTACATTCACAATTTTAATACTCTCTTGATCAAACAATATAACCTTTGAATCCATAAATGATAATCTTGTGTTTTCCTTTTTTATGTGATCCATAACAAGTTTAATTTGAATTCATATGGTTCATTTTTTTAAATTGTTAAAATGTATGAAAATTTTAATTTTTTGTTTAGTTTGAAGAAACCATGAGAAGCTCAATAATGTCTTGGTTAAGGTTCCTTGATGGTGCTTTCAAATGCCATAATTTTTTAGTGTCGTACAACTATTTGAGATTCAATTGTCCACCCTTTCAATAGTTCTTTCATCTACAATGTGTTTTAATCACTAATAGTTCACATTCTATCACTTTCATTTAGGAAGAATTTATTTGCCACTTGTCTTCTATTTTCCAAAGTCTCTTTTAAAAATTCATTTCCAATACTAAAATTTGCATAAGAACAATTGAAATCTTGGACATCTATTTATCTCTTTTTTACAATACATCAAGACAATACCACTTTCAATATTTCAATTAATGCACCCACACTAATAATATTAACTCAAATTTAGTTTGGAGTTGCATCCATTTGCTAGGCACACTAATATAGAAGTTTACAATAATTTTAAAAAATATTCAAAATAATTTGGTTTATACTATTTCAAAATACAAAGTCTCACCAATAGTGCAATCATGATGTTCAATATTCATAAACAAGGTTTTAAATTCATTGTAGAGGTTAGATTTCATCTTTCAACCTTACAATTTAAATTGCTACAATTTGAGGGATAAATCTTGTTTTGAAGAAAAAATTTGAAAATATAAGGATTTAAAAAAAATTATATTCAATCTTGAATCATTTTTTTTCAAGAGAATGAATATCCAATATGTTAACTTGAAAGAAATATTAAATAAATAGCAACTAAAACAAATAAAGTATTTCAATTTTAATAGTGGGAATTGGTTATAGTTGACAATCTACATATTCTGATTTTATTTCTAAGAGTGATAAAAATTGAGCTTAAGAAAAGAATTGTAATAATAATAATAGAAATCTATAATAACTTTCATTTCATCAGTAAAAAGATTGGTTCAAACCTTTTTGCATACTCAGCCACGTACAAAATTCAATTCATTACTTTAGTTGTAAATAAATAAATAAATTGCTCCAACTATTCAAGTTAGTTTACTCCCAATGCAAAATAAAATTCATATCTTTGGTATTAGTTAACTTATTGTCAATGTGTATGAATCTATATGGAAGGAGATGGTTATTAAGAAATACTTTAAAAATATCAAAACATTAATAAAAAAAATTTGTAAGTCATTAAAGTTTTTTCCAAATTGCAAAAAATCATTTTAATTAGGGAATATGTTTCAACTAAAAGCCTTTTCATTCATCCAAAGAATTAGTTAATCTTCCAAGGATAAATTTTCTTTAAAACTAATTTGATGAAATTGGAAAATAATATATTAATTTAAGTCATATTCAAAAATATACAAAATTCCAAAACATAATTCGAGCATTATAAGATTCATATCTACATCATTTTTGGCAAAATTTTACACATTTTTGGTGATACACATCTTTGTACAATCATATTGTTTACCTAAATTGCATCAAATATATTCAATAAGAAGTTTTTTTCTTAAAGATTCAAAGTATTACTCTAGAAGAATGAGAATTTTTTTGGACAAATACAAAACTCTATTCATCATCTAAAATATACATTTTTGAGCATTGTAGAATCAACCTTTGTGGTTGTTCGTTTTTAAATAATATAATTCTAGAATAGATTCAAATATATAAGTGACCATGATTTCTATTATTAAATTGTTTAATATTTGTTGAACCATAAATTTTAAGATCTTGTTGGCAATAGGAAAAAGATCCACAAGGTGACTTATGAAAAGACCTATAATTGATGTACTTGGTTATGTGTGTCTTCTTCTGGATCATTATCTTAGTCTACTCAACTAGCCTCCTATTAATTGTATTTTAGACTCTTAGTGAAAGCACTATGAATTTTCAAAGCTTTTATTATAAATGTACCCAAAATTGACCTTAGAATCTCATGTTCAAGGGAGGCACATTTTAGACAAGAGTTAGATGGTACCATTTTAGTAACAAGGTTAAATTGGGTGTATTTAACTTATAATTCAATAATTCAAACTAACATTGCGTAAAAGTCTTAAATGCCATATGGCCTATTGCCAATTTTTGAAAGTGGTATGGCTATTATGTAGGACTTTGAAAAAATTATTATGTTTTAAATTAGGGTATTTGAATTGGTTGCTATGTATGTGTGCAAAGATGCCATGATTAATTGAAAGCCTTTGGTCACTATAAATTGTAACATTTATCAAATTTACAATTATTTTTAGCAAAAAATAGAAAGTCAAAGAATATTTTATATGTAATTTGGTTTAGATTTTTGCAATTTTTTTAAATTACAAGTAGTTAAAGCAAAATCACATAGTTTTCCATTGTCAATCTTAGGGGGGAAATACTCTTGTCATTTTGGATGATGGTGCTACTCTCATAATTCTCTATATGACTGCAATGACAACTCAAAATGCTCCTTGAGATTGAAAAATTATGAATGAACTCTTTTTTATGTATAGAAATTGCATGATGTTGTTCATTAAATTCATGAAATAGAGACTTTTTAATTCAATTTTAACCTTTCAAACCTAGTTCTATACTTTGTACAAATTTACTACATTAGTTTTGAACCAAAACTGGGTCGACGTCTAAGATTCAAAATTTCTATATATAATTAGGATTGGGGTCCATAAGGACCCAGGAAGTTTGCATACCTTACATAGAAGTTTGATGTTCTTGTAGCATTTGTGTATACTGATATTAGTTTAATATTACTCTCTAATCACAACCTATATATATTATTTCATCAAACTTTAGCAATTGTACCTTCTCAATTCAAAATTCACTCTTTACTATCACTAAAGACTTTCATAGTCACATTTTATTATGTTGCAAGACTATATAAGTAAATACAAAAATGAGAAGTTTGACAAGTGTAGAAGCCTAAACGGAGTTTCTAATCCTAGCAATCCTATTTAATTACTTCTTTAATGTCATTTTTATATGCAACAATATAATCTTTTAAATCTTACATCGTTCCTTAAAATCACATGCATTTTGTTATTCATATTGTGACATTAAAGAAGTTTGAAAATGTTTCAATTCAAAATAAAGAATAATTTGTTTCAATGTAAAGTGTGCTTCAAGTAGCATGTCAAACTCTAACATTTTCATATCATCATATTCCGTTTTATTGATTGAATTGCGAAATTCATTTGATGTACTATATAAAATAAAGTAATACAATATTCGCAATATTTACAAGTACATCTTATGAATTATAGAATCTTCATTAATGTCAAGTAAATCAAGTAAAAAATTTAAGATTTGATAAGACCAAAAATTCACCTCGTTTGAAGGCATGGTGGTAACCATCCTTCTAGAAAGAGCAATGTCCTGAGGCTTGGATAAATATGGGAACAAACTTTTTGAGATGATTGCTTTTTAGATTTTTTATTTCTAGATTTTAGAGAACTTTTGAAAGGTGCCATTGGGGCAGGAATACCCATTCTAATTGGTCTAGATCCAGGTAGTCTCAAAATGTCTAATCCATAGTCACAAATGGCCATGTGTGATTTTAACCAATTTTTACCAAGGGTTATATTGTAAATTTGTCCCGGAAGTACATTAAGCTCTTCAGAGATTTGAAGGTCACCAATGTCAAAAGTGACAAGGCACATACGCTCCAAATACCTTTCTACATGTGTATTTGCTAAAGTCACTACCAAAACATCATTGGTGTACCATGTTTCTAAATGCAATTGTTGGGCAAAGCTCTCTGTAATTGCAGAAATTGAAGAACCCGTATCCAACAACATTGTTGTTTGTACTCCATTTACCTTTCCACACACTATTGCTACGGATTCTTCATTTTCTATTAAATTCAAGGTTGGACTATAACCTTCATGTGTAGTCCAATATTCATACCATTCATCAAAATTCCTTTCTAATGCATCATAAGGGTCTTTATGTGGATTGATAGATTTTTTTCTAGGTTTGTAAAATGGTGTTTCACATTCTGAATCACTTTTAGAGCTAGTCCTCGAAGAATATGAATTACTACTTAAATCCTTATTTCTAATACAACAATCACACATATCATCTGTTGTTCTTATATAATCTAAATGTTGGCTTCCCTTTTGCCGATAACTCATTTGTGCAGATTGTTTTTCAATCTCTTTTTCCAATTTATTTTTATTTGTTTGTAAATAACAATGTGGGCAAATTTTGTCATATTTTGTAATTGGACTATGGCATATAATGCACTTTATTAATTCTTTCTTAACTTTGGATGGTTTTATTCTCAAAGAACTTGCAATATCCAAAGATGAAAGATAAGACATTTCATTATTGAAATGTTATGTTTAAGCGCCTATACACGAGTAATTACAAAATTTTGAAGTTTTTAAATATTGGATAGAATTCATATGCTCAAGATTATTATTTTTCAAATGACTAGTAATTTGAAATTAAAACCTATTTTATTATTTTAAAATATCATTAAAAGATTCCTAATATTTATAATAGAAAGAAGGAGACTTTTTTATATCACTTTCTTGGAATCAGTACACTTAAAAAAAATGTTATAATTATTTTCAAATCAAGCTAATCTGTAATATGAAATTGAATTGCTGAAATTTGAAAATATCAAACAGTTGATAAATTGACACATATTGCAATTGTTGTTTATAATTTCATTACTGTATTATTTCATGAATATTTATTCCTAACATCTTTATGCAAGACAATTAAAAAATTACATTCTTTAAATAGCATGGTGTAATTTTTTTTCATTTTTCATTGCAACATATTTTTATTCAAACCTTACTTTGTTATTGATTCAAGTTTATTGAAATGTCATTAGAATTGTACTTTGAGTTTTATTCATTTAAAATGATACATTTAAATTCATTTTTACAAACATCTCATATGAGTTTGTTAAATTTCTAAAATTATTGGTTTTAATTTTAAATGGAAAAAATTGTATTGAAATAGTGATATTTTACAAATCTTTTATACACTGCCTTTCATTTATTTTTTTCTACAAAATTATTGTCTTTCATTTTGAGAGTTTAAATAATTGCCACATAGTGTTGAATGGAAACATGAAGCTTTCAAAGGCCAAGTTGATAAGTGAAATAAAAAGAGGAATAGAGAATATATGATCATCTTCTTCATCTTGATTAATTTTTTTCTCTTCGAAAATCTTTTGCTCTAACATTGCCATTGTCTTGGAAACATTGAATTGGAAAACCAAAAGGTTTTATAATGTTAACATCAATGGTTGTAGTTTTATACCTATTCCAAACGCTTCATATAATATTTCCACCAATGATTGAATAAATAGTAATGAGGTATAGTTCTTTAAAATT
This sequence comes from Pseudoscleropodium purum, assembly GCA_963969395.1. Lineage (NCBI taxonomy): Eukaryota > Viridiplantae > Streptophyta > Bryopsida > Hypnales > Brachytheciaceae > Pseudoscleropodium > Pseudoscleropodium purum. The sequence goes on from OZ017802.1 coordinate 17,361,418, forward strand.
TCAACATGATTATTGTAATTTATATAAAAAAATCATTGATTATTTTTATTTAAATTATAATTTTATTTATATTTTAAAGAATGTGACTTATCTATTTGAAGTTACTTCATACATCTTTGTGACAAACCAATACTCCATACAATGTTTTTGACACCATCAAGGAATAAAAATGCTCATTGAAAGTTTAACATGACTAGCAATATTGTGAATGAAGATGTCGAATTCTGATTTTGATTTCTCCATTTTAAAGCATGCAAAATTATTTGAAAGAGATTTTAACATAGATTGTACTTCTAAAGCTATGCTAACAAGACATACTAGTACTATAGTCATAACCTAATAAAAGCATGAAATTACTTTGTTTTATACTCAAACTATAGGATTTTAAGATTGTTGAATTGACTATACAACTATACATTGAAACTCGCTTGCCACCCCAGTTTCCCATTAGTTCCCCCCTTCCTCTCTCAAAAAATTTGTGAGCCGTTGATTTTTTTGAAAAAAAATGCTTATCCTCAAAATTGATGTTGATTTCTCAAAAAATCACAAGATGTTGATCTTGTGAAATTTAATCTGAGCCATTCAAATATAAAATACAAATATTGAATACAAATACGGGTACGGGTACGGGTACTGGATATGAGTACTAAATACGTATATTGAATACATATATGGAATACAAGTACTGAATACGGGATCAATTGTCCCATATTGTTTGTCAAGAACTTTGATTCTGAAGATTACAAGAAGGGGTGGGGGTAAGGGGAGGTGAGATAAAAAAATTTAAATCAAATTTTAAATGATAGGTGGGGGTGAATGGGGGTGGTAAAATAAAAAAATTTAAAATAGGGGGGAGTGCATAGTGACACAAAGGGGTGGGGGTAAGGGGAGGTGAGATAAAAAAATTTAAATCAAATTTTAAATGATAGGTGGGGGTAAATGGGGGTGGTAAAATAAAAAATTTAAAATAGGGGGGAGTGCATAGTGACATAAAGTGTCACTATACACCTTGAGTGCCTAATAACTACCTTGCAAGAATGTGCCATTAGAATCATTATTTTGTTTTAGAAGTTCGAGGACTGTACATTCAAAGATTCTCATTGTACTTACCTTTAGCATCATATAAATAAGTGTAATCTATAATTAATGGAGTATATCCTACCATTCTAGACTAATTACACCTTTATAAACTCAATTTTTTGATCAATTCAAAAATTAGGGATATAAGAAAAGAGATGCAAAGGTTGAAAATTGATAGTGAGTTCATACAACTTTTCAAGTTACATGAGAAACAAAGTAAATATACCCCACTAGATTAGTTACAACCTTTGCAAATTCAAGTGAACATTCCAAAATAGGAAGCCCATTCAAGGAATTGAAGCCTTTTGTAATCCAATTTGAGATCAAATGAGAAACATTGAACATAATATGAAACTCATGAAACTCAATATGGTGTAGCTGCTTTTGAGTTCAAATTGAACGAACTCAAATCAAAGAGTATCAACTTAAGAAATTCAAGAACTCTCAGAGTGGCAATACACGAACAACGGCAATACTCAACAGGAGCAGGGCAAGACAAAGACAGAGAGGAGGATAATTATCACCAATTGTTAAAAAATGGTACTCGGGTAAGATGCTGCATCTTCACGTAAAAAACAAAACAAGATAAGTGATTAAGTGTATGAGCTGAATCTCATAAAAGTTTGCATCATTACAAACAGGGTGAAGAAACGATTGACTAGGAAAATCGTGTGCTCTTTACACTACAGAATCCATAATACAATCAGTTTCGGATCAAGGGTAGGCTACTACGCCACTCCATGTCTTGTCAACGAATTGTCCCTCGCCAGCATTGTTCAAATTCCTGCAATTCCACACGCATAATCTCCATCAGTGCGATGCTTCTAGGATGAATCACAGTTACAGGTGCTTTAATGTCAATCATACCTCATAGATGCAATACTTAAGGTACTGCAGGCTCGTCATTAGGACCCTATTACTTCAAACATCAAAGCATTCCTTTATTTGTGTCAAAAAAACAAAACAAAACATCAAAGCAGTCTTGAAATCGAACATACATCAAGTGCATTAAAATCGTCGCAAAACTGAGGATGAGACCTACATAAACATTCCACTCTAATATTGGGATCCAAGGAAAAGCGTCCCTACCTTACTCATGATTCAGCCACTTCAGTTTGAAGAAATAGAGCAATTAAAACAATCGAAAAGCTAATCCCTATTACTTCAGACTTCAACAACTCATATCTTATTCATGTAATATCCAAAAAATACACATTCTAATGCATTGCAATCCTGTCAACAATGGAATCCTCTCAAGATTGGAGATAAGACCAGCAAACAACATTCCAATCGAATAATGGCATTTACTCAAAACAGCTGGAAACGGGCGTGAATAAGACTCTTGTGAAAGCCTCTCATTGGAGCCCCTCAAATTGAAGAAACAGTGCAATCCAATCAATCAAGACCTCCAGCACAAAAACTCCAAAACACCAATCCTCTTAACAAATTCGATACCAAGATCAAATCGAATTTGTAGTTCCAACGCCCAATGCAGGCCAATTCAAATCCTTACCAAAACCTCAAACCACAGCTACTGGCGAACCAAGCAAGAGAGCAACACAACCCCAAAGAGAAGAAAACACACCATCGGCGAATAGTGTACACAGAAGACACCACCGCTTCTTCACTTCTTCCCAAAGAAATTGAACCCCGTCTTCTTGGGAGGCGGCGCAGCACCCTTCTTGGGAGCAGGAGGCGCCTTGCCGTTGTTGCTGTTCCCGTTGCTGCTCTTTCCATTCTCATTCCCCTTGGCCATCACATCGTCCATCTCGCTCAGGGACTCCTTGTCCATCGCCGTGCGGAACCAGTCGAGGAAGCCCTGCTTCTCGCCCCTGTTAGCGGAAGCGCGCGGCGTGGCCAGAGTATGCTTAGGTGCCGTCACTGCCAACGAAGCCACGCCCATCGCCATCGCCATCGCGACTGAATTGTGGATTGCAAAGAATTGTAAGAACCAGAAGAACAGGAAGAATTGGGAGGCACTGGAAGAACTGGAGAAGAGGGAGGATTGAGAGGAATTATGACAATTGGGTGAAATTCGGAGAGTTGGGGGAATTTCAGGACTGCGGGAATTGTTTTGTGGGTTGTGAAATTGGTTTGCGAAATTGCGAGAGTGATAAGCTGGTCAGCATTGAGGCGGGACGGGGAAGGCTTTTGGATTGGAGACGTGTGGGGGCCTGGCTCTCACCACACACTTGCCACCCTCGTACATGGATAAAGCTGCTGATGAGCTTCGTACATGTGCCGTTGGGCACGTGTCGTTCGCTTTATCGTCCGTTTTGCGTGCTCGTCGTTCTGCGCACTCACTTCCGTTAAGGTTTTTCCGTCACTTCCGTCGTCCAGCTTGACTTCGTTGTCAGTGTTTTCGTTGAACTAAAGATCACTATTGAAAAAGAATAATAATAAATGATTGTTGTTGCTTCACAATATTTACTTCATTCATGGAAAATATTCTTTTTCATTGATATGTTACATGATTTTACTTAAAGCTTTGGTATTGAATATTTGTTGAGTAAAGTGTACTTTTCACAATATTCATTACTCATTAAGTGAATAGATGAACAATTGGAGGTTAACTTTGGAAGGATGAAGCTTATTACAAAGAGAGTCAACTAAACATTATTAGAGTCTTGCGTGAATAGGAAAATTTTACACTTTCTATGAAGTTCATTCATCAAATATTTTTTTTGTCTTCTATAGCATTTCCAAGGTTACTAATTAATGAAAAATATTTCCGAAACATTCATCATCTCCATTGAAGAAAATGGGTGAGTATGTAAGGTATTAGATCAGGATCAACTACCATATCCTATGGTCAAGGTTCACATCTCCAACCAAATATTAATTTTTTCCTTACCAGAATGTTTTGTAGATGCTAAAAATATAAATATTTTGCAAGATCCTTTTCTTCAATTTTATTCTTTTGTAAAATTAAATTTCTAAACAAATTGAGATCTTTTATTAGAAACAAATTTTTTGTTGACTTTGACCACCAAGTGTGTAATCATATCTCAATCTTTTTTTTTTGCAAGGAGTGAGAATTAGGTCTTTTTTATTCATTTTTTATAAGGTGCTAAAGTGGCGTTATAAAATGTTATAGTGGTGTTTCATATTTCAACATTCATTTACATATTGGATAGAAAATTTCACATTAGCACATATCACAAGTCCATAATTCTATTTCAATCCACAATTTGGCAATTTCATCCAATTTTTTTTTGGAATTTGAAGTTTTTTTTGGAGAAAAACTTCACATTTGGTTGCTATTTACAAGTCAAATTATTTTTTCTGGTGCCATTTGATACTAGAAAGTCAAAGAATAAGGAGCAAGGAGCAAGGAACAAGGAGGTCACTTAAACAGCTACTATGAAACTACAGCGCTTGGCCCAAATTTGAAGTAAGATCCTACTCAAACTTCATCACATGTAGCTTTTGTCAATACAAAGCTTCCGAAGCCTCCTCCCATTCCGCCCAACAATCAGTCCCAATTTTGCCGAGGCCCATCGGGTTCGCGTTGCTTTCGCTGTCGTTGCTCTTTGCAATTTTGTTGTGCCCGCTCGGGGCGCCTGTCTTCGCTTGCAACCATGGCGGACTTGCAGCATGACGAGCCCGTGCTGTTGCTGAAGGAAGATATCGGAGGAGAGGTACGTACTCGTTTCCTGCTTCAGTCCTTCGGGTTCTAGCGATTGGGGGCCTCGTTGGGAGCTTTTCGTATTGCAGTGTGGCAATTGATGTTTCAGGAAAGGGATTTTGATGTGCGATTGAGAGGGATCAGGTGGTATTGGTGGCTTCGAACGAGGTTAGTGAGATCCAATTGATTTTAGGGTTTTGATGAAGTTTAATCGATTTTAGGGTTTACGATTGCCTGAGCAGATTCGGGGGGTTGATCCTACGAAGAAGGAAAAGGAGGTTGGCATGGTCGAAGATGAGGAAAGCGCGCCTGCTGATGGAGGTGTGGACTCCACTTTCCTTGGTCTGATTAATGTACTTATGAAAATTGCATTCCTCTAAGGGCTTTTCTGGGATTGAAATGTGGAACTCTTCAAGAATTCCTTTCGCTTTGCGCTAATGAACTAATTCAATCTCCAAACACGCTTCATCACTATGAATCCAAACACAATATCTGATGTTCAGGTTAGTACATTGTCGTATTTCGTATGAACTCATTGTCTAGGACTTAAGGATTTCGTGATTAGGTCGCTGTTGAATTGGATTCTCCTAATTTTTACCTTACTTGGGATGCTGAAACTCGGTAGAATTTGGGAATGCGCTCGACGTGGGCTCTGTGTTATTGAAACGAAGAATCTTACGAGCTCTTTGATTCCTGATTTGCAATTGGCTCTGTGATCTAGAGAGGGTTGATGTTCTCATATTTAAAAGAAAAACTGCATTTGTATTGGGCATAGACCTTTCTGTTCATAATGCGATGGCGTGATTCTGAAGTGCTTTGGGGCCAATTATCTCGGGTTTAGTGTGAAAGGCGTAAACTAGGATCGCACAAAAGGATGGCTTTGTGATGTCAGCACTGAAGGTTTTAATTAAGGTTTTAGCTACGATTTCCTATAGAGATATAAACGTGGTTTTGTTGTGCAGTGGCGGGTGGCGTAGTAGCACTGGGTAAGTTTGAAGGATTGCATTTGGGACATCGCGCATTGGCGGAGCGCGCATCGGAACTTGGAAAGCCTGTGATGCTGTCATTGTCCGGGATGGCAGAGGTGCTTGGTTGGGAGCCTCAGTATGTACTTTCATGCTCTGCACACTGAGTTCCTTGTTTGATGATGTCGCATGTAAGCTGGCATATGCACCCGTCCTCTCGCGGACATATTGGTTTTCATCAACAAGAGGCTTCTGCTTACCAGGTCACGGCGTTGCGTGGAGTGACATAAAATTGCATGGTGCGAATAGCTGAGCTTTGAGATTGCGGATTGCAGGTTACCGGTGGTCGCCTCAGATGACCGTCCTCGTGTTTTGGCATCCTGGACACAACAGTGCCGCGACATGGTTCCGCAGGAGCACGTGCTCGAGTTTGCTAAGATTCGCAAACTAAGCCCTGAGCAGTTTGTTGAGAAACTGGCCAAGGAGCTGAAGGTGAAAGGTGCAGTGGCAGGTAAGGGCTTGCATCTTGTGGCAAAGCTTTGAATGAGATTCAGACTTTCTGTTTTCAGGTGTTTTCCTTCTGCATCGTAAAATGTTCCCTGCTTGTTCCTTGTGCACAGGCGCCTGCGCACATGTGAAGTTTTTTCTTTCTTTGGTCATGTGACAATGACAAACATGATCAAACTCCTCGACCTCCAACTTTTTAAATTCAAGATATCAAGTTGAATATAGTGGTTCCCACTCTTCAGGCTTTGATTAGAATGATATGTATGCAGGAGTGGATTACCGCTTTGGATTCAGAGCTGCCGGTAAAGCATCAGACTTGGTGCGATTGTGTGAGAAGTATGGATTGCAATCCATAATTGTGGAGCCAGTGATGGATTCAAAAGACGCTCCTTCAGTGGATGGATGCGCTAAGGATAAAGGTCAGGTTTCCACAACGCGTATTCGGAAAGCCTTAGCAGAAGGCGACATGAAGCGTGCGGCTGAGCTTCTTGGCAGGAATCATCGTCTATATATTGAAGTTAAAGACTCTGCTCTAACCGAGAATGGTATCTCTTTACCTATCGCCAATGTGCTAAATCAACCTCCTACAGTAGGTTCATACGAATGTAGTCTGTATCTTGAGGGTTCCAATGACATCAATCGTTCAGCGGTGCCTGTGAGGATAAGTGAAACTGAAATTTTTCTGGAGTTGCAAGATATGAGTCTTGTAAATAAGATATCTCAACAGAGTCGCATCGCACTCGACTTCTTAGCCTAAAGTGGTTATTCCATGCCGTCCAGAAGGTAGACCCAGAAGGTGGCTGCTGTTTTTCCTCAACCTTGTGAACAAGTACAGGCCCATGGTTTCTTGAAAATGTTCCGAGTTTACCAATCCGGTAACGAGGGCTGGAGTTCACTCGGAATCGCATTGAGGTTCTTAGAGTCCCTCGGCGCTACACATTTGGGAGGTTTTGTACAATGTCTAAGATGTGAATTTTCTTAGGAGTTACGACTGTAACTCGCCCTCTCAACTTGTGAATGCAGTGATGTTCCTTGCAGTGCACATTGTTGTGGGATATATTTGATTTCTCCAATAAACTGTGACGTCTGATTTGGATGAGGCAGTTTCCTAATTCTGTCTTCCAATTGGATTTAATTGTACGTTGTACGCTGTATTTGTCCATCAACAACCATATATGGTCGCTCAAGCAGGGAGGGATTAAGTTGGGCTGTTTTGTTTGTTTGTTACGATATGATCTTCGGAGCCGTGTGCCCCTAGTTATATTTTTGGTAGTGTCGGAAAGCACTGCATAAAGAGTACTGTTGGAAAGCACTCCATGAAGCATGGGCTTTGTTTCATGAAGTTTGGACCTGTGGTGTGAAAGTTGTTGAATTTTGAAGTTTTTATGAATTAAAAAATTAGAAAATTATTAGTTCTTTTATTTTGATAGTGGCATGGGCACAGGGCACACTAGTATATACTATGAACTAAAAAAATTCATATTTACATATATAAATTAAAATAATTTTTTCTTCCATACTTTGTTGATAGAGAGTAGATGTGATCAAATGTTAAGGGAATTGGATGGACTCAAGGTCAAAAGGTACATTTTTGATAGTAGTGCCTCTACTTTTGAACTGCTCTTGTGCCACTTGCTCTCTGTTTTGCATAAGCTTTTACTAGATGACAAAGGACATCATAGTTATAGTTACAAATAGACCTGGTGGAAATAGAGATCGTTGAAAAGAATATAAGTTAGGTATTAGAAAAAAAAGATCTTCTAGTGGTTTTGCTTGGGAGATATGGAGTGGGTGACTTGAAGGATGTTGACTTGAAAAATGAAATCAAAGAGTAACCACTATTTTGAACATTTTTTCATACAAATGTGACCTTATGAAGTGCAACTGCCCAAATTTTTGTAGGGCCAAAAAAAAATCTTTGACATTTCAAATGCTAATATCTTGCAATCTATATGGTGGAAATTTCTTGAAATTTTTTCCACATGTTCTCACACCAACATACTATAAGATCCTATAGTTGTATGTGTCCAAAAATGTTTTTTTTTCTAAAATTTTACACTTGTACTAGAAATGGCAATTTTGGAGCGGTTTTGGTGAAAACATAGTCAAAATCATTTAAGGGTTAATGAAAAATAAATCAAGAATATTTTGAGCTACAGAATGTACAAATTCTACATGGAATAAGCTTTCACAGAGCAGAATGGCAATCAAATTTAACTAAGTCACTTGCCAGATGACACTCTATAATCAGTCACACATGCTCCAAGTTTAGTATTCCATAATAACACTAGCATACACTGAAAAGAAAGCCAGGCTCCAAAACTATGCAGGAGCAGTTCCATAGTAGCACCGGGCTGCTAAACTGATATGGACGAGGTACGCATCCACAACTATACACTGAGTTTCACCAAACCCCGACTTATTAACATAATCCACCCAGACTAATTAGATAGAAACACTATTTGGCACTCCTTTCCCCGTCATGCCCGGCCCGCTTGTGGGCACCAGAAGCTCATATTTCAGCTCCACAGGCCCCGTGCGATTCTTCAAGCTCTTGTTGTTGTTGCGCTCATGAATCATCGCTTCGATCTCCACCGTCCTCTTCGAGAATTTCTCAAACGTGGCCAGCACTTTGGGATCGTTGCTCCAGTTGGGCGTCAACCTCTGCCCGAGGTACTCCTCATCGAGTGCGTGGGTGGACAGGAGCTCAATGGTGGACATCACCGAGGTCGCCTGGGTGAGGTTGGAGATCGAGTCCAGGTAGAAGCGCTCTGAATCTTTTTGGAGAAGATCCCAATCGGGGGTGCCGGGCTCCGGGATGAACTTGCGAGTCATGCTGGGGTGGTTGGGCATGTAGCCGCCGTAGGAGTACTGGCCGAAGTTCACGGCGGCGTGGTGACAGGAGGCCACCCAGGCGATGGTGGTGAGGGTGAAGACGAGGGAGTCGATGTCGGTAAGGGTGGGCCATCCGGGGCCGTCTGTCTTGTCGGCGTGACCCTTGGTGCGCGCCTGCGGGAGGGGTCATTGCATTCACAGCTTTTAGTTTCTTTCACAAGATTGTGGAATTTGGCGTGATTTCGAGCGCTTATATGCACAGAAAGCTCTAAAATCAGGATACTCATGTAAAAGAAAATGCCAACTTCGTGAATTCCTGCCAATTTTATGAATTCGACGTTCGATGTATTGTGCAGGAGTGAAGAACATGCCATCGCGAACACAATTAGGGTTTTAGGGTCAGGGTTGAGGGTTTAGGGCTTGTGGGGAAGAATTGTCGTCGTTGGAATTTACCACAAGCCTTCCCCTCACCCCGGTTACGACATTCTGGGAGTGCATGATCCTAGTTTTGAAAGAACGAATCAATTGTGTGTTCTCATTGTGGCAGTTGCAAATTCAGTGGATTGATTGCGTAATTACCTCGGTCCACCAGTTCTGCAGCTCCGTGTCTTCCTGGACGTCCTTGTCGCTCTTGTAAAACAGCTTCACGTGGTCGGTCATGTAGTCCTTGAGCGCTCCCCAAAGCTCCAGACCGTCGGCTGCGTAGGGGTAGTCCTCGAATACGAGCTTGAGTCCGTGCTTGGCGGACGGGTCGGGCACCGCCATGCCTCGCTTGATGAGGTCGTTCGGTAGTGCCTGCTCGTCGAAGCGCCAGTCCAGCTTGTACACCACGGCGCTCATCTCCATGGTGTATTTCCCGGGGGTGAAGTTCTTCTCGATGATGCCCGCTGAGTTGATGAGCGCCTTCCGCGCCGCCGCGTTGATGTCCAGGGTGTTCTTGTAGTGGGGAATCAGTGCTTGGTTGATGGGGTGCAGGACACTCAGTTGCCGGTTGGTCGCGATCGCGAAGGGCTCGATGCAAGCGTGTGTGCGCAAACTGCACACCAAGAAATCGATCAGTCAGACGTGGGAGGAAAGCTCTGAAAACAGAGACTCATGCAATTGATCGAAACTGAAACTTCCGAAAATAATTATTCCATCAAATCAACTGCATCCATTGGCAGTCTAATGATTCACACTGCAACTCAGCGCTGGAAGCTAGCTATCTCAAAAACCAAGTAAGAAGTTCGACCAAAAACAATGACTTGACAATCGAAACCAGAAGCTCTGCTCACGACGACTCTGATGCCAAAATGGAGAGCATTGAAACTGCAACAACATTATCAACTCTATGCACGTCTTGGAACAACAAAAAACTGGAAGTACTGACAAAACTGGATGATCCAAACCGGAGGTTCTCAAAACCATGACTCGATCGATCAACAGTCCCCTCCACCAAGCTTCAAATTTAGGAGCAACGAACGACGATCCAATCTGAAAAGCAAGCTTGCTGGTAGTTGGTAACAGTAAGGACGTAATTTCAAGAGTCGGAAACCGAATGAGGAGAATATTTTCTTACAAGTGACTGATGACCTCGTGGTAGGCGCTATCCACTGAGGCGACGTGCGCTTTGGCGAGCTCCCACACCCAGTTCTTAGTGGAGTCCTTTGGTGGAGGCGTGAAGACGCGGCTGCGCTTCTTGGCTCCCTTTGTCTTGGGCGGCAGCACGAGCTCAATGGCCAGCGGAGTGAGGGTGTTATCGCTCTTCAGAAACACGAGCGCGCGCGGGGCGTACATGGCGCCCGTCCCCAAAGCATTGATCCTCTCCACGTAAGGGAGGAAGATGTCATGGTAGTCCTGCACGAACAGGCGCTTCTCCTTCAAGGCCTGATCGACTGTGAGACCCTCAAGCCCTGATTTGATGTGGTCGGCCGTGATGGCGGAAATGGGGTCGCCGAATTCGGCAGGGTCCAGAGTGCTCTTGATTGGAAACTCCTGCAAGGGGCAGAGTAGCAAGTTAGAAAGCGGAACCGGTTAAAGCCTGTGTGAAAAACGTATGCACTGGATACATGGCTGCATTAATTCTAATCGTCGGACAGTAGTCCATTTCCTGCACAGGATTGAATATGCGTTGGCTGAGTTTGAGGTGGGTGATATATGAAAAGATTGGGGTGATCACCCTGCAGGCTTCATTTTTCAGTGTATTAACATACCTTAACCAGCTTAATGATGAGAGGGTTGAGCCCTGAGAGCATTTGCCGTCCAAATTCGATGTCTTCTGACCAAGCCTCGTCATTAGCTGCAACATATCACACACAAAACACTCTTTGACACAGCGTCTTGACAATTATAGTGCAGTCCACCTTACAGATGGTACTGCCTCTGTTTCAGCTCTGGCTAAAGCGAAGCTCTAGCAATTTTTACTGCCAACAGCACTAAGAAACTAAGAAAGAAAAAGGGATCGATAGAAAGAATGCCATGGCTTGGACAGGAGATCGACACGCACCTGCGATGAGTTGCGGCAACGGGAAGGAGATGAAATTGGTGTCCGGTCCCGACGGAAAGGCATACTCGTGAATGAACGTCAAGGGGTCATACGCCGCGGGATCGGTGCCCGTGGCCCTGGCCACGGGACTGGTGGGCGAGGCGTTTTGCGGGATGAGGTTGTAAGGCATCGCCGTGGGCGAACCCTTGGGGACGTACAACGTCTCGATGTCGTGCAGGCTGTTGAAATCCTGGTCTTTGTCGCGCGTGGCGCTTCGGAGCACGGGCAGGATGGAGTGCTGCAGACTGCGCACAGTTTCGGCCGCGAAGTCGGAGAATTTGACTTGGTCGAACTTCTCGTCGCGAGGGATGTAGTAGAACGCGAGGAGGGGACCGCGGCTCTCCGATTGGGGATCTGCAGGGGGAGGCAGACAAGGTAAAGATTATCATTACGCAAGTTATCAACACTCTTAAGGTATCAATTCATCAGCACTCGCGCAAGCAGATCGATTATCAGCACTCGTGTTAGCAGATTATCAACACTTTTGGTACCAAATCATCGAAGCACATCGAACTAGATTAGCCAGGGTGCAGAAAATCTAGAAATGGAACTTACAATCAGTACTGGGGACAGTCCCGGGGACAGTGAAAATTTTAACTTGGCACAAACTATCTAAACTCTTCAGTTGTTGATTTATCAATATTCATGTTACCAAATTGCTGAAGCGCATCGATCGAGATTAGCCAGGGTGCAAGAAAATTCGAAACTGAGCTGAAGTACTTATTTGGAACAGTTAGAAGGTAAGCTTTGCACAAACTATCGAAACTCTAGTTATTGAATGATCAACACTCAAGTTACCAACTTATCAAAGCACATCGAAGTAGATTATCTGGGGTGAAAAAAATTCCAAACATAGCTTCAGTATTTGAAACATTTGGACAGAATTCCAGTACACTCCTAGACTTCGCAGTCTAGGAGTGTGCCTCCCCCTGCAGACTTCGAAGTCTAGGAAGTACACTCCTAGACTTCGCATTGAAAATATGTCTTTTATTTTTTTTAAGTGCTTCGTTAGCCCCCTACTTCCAAAAACTATGGAGAAAGTACACATAGAGAAAAGCACTCAAACAAAATTCCTCAACCAACCACTTCGCTTTGATCTGTACCTCCTTCATGTTCGCAGAATAACCTTGCTCCCTATTCTGTGACTACCCCACCTTAAATATAAGACAGTTGTGCACACCAAACCATAGTACGAAATACACACGCAGAAAAGTTCCTCCAGCCAACAGTGTCACCTCCAAAAGTACTATCACTACAAATTCTTTTTGTAAAAAATCTATAACACACAGTAATATTTCAACCTGCACGAATTTGAAGAAACTATCCTTTGGTAAACAATTGTCACGCTCAAATAAATCCATAAATCAAGAATGTCCTGATGAGGGACCTCAAGAGAAAGTTGTCAAGATGGCTTGGGAATCATGCAATCTTGGGAACTTTTCCATGACCCAATTCTGATACACCCGCTTTCGCTTTCTGGCTGTACTAAAACTTCGTCAGATCATTTTCGTCACTCAAAGCGTCAGCATGAAAAGCCAAAAACCTCCAACTCTTGAGCAAATGGGGTCCAAGTGGGCTATGGAAGTGGGGACCTACGCTTTGCTTACCTTTCTTGCAGGGTGCGCGTCCCGTGCGACATCGCCGCGGGTACGGCAGGTCCTTGTTCCCCCCGAGCACTGGTCGCTTCAGCGCGATATCCGAGTCTGGGTCGCCCAAGTCGTTGTAAACGTCGTAGTCCCAGATCCGATCCTGGTACTTGCGCTCGCCAGTGCCGTTGCCGCGCAGATTCTGAAGCTCCTGGTCCCTCAACGCTACTAATCCCTCCGGCGTGTCTTTGGGCAAGTAAACCTGCAATCCATGGCTACAAATTGCTCAAAAACTTGCACAATCACACAGAACTTAACACTTTGTTTGCAGAGTACTTTCAATGCGAGTCTCCAGCAATGGTAATGAGATTTCAACATTGGTGGAAACGCCGCACTTGCACCCTGCTAATGCATACCTATGCCGAAACTGTGGCAAAAACGATTGCAATCTCAAATAGTTGTAAATTATACATCGTAAAGTGTTTTACTAAACCATTTCAAAACTGGTGATAGATTTCTGAAGTCCCTTGCAAAACCACTGCACAAAATATCAGCCTGGTCGAAATTGCAGGATTATGAGACCACGGTAATGGAACGTGGCTACCCGGAAAATTAGTCGTTGAAAAGCAGTAGAAAAGAGAAGGAGCTTTGTATGTATGAAGCGAAGAATTACGTACATCGTTGCTGAAGAAAATGCGTCCGCCTTTGAAATTGGTGTTGTACACCCAGGAGTAGGCCGGGAAGTTGAAGACTTTCTTGTCGGGCGTTTGCACGGAGAACGAGACGAGCAGAAACTCGTGGACGTGGCGGTTCTTCACGATGATGGCGCCGGGCGTCCCGAAGCTATCGGAAACGCGGAAGTTGAGGTCGAAGCGGAAGTTGGTCGGCACCACCATGTCGCGGGTGAACACCCAATTCAGAATCGGCACTTCCTCACTCACTGCAACCTTCTTCGTCTCTGCACACATTCAAATTTTCGTTAAAATGGTGGAATTTCACCGGCATATTCAGAGGCTTTTCGCCGTGTTCCTCCTGTTGTGGGATTTTGCCTTTTTGAGAAACCCAAGCAGTTCTAATAAGTCAGCCAACTGAAAACCAGAGCCCTAGCTCAAACTCGTATCTTAAAAAAGGGAAAACTCTGATATAACCAAGCCACTGGATCAAATCTATCTACCAATCTAATGCAATCGTGAAAAATTCCCTCTTAAGTGTTCTAGAATTGAGAACTTCAATGATCTAACCGGACACTCAACAGCCAAATGATCACTTCAATTCGAACCTCCTAGTTTTCAAAGCTTTCAGCATTAGTTTTCTGAGGTCCGAGCAATTGAATGTCACATTTCTGCCCAGCTCTGAAATCTACAAATAATTACAACGATTCTGATCACAAATTCAAACCATACAATCTCCAAATCAACATTCACTCTCCACCGCAACTTCTGTCAATGTTTGCTCTAAGATCTGGCAAACAAGAGCAGGTGTAACATTAACGTAATGCACCGTCGATCTGTCTACCAAAAGCAATGAACGTCAATTTCGTTAAATTGACGGAACTACATTAAAATGGAGCAGCGAACCCTCAAGCAAAGGAAGTCAGGAAGGGGGGGTGAACCGAGGAAATTCTACCGTAGACGGTGTGCACAATTTTGTGATGAAATGTAATTTGCATAAGAATGTGCAAATCTATCGACGCAAGCTACTGTAAATCAATGTCAAAATGGCGCCCGGAATTCTCGCAAATTCAAGAGCGGGTACTTACTGGGATCGATTTTGGTACTGACGAGCTGGAACGTCACATGCTGCCCAAGCACTTCTGCCAGATCATCCCCACTATCCGCAATCAAATCCGTGAGATCCAGCACCAAAATCTTCTTCTGAAGAGTGACCGAGGCCTTGTACGTCACCCCTTTGTCGGACCCTATAGGCAGCAGCTGGTGGAACAGATTATCGACCTTGGAACTCACATCGGTGGTCACTCCTTGCACCTCCGCTGCGGCTGTCTTCAGGACCGTGTTCGTGGTCTGCGCCCATGCGGGCGCTGTGCCCTCCGCCACGGGCTTCGCCTGCGCCAACGGAACCTCTCGGGAGAATAGCATGATCAGGTCATGGCGGGAGAGGATGCCGTTGGCCTTTTGTGGGACATGGACTGTGGGTGGGGGAGGCATGGTGGACGGGAAGGTGCCATCCGTTGGCGATGGGATGATTGTGGAGCCGAGGGGACCTGGCGTCGCCATTGCAAAAAAATTCGAGCCAGCTAGAGTTCGAAATCGACTATTCCAATCCAAAACCCACAAAGTAATCTAGAGCTCCAAATCTCTACCCTCACAGAAACTCACAAAAGCTAGATAGCAAGCAAGCAAGCAATCTCCCCGACCTCGTACACTTCAAATTCTGATCAAACTCGGGTACTCAAAAATGAATGCCACTTCAAATATATTGGGACGTCGCGACTACAAATTGGATTCACCCCAAGACTTACAATTCTGACAACGTCACGAACGCTTCAATTCCAAACTGGTCGGAAGCGGTGCAAATTGAGACTCAATATCCTAAAACAAACTATCAACGTCCACGAAACTCTTTCAAACTAGCAGAACTTACGTACGTACGCTGCAAACTGAGATCATTCGAAATCCTATGTAAAAAACAACGCGCAATTACCACGTCAAGTTGGACCACATGCCGGAGCGACCCCCAAGACAATCTATCTGGAGCGTTTTTCCAGATATGTGGAACAATGGCGACCAGTCCGCGCGTGCACGTGCTCGCGACTGTCGGACTTCCACCTTGCGGCTCGATCGGCCAGCAGGCAGGCAGGCAGCTTCGCGAGCTCCGATTTCGGAACTTCGTGGCGTCACGCCCAAGGCCCGACGACTACTGAGATCGATCGAGTCACCTTCCCCCGATCGAACTCTCAAGAAGATCGATCAGTGCAGGATGACGATGCCCAATTAAGTCCACATTGGGTGATCGAACTGGCCGCTTTTATAGAAGCTGCTACCACAAGCACGTCCCCGGGACGGGTCTAGCTGGCCACAGGACTGGAGCAAGTAGCTCACGAATTTCTTTCCAAATTTCACGCATTCTAGTCTCGCTCGCTCAAATTGGAGCGGTAAAGGAAAAAATTGCTGCAACAGTTCTCCTATCAGTCCGCCGAGTGCCGTGCCCTCTTGGTAGATAAGAAGCAGTGGCTGTCAAAAAGTTTTGGTACACTTCCAAAAATTGTCATTGCTAACTGAGGAATTAAAGATTTAAAAAAAAAATTGAATGTACAATGTTATGGTACAAGTACAACACTGTCTTACATAAAAATAAATTTTCAAAAAAAATTAGATTTTTTTTTTTTGCAAGTGTAGTATTTGTAACGTAGGTGGTCCAAAAAGCACCCATTTTAAGGTTCCATGATTAATTTGGGGATTGGCATCTATCCCAAGCTATTTTATATTTTTTGGAGCTTCGTAGAAATAGTTATGAATTTTTTTCTTTTTTTAAAGATGAAATGTAGTGGTCACATTCAAGCTCTAGCCTACAATGGACAAATATTTTGTACATTGCTAATGCAATGTGAAAGCAAAATGTATCTATATGCATTAGATGACTTTCTTAGAACCTCCTCCCCTCTGTCCAAACTTTATGGACCTCATGTCTCACTTCAAACAACATGTTCAAAATTTGTTAGGAAATCTAATTTCTTAGATAGTTATGATTTTTGACATCTATGAAGACGACTTATTATTATTATTATTATTATTAAATACTTATGAGAATCCCTGTATAATTGAAAATATATTTAATAGGGGTTTTTTATTTCGGCACGTGGGTTTGACTAGCCTGGGGGAGTCCGCAGATTACGAGTGGAGTTAGGAGCCTTTCGGAGACCCTGGAAGATGGCTCCTTGGGGTTAAGTCAGTTGAGTGTCGCTGCAGGTGACCATACCTGGTCCTTGGGTTAGTCAGTAGTGTAGTAGAGTGTCACTGCAGGTGACCACACCTGGTCCTTGGGTTAGTTAGTAGTAGAGCAGGGCGTGACTGCAAGTGACCATGCACGGATATTATTCACGGCGATGGGTGACGTAGGGTGACGTCAAGGCTGGTATGGCCTTCTGTACTGCTCAGGAGTGCTCGCCGTACTGGAGCGCGTGTGGGGCGTCTCACTGTGTGGGTTTGGGACGGTAAAGGGGGAGGTAACTAGGTAAAGCAAAACCAGCATATATATATGACAGGCAGAATGACTGGTTTGCCCTATTGGCATTTTCAAAAGAGAATTAAATTTTATTTTTTTTCCGAATCAAGACAAATATGAGGGGAATGAGGAGAACAGTTGAAAATTTTTTATTTTTTGGAAAAAAAAATCATGAATTTCCACATAAAAGACAATTGTGAGAAATGAAGAGAACAATTGAAAATTTCAGTTTTGGGGAAAGATTATGAATTTCTGCATAAAGACAACTGTGAGAAATGAGGAGAATAGTTGAAAATTTCAGTGTTTGGAAAAATTATGAATTTTTGAAGTGTGTTGTCCAATTGGCTAAAAAGATTGTGTACCTAGACTACTTCAAAACCAACAATATGTTGTTGGTAACCATAATTATGACCATCTTCTTTTTCTTTTTCTTTTCAAAGAGATGGTCTTTGACCATTGCATTAAAAGAAAAAGAAGAAGGAAAAACAATCAACCATTTCATGCCATTCCAACTCCCTTGTAGTGTATTTTGCCGGTCATTTCTTGCCGTTATTTTTTAAGTGAATTGTAGCCATGATGAAAATGATGTTTTTTGAATTTGAGTCTAAGTATTGAAATGAAGCTTATCAAGTGTCAAGTTTCTTCTCCATTTGGATAATAAAAAAATTTTAATCCTTAAGTTTCAATAGTTTAGACTTATGATCATAGTTTGTTGATTTTCTAATTTTAAAGTGGCATGGTAACTTTAGTTTATACCATGATGTTATATATTATGATAAATATCTATCAATGGTGAAAATTTTATACTTTTCGAATATATTTTGTATTTGATATGAATTTTTTTTTAATTCACATTAATTTCAAATTTTCTCCCAAAAATTTGAAATTGTTATGACTTATAGTAGACATATGATTTCATCTCTGGAAAATAAATTTTAAAACATTCATTCACATTTAGTTATAAAATAACAACAAACAGAGTTTGAGAAATAAGATTTAAAATTAGTGGTCATAGGTCCATTAGTTAGAGGTTAACAATGTGCATGCAATGCCAAACCTTGATACATATGGAACCCAATCAACGATTCTCACATTCCTCATAGCATCGCCACCTTTACACACTAGAAGTCTCATACTCTTCAAATGTAGATGAAAAGACTTCCGAGACTCTTCACAATAATCTATTGAGAGCATCACCACCTAGGCACATTGGAGGTAGCCTCAACAATTCTTGATAAGGCCTTCTATTTTTTTTCTCTCTATTGTCATTCTTGCAACATCTTCTTCTAGAGCAGCCACTTCAAAAATGCATCCAACCACTCAACAATAGCAAGTTTCTTTAGTGACTCAAGACCAAAGTTTGTGAAGAATCTAGTCATGAGAATTTAATTGAGTATGGCTTCGCACAATAGTTTTGGGAATAGGCAATGAAAAACAAGGGCACGTAGCTAGTATAGAATAACTACAAATTGATACATATCTCACCAAGAAAGCATCAAGGTGGAATTCTAATTTTGCAAGTGGGAAATGAATAGAGTGAGGGATGGTAGGGGTTTGTGCTCCATTTTCCGTTTGTGACCACACATAGACTTGCTCAATCTGCTTTGGCGTAATAAATTGAGCGGGTCTTGATGGCCATGCTTTAATTGTCAATTCTAGCATGTCAAGGAAGGACTCTTGATATCATTGTTTCTACATTCTAAGTTTAGATGTTTTTATCCTTTTACTCTACTTCACGAGTAGTTAGTACTTGACTATTTATTGATTGTATGTGATGAGCACGGGTTGGGAACAAGAATTATGAGTTGTTGTTTTTTCAAAAATTGATGTAAACTTCTAGCGTGTCAGATTTAGCGCTCCTGCGTGGCCACGTTCTCAATCACGTCCTAAACATCCTGGGATTCCTGGCGCCGGGAGCCAGACTCCAAATATTTTCAGCAAAACGTGCTGAAATGTCAGGCCGGGGAGCTCGCGCGTTCGTCGTTACATCACCCACCGCGATTCCATCCATCGATCAATCCTTGTAGAAAAAATCAGAGGGTGGGACGACTTTCTGAGTGATGCTCCTGTAAATCAGAAGTCCGAACTTTAAGCTTAATCCGGGTTTTGCAACGAAATTACCACTTCATTTGTGCCATTAAAAAAAAACACTAAAAAGACCCAGAACAGTGCGTGGGGTGTGGAAGTGAAAAGGAAGCAGCTGCGGAAGCCGTGGCTTGTGTGCGGAACGTGACTGATAGACCATTTGTCTGCACAGCCTGGTTTTGGGACCGCACCAAAAGCCAAGCTACTGATCGAGTACCCCGGACTCGTACTTTTTTAATTTAATTTTCTTACTTCTGCGCATGCAGCGGCAATGAATATTCTACACTAAAGGTACTGTTGCCAATGATTCAACGCCGTGCCGTGAGTGCGCCGGCCTGGCTTCAATCCGTCGTCACGGCAGCAGCTAGCTACCGTTCTGTTCTGGTAATTTGCTGGTCAACCACCTCAGCTATACAGTCCTTCTGGATGTTTGATCGTTTGGTTGGGTTTTCCGCGCGTCGTGATGATCGATTCCAGGCTGCTCCTGCCGCCTAGTACGTGGTTTACTGTAGTGATCGAGTAGAGCATCACGATTAGTTTCTGGAAAAACTCAGACAGCTAGATAGGGACCACTGAAGGTGCTCCTTGTGAGTATTTTTTTATTTGTTGGATACCTGTCCCGGGTCTAGCTAGGAGCGGAAATGGTGGAGTAGAGCTGGACTTTTGGCGGAAGGTACTGTAGTGGAGCGACTTCGCAGGTTCGTCTCTTCACAGACAACGTCATGCGCGCATGAATCGGGCCAAGTGGTTTCGGTTCACGTTCTCGGTACTGACGTGAATGACGTCCGCCGCGGGTGTGAGCCAGTTAGGTCGGGTGATGACAGATTGGAGTAACGCTTGATCGTGGATAATATTCTGCACCGATTGTGGAATGGTGCTTTCTATCTTAGAGAGACAAATGTATCTGTAAAAAAAGTGTCGGTTTCCCTGAAGGATGAAAAGAGGATGGAACTATTATCCATGTGTTTCAAAATTTTAAATTTTTTGAAAATGAAGAGGCTGCTTAACACTGTAACGCTGCTGTGGGCACTAAATGTCCGATGAATGACAAAAAATCTCTCCATGTAGGACAGAAGTCCCATTGTTCATCCTTGGAATTTTGTGCAAAAAGGAGAGACTTTTCACAATAGCTTGTCTTTGTATAAGTGCTTTTGGTCCTTACACATTAGAAGATTTTGGGGGCCTCTAGATGCGTGTGAGTTATCACAACCCACGAACGCAGGAAACAGGTTCCGCGTAGTGGTTTGACGTGGCCGAGATCTTGCCTTGTCATTGACCCAAAAAATTTAATTAATTAATTAATTTTTTTGCATTTGAGTTTTGTTTGTTTTTTTTATGAAAAAAAAATTCTGACGGCGCGCCGTTTCCCTCGCTGCGGGGAACAACTGCAGGGGAACATGCCTGAAACAGACTTCTAGACCCCCCAAAACTCTTCTAATGGTAGATGATGCACACTATGTCAAAAAGGATGATTTCTGCTAGGACCAATCCATTTTTATAGAGTTAACTCTTTTGGCTTGGAATCATCATAGAAAGGGTGATTGGTTTCTATGTGAGACTAACTTCTTGAGCCTTCAAGAATGGTTTGAAGACCACACTATGTTGTCATACAAGGTAAGTGAGCCCTTTCTAGGCCAAATGGGAGTGAGTCCATTGTGGGCAAAATTTTACTCCTCTTGTCTTAAAATGATTGTTCACAATTCTATTGGTATTTTTCGAAGCCAATTTCATTGATCATATTTTGAAAAACATGATTAAGAAAGGATCACAAATTTTATATCACTAAAATCAATGAAGAACATTGCATATGTTCAAGTCATTGCAACCTAAATTAAATTGGCCACAAGGAAGTCTCTATACGACCTACTCAAAACAACCTTATCCATAAAAAGACATCTTGAGAATGTTTTATAGTTGATAAATGATAAAGAATCTCTCCATACAAGACAAAAGTGCAACTATTCATCCCCCGAATTTTGTGAGAAAAGGGAAGGTCATTTACAATAATTTGACTTCCAATAATTGTATAAGTGCTTTTGCATTTTTTTCTAAGCCAACAATTCAAATTAGGGGAGCCGGCACATTTCCAACCACTTCAGCAATTACAGACATGTGGAATGTAGATTTTTTGAGTGCAGAAATTTTTCCTTACATAGAAACAGATTTAAAAATCATTACAGAAATTTTCAGAATTTCTTAACTCAAAATTATAATTATTATGATTTTTTTTAGCCTAACTGTACTATATGACCTATACTAGTCATATAGGCTTTTCTATTTCCAACCATAGGCTAGTTGCAAATCAACCCAACCCTGATTGCAATATTGAAAGCCTCGCAACCAATCATCATTACCTACAACTACTTTGGGACCGCACCACAACTTCACCAAAGTGGAACAGCCTACGTGCTCGAAATGGGAGGTGATCAGAAATGGGTCTTCTCCTATATACCCAAACAAATGATGTCGATAGTGACCAATCCATCCAACTTAAGGATTAAAAAAAACACGACAATCGTTTGAGGGCAGAAATCAAGACTTCAATTTTGCGCACAATGGGCTCACTCCCCTAATCAGTTACAGGAGGATCAATTGCATTGCAAACCACTGACTGCTGTTACGTAGCCATACTGTAGTATCACAATTAAGAATTACCAGTAATTCAATACGAGTTTCCACTCATCGAACTGCACTCACGTTTCTTGCATGGGACAGAGCTCTCTGTTTGTTTGTTTTTAATGCAATGCCACGCAACTCTGTCTCATGTGCAGATTGCTTCGATCCTGATCCATCGTGACAATTGATGCAAGTTAAGAACTACATGCCGGCATGTTTATCTTGCATCTGCCCGTCACTTGTGGGATTAGAATCATTGCAGTAGATCATTAAGTACGTTAGATTCAGGTGAGTCAGGTCGTGTGGAGATTTGAGGCTCCAGCGTCTGCCTTGCGCTTATCCACTTGTACCTGAGTATTATCAAATTAACGACGAAGTTACTACAGGCTCTGATCGACTGGTCAGGAGTGCTATCCACCCATATCTTTTAAGTTTGGCTGTTTTGTTTTTTGTTTTTTTGTTACGTTGAGATCTCCTACAGCATGTTCTTGGTATCGTTAGAAAGCTCTTGACAAGGAGGGGTGCACGGGCTTTGTTTCATGGCATTCCAATCTACGGTGTGAAAGTTATTGAATTTCAAAGTTTTTATGAAATAAAAAATTATTTTTACTTTTATTTTGATTGTGGCAACGGCACAGGGCACACTGGTGCTCATTGAAATCTAGTTTGATGTAAGATATGTGCACTTAAGGTAAGGTACATGCACCTAAAAGAGACACTCTTCTAAAATTTGCGACACCTATCTAGAGCAGTCTTAAATTTTAAGCTTAAAATCTTGGACAATTGTAGATAGGTGTGACAATTAGGAGAGTGACTCTTTTAGGTGCACATACCTTAGTCCATTCTTAAAGAGTGACTTGTTAAGAGCTAATTGCATTTGAGGGGAAGCAAAACTCTTTGAAACAATTTTTTAGTATATTTACTATAGTAAGAAAAATGGAATTGGCATCTATTAACCCAAGTCGTTTCATATTTTGGGGCCCTTCATGGAATTAGTTGAAAATTTATAAGGTTGAAATCTAACAGTCGTTAAAAGTGACCCCTTCTTGAAAATTTATAGTGTTGGTACATTTAAGAAAGTGGAAAAATATACCTTTGTGTTAAAGGTCACTTCTAGGGCACCCTACCTTACCTTTGAAGGTGCTTTTAAGGTGGGAGGTCCCATGAAGTACCCATTTGAGAGCTAGAAATTAATTTGGAGAGGTTAGACTTTTTTAAATATTTTTTAGTAAATTTTTCTTGAAAGAAAAATGGAATAGGAATTTGGCCCAAATTGTTTCATATTTTTTGGATATTTGTAGAATTTGTTATGAATTTTTGAAGTTGGAATGCAATGGTCACTAAAAGCATTCACTTCTTGAAATGTATACTCTTTGTACATTTTTGGTGCAATAAAAAAATGTACAAATAGTCTACATTTTGAGAGGTAGATGCTTCTAGAGCCTAAGTGCTTTATAGACCTCATATCTTACAATCTAATTGGAAACATGGAAATGCAATTGCAAGTGTACACTTGTCAATGCAAAACTTGTCCCTAATTTGTAGATGTGTAGACCTTGGAAATTCCATGGCCAATTGCAATCCTTGCACAACTAAGCACACCCACAAAAGACAACCTCTTCGAAAATAATGCACATAATTCTTAAAATATGGGGTGTTTCCACAATATTATTTTATAAACCTTTGATTCGTGGAAGAAAATTGCACTTGGCCAAAGGCAAAAAATGACAAATTGCATTTGCAAAAGTGGAACTTAGGGTAGAACATCAAGGTAGAAGCTAAGAGAAAAAATGACACTTTTTTTTTTAGATTAGCATAAATTAAGGGTTTATTCATCTTGCATCCCTTGGACTACTGCTAGGGTAAAGTGAGTAACACCAAGAACTATCTAATTTCTAATTAGAAATATCTAATGTCCCTTCTTTCTGTGAAGATTGATGGAAAAAAAAGAAAAGGATTAGAAAAATGTCACTTTATCCCTCTTAAACACGGCAATCTCTCAAGAGTATTCAATATAGGAGTTGAAGACTTCTTTGAGGCAACCAATCAAAATTGAAGCAATTTGAGCTCCAAGGTATCCATTGATGGAGAATTTAGAGGCATATGTATGTGTCATATGTTTTCACCTCTGACTATTTAGAGAATATAATCCAAAGTAGAAAAATTACAAAACAATTTAGATACGTGGCTTGTTAATATCTTCATTTTTAAAATCTTGACCTAAGAGATTGTATATCACAAAAAGTGGCACTTTGGTGTACTCCAACCATAGATGACTAATAGAAAATGTTTGGAACAATTGATTGTTTACTCATAAAGTAATTGCCCCTACTTGTGACATGGTTTTATAAGTGATTATAACCAATCAAAATACAAATTCTTGTATGAAATGTACAAATACTATTCATTACAACCTAGGGGCAATGTAATGAACATCTATTTCATCTTTTTGGATATTCATAATTTATTCATATATTGTCTTGAAAATACATTCTAAAAGAATCTAGAATCCTTTTGACTACCAATGAAGTCCATTATATATATAGGAATGAGTTCAATAACAACAACCATACTAATTAAAACTCTTATTTGAATAATGGTACTTTTTAAAAACAAAATGAGGTTACTTTCCTTCTTTTACATTGATTGATTATGGTTTAATGAAGTATGGTGTGATAAAATTGACTAGGATTTTTCTAAAAGTGCCTCCTAACACATGGTTACACATCGGAGTTTTTACCCTATCTACAATGAATATTACAAAGTAGGATGCATTTTAGAGCATTGAAAATTCTAGGTGATGCATAACTATTTAATAAGAGTCCAAAAAAACTTGAATTAAAACTGATTACATTAGACTTTTTGTTTTTTAAGGAAACTTGATTGGAAAATATAAAAGTGTACAATGACTCTAAGAATCTGGATTAGTGCTTAGAAGGACACTTTATCAATCCTCCACCTTAAGCTCCACCTAAATTTGAAAACTATTAGAGCATTGCCACTTATACATCAAAATTGTAGAAATTTCCAAATTTTGGATGAAAAGTATTTAATTCGAAATTTAGAGCACAAAATTCCATCAACAACCTTCTTTTTTTTAAATGAAAATTGGTATGCACTTCTATACTAGAAGATGCAATGTTTTTAATCCCTAAAGTTTCATGACTGTTCACACTGAAAACGCTCAAAAACTGCCATTTCTGATACAACTACCAAATTTTAGAAAAAAAGACTTATTTTGACATACATAACCCAAAGATCTTGTAGTGTGATGATTTGAGAACTTGTGGTTAAATTTTCTGAAATTTCCATCATGTAGATTGCAAGATATAAGCATTCAAATTCATCGAAATCATTTCTTGGGCCTCGCAAAAAATATGGCAATTGCACT
Source organism: Pseudoscleropodium purum (assembly GCA_963969395.1). NCBI lineage: Eukaryota > Viridiplantae > Streptophyta > Bryopsida > Hypnales > Brachytheciaceae > Pseudoscleropodium > Pseudoscleropodium purum. The sequence continues at coordinate 17,386,817 of OZ017802.1, forward strand.
TCACAAGGGACACAAGCTCACTTTTCTATGTCCAAAATAGTGATGCTTCTTTGGATTTTTTTTACTAGACAAGTTGGTCATATGCTTGAAATTTTTTTAACCAATTAGAATTGTACAACATATAAGAAAAAAATGGTAAGTAGATAGTAGTAGAGAAGGATTTAAAATATTGAATTGTTGAGAATTTAATTATGGAAATAAAAAATGTCAATCCCAATGGTTGAAATGTTGTAAAAAAAAATCTACATCCTATGATTTTATTTTCTTCCAAAACTACTGAAAATGAAGATAAAAGACTTCAAAGTTTATTTTAGAGTGGAGTTTCTATAACTGCCCGCAAACATAAAAATTTCATAACTTTTGACTCATTGATCAAAATATAATGTTTCAAAGCTTTCCACGTATATATAATTCTAAAAAATCAATTTCAATTTTTTTTTCCTAAAAAAAGTGATTTTTTTATGTACATAGACTATACATTTACAAATAAATTAACATAGTAGACCATAACTTTTGACTCATATTTCCAAATGTCATGAAATGTAGTGCATATATGAGATATTCATCATCCCCACCTTCTATTATCATTTTGGCCAAAGATATGGAAATCTCCAATTGCATGTACCTACCTCAAATTGCTATGTAGCCAAAAAATGCATGATGATACTTTAGGGGTTAAAGAATCTAATGTAGTTGTAAAAACGCAATGAACAGTTTATGACTTTTTAAATAATAATAAAACAAGTTTAACATTTTAAAAAGTAATGTTGCAATATCAACAATCTACACTTCTTGTCATTAGCAATAATTTGAATAGTTGATAAATGACCAATAATTCAAGAAAATTTGCAAGTAGGAAATCCATTATTTAATGCAAAGTCCACAACAAAGTGAAATGGACCTGAAGTATTTGCACAAATAAATTATTTCCAATGAATAATTGAGTATGAGCCATTTTTAAATATTTTTAATGTTAAGCTAGCCAAGCACCCATTCTGTGGATTTCACTCATTAAAATTGTGCAACACTCAGCTTACTTTTTATTTAATTTTTCTTTATTGCATGTTTTGCTCATTCCAAAGTGAATCTCAATTAATTGCAAGAAAATGTTCATTGCACTTTTTAGCTTCATGGATATAAGGTGGGCACCCGAAAATGTGCCACTACCTCCAAAATGTTATCATCATTTTAAATACATCTCCAAAATTAATATGTACATATATGGCTAGGGAGGATTGATCCCTCTATTGCCTTGCCAGAGGGTAAATGTCAAAATTGTCCCTTATTTTGTACCACTTAAATATTATATTTCATCATGGCCCATAAGTAATTTAGGGTCTCTGATTGCAAATATGAATTCAAAATTTGCAAATTTTATCACATGTGGCAAATAAGAAATTTTAGAGTTTCTACAAGAGTAAAACATGGGGCAATAGAGGGGTCAATCTTCCCTAGCCATACATATACTTATGTGGGAGAAACGATTTAAAAACCTCCTACCCAAAAGATCTTTGATCCTTCATAACATTTGCATTTAGTATCCAAATGTTGTATTTTTTGGTGCATTGGAACTTCTTTGACTTGCCAACAAGAAAATATGAAAATTTGATTAGTCTAATAATAATAACTAGGTACATTTGCAAAAAGTGGCAATTTGGGGGGTGCCTTTTTTAAGCTTATATGAAGAACTAGGATTATCTTTGCAGACATGTGCAACACAACCATTTGAACTGGCCTTTATGGGCAGTGGGTGTCAATTTTAGTTGCCCCTAATGTTAATTTCCAAAAGAAGTAGGTGAGGTTTGGAAAGGCAAGTTCAAAAACTGAAATATTTTAGTGAAAATGAGAAAAAAATATTAAAGAAATATTTAAAAAAAAAAAAATGAACTAGAATAAGTGGTATTAGAGTATTTTAAGAATATGTGGGAATTTACTTTAAAATGTTGATAATATAGATTGCAAGATTATAGCATTTGAAATTATTTGTGTAACTTATTTTTTGGCTATGTCTAGTATAATCAACAAATATTACTTCTCCTTGAATTCAAAATTCTTGTTTCACATATCATATAAGTTACATACTTGTCAAATCTTAGAAGAGGAAGTTTGAGGAGTTTAGCACAAGTTGGTTGTTCTATATCAAAATTAGGTGTCATAGTTTTTTATACTAATTATATAGTAAGAGACATACATACACACACTCTCACTTTCCACTTTAATTATGTGTCAAAACTTCAAAAAAATAGATTTCAAATTGACTTCACGAAAACCTACCCAAATTTCCAATTATTTATTTGAAGGAAATTTATAGAAATGTGATAACAAGGACAGTTACTACTTAGATAACTCATGGTTGCCTCAATAATGCTTCTGTTGAGGTTTTTAACTGCAAGGGGGTAAGAACCTATTTTTGACAGTGTTTTATGAGCAGGAAAAGAAAATTAAAGACGACAAAATTAATTTTGGAGGTACCAAGATAAATAAATAAATTATGAAAGTAAGGTTCCGGCACATCCAAATAATTTTCTTCATTCTTGTACATGTTCTATACATTTTGGAAAATATAGAAGTATATATATATATATTCCAAAGATTGTTTTAGGGTGCAAGGTTGGGAACAGGGGATGGTAATGGGATGAAGAATGGTAGACCAATGGATTCAAAGACAAGCTATTTGAATTATTACTCAATTTTCTTTGAAAAAGTACATCTAACTTATGCCAAAAAATGGCTGAGCTGAACTAATATCCAGAAGATATTTGCATCTTCTGATCCTAGTTTGAACATAGTCATAAACTTTATTATTCTCAAAAAATAAGATCATGAAGAACTCGTTGAATTGAATGGTTCACTATTTATCTACCAATTCCAATCATTCAAGATAATACTTTCTTGCTCACTATTTCAAGTAATGAGTTATAACTTTATTAGTTCCAACTTTGAAAAGAAAAGAAAAAAATATTTAAGTTGAGATGCAACCTAAAGTTGGAAGTAGCACATCCTCTAGGTTGGATATTGGGCGTCGTTGGTTATTGGTGCCTCCACCTTATTATAGTTCAAAAAGTATCTTATAAAAATGAGCTCTAAATTTTTATTTATTTTAAATCTAAAGAATCATATTCTGATTTTCATAATCCATTGTAAAATAAAGTGAATTTTAAAATGATCAATTTTGAATTAAATTAACCATGAAGTATTACCATTAAAAAAAAAAAGGCAAACAAGCAATAGTACAATTGATGTCTGACAAAGTATAGTACAATTGCCCTACATTCCCACCTTCTTTTGGTATAAATCAATTTTTTTAATATCATTTTGGAAAAATAGCCAACTATTTTCTCAACACTCGTGTCATATTTGGCTAATACTTGGTGATATCTATATCAAAATTAGATGATACCTAGTTAAAATTAGTCTACTAGTCTCTATAAACACAACAATAATTTGGCCATGTTGATTGAAAAAAATAAAAATTTCCTTTACAAAAATTATTCAACTTCTTTGGGTTGTAGCCAATTGACGAAATATAGTGTGTAAACCGCCTCCATTGGTGTCATGTGAATACAAATAATAGAACCCCTCAACATGCATTCTCCACTCACCCAAACATGCTTTCATCTTTAAATGACAAGCTGTTCACTGTGGAAATCATCTATTTTGGTACCATGTGAATTATTGGTTTAGAAAAATGTAAAAAGCACTTATTGGAAGTCAAACTGCTCTGAATAGAAGACCTCCCCTTTTTCTGACATAAAATTTGGAAGATGAATAGTTACACTTTCTCTGAAATTCTCTTGCCATGGAGAAATTCTTTATCATTCATCAGCTAAAAAAAGTCCGTCGCTGCATTATTTATGGGTTAACTTAAACTTACATGCCAGGCTACTCTGGCCATTGTTTGTCAATTGTTGTGAAGACTTGTGCCATTTGGATCAATCCTGAACTCCCATAATTTTGTTAATAAGGATAAGCTTTGTACTTCCTCACTAGGATGGGCAGGTGGTCCATCTTGGAAAATTCATTGAAGTCAAAATCATGGGTGAGTATGTTTCCATGTTGGGCTTGCTGTTTTTGTTATGGGGGTACATGAAGTTTGGACCACTCCATCACTGAACTAATAAAAAAAAAGTTCTAATTGGGGGTACGGATAAGGTAGGTAAGGTAGGAGGCTGTAAAATGGTGTGGGCATTAAGAATGGACCCTATGAATGGTTGTGAAATGGACATGAGTTGGTTCTGGAATTGACTAGTACAGTCATTGAATGAAGAACCAAGGAAAAAAAACATTATTAATTGCAAGAGCCAATTATTCTCTTCCTTTTCCCCATTTTTATTTTGAATTGCAAGTTAACTGTTTATGAAAGACCTAGGGTCACAAATAGGGACCTACAACCCAATTTGTTTGAAAATTCATAAGTAGTTCAAAAATCATTGGAAAAATATGAAACTATTTGGGTTAGATTCCTCATCAATTTCCCTTTGTCTGAAAAATGAGCTAAAAATATTCCCATCCAAAGAAATACATGAAATAGGCGAACCAGCCCTTACATGCACCATTTCTGAGCCTCGTACCTTACATTTATTTGATCTGCCTTTGCAAACTGATGGATCCCAAGAGATTATTGTGTAAATTAATTATAACCTTCCAAGCTAGGTACCACTGAAATCAGGGCACCATGTGAATCATTTGCTTAACTCCAAGAGGACCAAGGCCATTTTTCTGCAAAAAAACACTTAAATTGCTATTTCTATAGCAAATAGTAAAAAATTTGAAAATTGTTTTTTTTGCACATCTAATTGTAGGATCTTACACCTAACTAGTGTGAGAATGTGTGAAAAAAAATTCATAAATTTTGACCACACAAATTGCAAGATATTTGCATTTAAAGTTTAAAAAACAAGTTTTTTTTAACACATTGCACAACTAAATTATTTTACTTTGGAACTTCTTATATACAAAAGAACTTAAATTTTTATTCTTTAAAAAATTATTAAGTAGAATTTGAAATCACCACTCTTGATTCCTTAATATTAGAAACTATGCTCACATGCTAAATTAAGTGGTTCTAGATTTAGTTACATGGTTCCTAGCTCTTGTAGTATACATTTTCTATCCAATTATTGTGAGCCAAAGCAACCTAATGATATTGTTTTATTTGTAGAAATAAGTTTGAAGGAAAATAAGTTTCTAATTTATTTACAATAAAATAGATTAGTATAAAGTCTTGTCACATCATTCTTAATTGAATCATTTTGTAGTTTATCTTTCTTTAGTATTATAATACATAGAATCATTCTATATGTACACCAAGGTCATGGTTTCCTATAGGTTACAAAAAATGTTGTCTCTTTTCAAAATTTCAAATAATTCTAAACTTTGAAATACAATATCTCTACAAGGTTTGAATGTATAACATATGACCAATTTGAAATCATGGTTAATAGGGTATGTGACCCTGTATAACTTTAAATTTAGGATTCATGGTTTCAAGTCAATATTTATTGGAGTTTGAAGTGAAAACTATGCAATGTCTCTTTGTTCAAGGTTAGTGCACTCCGAAATTCAAACATAATTAAAAAAAAAAATAGAAATCTTGTATTTGCAAATTTGAGTTAAATTTTTTTCTATAGAGAGTTTTGTAACACAAGTTCACCACATGTTTTTATTTTTATTCTTGAATAATTCAAGATATTAATATTAATATTTTGTTTTGATTAATTGTATCTTTATAAATCATTTTCTTATGATGATTTGAATTTATGAATGATAGTTTCTGTAAACATATTTCAATGGGTTTGATATTGAAAATCCAAACATAAAATTAAAAATACTCTTTATTCACTATAGAAGTGTTGTCATTATTTGGTCAATGTGATATTAAATGAGAGGTTTCAAAATTTTGGATCTTAGAGACAATTTCTTTCAGAAAACCCAAATTTTCACATTTGATTTATATGACATAAACTTAAAAGCTAGGCCTTTGAATTTTGGTATTATCACACTAAACATTTTAAATATGGTTTTTGCTCAAAAAGTAAATTTTCCAATTCAAAAAATGAGACTAACAAAAAAGACTAGAGTAGGTTTGTAAAATGATTTTTTTCCAAGAGTTACTGTAATCAAAATTTTTAGAAAAAATATATGTTCTTTTAGAAATTATGCATATTCAATTTGTAATCAATTTTAGAAGGGATCTTGAATTTTGGATTTCAAAATTAATTAAAAATTGTTGGTTACGATAATAGTAGATTTCATCATATGGATATGATTCATGCAACATATTTATAATTTTGGTTTAACTTCCAAATTGTATTCTACAAATACACCTTTACAATTTTAGAAGCTAGAACCAATTTTTAGTCTTTATGGGTTATTAATTCTATAATTGAAAGTTATATTGATTTATCCTATTGATTTTGTGAGGTCACAAAATTTGTTTAATTTCAAAATCACTTTCACAACAATATCTGCTTCTTAATATTAGTACAGTTTATAATATTTTTTCAGCTTTTACTAGTTATTAAAATATATATCAAATCCATGTAAGGTCCATGGATTACCATGGTGGTCCTAGCTTGAAGTTTGTATATATATATATATATAGTGGGGTTTGTATATATTGTATATATATAGTGGGGTTAGAGTGGGGTTTGTAATTAAATGTCCTTGTTTGTTTTTAATGCAATCAAGAGGTGTTGTATGTGTTGGAGTTTTTGCAAATGATTTGTGTATGCATTTGTGGTGTGTATACAAAGATGTGTGATGTAATGGTGTGTATTCCAAATTGGATTGTGGTAGATTATATATATAGCTTTGTATATAATGGTATTGATTTGTAAATGTCTCTTCCATTGTTTTTGTAATTTTCTAGGTACATATCTACTTCAAAGGGTAGTTCTAGTGGTTCAAGTGATGGCTAATGGTGCAAGATAAGTTTTTTGGTAATGTGCCTTATATATTGTGAGTGATGGCAATTAGAATTGTACAATGTAATTAGGTCCAATTATCTTACAAAATTTTCTTCCCAAGCACATTTAGCTAGCGAAATGTTCATGAACTTCAAAAAGTTTTGGTATACTAAATTTTGGACAAATTTTCAAACCACAAATTGCATTGGAAATGTAGTGTCAAGGAGTACTTAATATCATACAACAACTTCTAAGGAAGTAGAGGCGAGCTTGTGGTACAAAGAAGTTACTTTGGCCTTTTGATTCACAATAGAAAAACTTTAAAAGATAGTCAAAGATTTGTTGGGACACCCCAACAAGTCGATCAAAGAGCAAGCAAGAAATGACAAAAATAATCTGAAAAATATGGAATCAAATATCTCTACAAAAATTGAAAATGTTCATTTCTAATATATTCAATAGAATGCAAGCTATAATTTTAGCACAAGGTGACAACATTGAATAGTATACAATGTATAGAAAAGATCCAAATTGTTGTATAATTTTGAATTATGTATATATACATATACACATGTGTGTGTGCATATGTATATATATTTATAATGATCAAGTATTATTTAATAAAATTCCAATGCTATTTGTGGTTCAAAAATCTATCCATTTTTTAGTATACTTGATTTTTTTGAAGTTCATAAACTTTCATTGAAACTACTTGGGAACAAAATTTGTAAGATCATTGGACCCTACTGTACAAGCCTGTGAATATTGGTTTGTGATAAATTGTCCAAGGTGAGTAGGGTGGTGAGATCAATAATTATTTGGTTGTTTTGTTTCGTGAATTGTGTTTGGAGTTCTTCAAGATTCTCTTGTGTAATAGGATTGGAGATTTTGAGTTTTTTTGTTTATGGAATTTGTATATTTTTGGTTATTATAATATTTGGAGGTACATTTAAGTGTATGAAGTAGTGATATGAGTTTTGTTGTGAAGTATTGTTGGTATATGAAATATAGTAGGTGGAATTTGATGAGTACAATCCATTGTGGAGATTGATTTGTGAGTAATTTTGTCCACCTAGTCTTGAGTATGATGTGTTAAGTCAAAATGTATATGTATATGAGTTGTAAAGTAGTGATGAATTGATGCCATCCTATGTCATATAGGTTGACAGAGGTGCCTTATAGGGCCTATAAAGTGTTGAGTTGACGATATTTCTCTATAAAAGTCTTCAAACATTATTATGTTATGATTGGCGTGTCTTTATTGTTGGGTGATATTGAATTGTAGATAGGTATAAATGATGTATTTTCTTTATAGCTTGGCATATAAATGTGCAATAGTAGTATTGGTTGGAAGGGAGAGTTTTTTTAATTAGAATGAGTTGAAGTAATGAGGATATATAAGCAAGAGAGGGGATTTTATGTATAGTCTTTGGAAATGCATAGGAATTGTGTATAAGAGTGAGGAGGCCCCTTCTCAGGTATTTAAGTGGTTGTCTAATACATATGTCATTGAAAATATGTCTTGGAGTGTGTATTGTTGAAGATTAATTTGTAGTATGGAAAAATGTATCATTAGAAGATTTTTGAGGCCAAGAAGAGACTGCAAGTTATTTGGCCTCGAAAACGTTGTCAACGCGCTATAAACGCAGTTAGCAATGTAGTCCAACACAATCGTGAGAATGCCACATCATATCCCAAAATGATTTATTTATTTATTTCAACTTTTTTCTGCATTTCAAGATTTCATATTCCAATATTAGCATTGATATTCTAGTATTAGATACTTTCATATGGTCATTTTTATGATTTAGTTTCGATTAACAAAAACTACTTCTAGTTGTATAGTTGTGTTGGAAAATATTTAATCAAATGATGATTTGATTCTACAACTAACTCATGTTCCCTATCACCCCTATCCATCATACTGATATGCAGTATAGTTATACATGATAAACATGACATTTAATCAGTTAAAATCTAAAGCCATATTGGAGTTAATTCCTATATATAAGCCTCTTCATACAATTTTCATCAATGTGCAATTTGTTAAATTGACTATTATTTATAACTTGCTTCAAAATAACCCCCATATCTGATTGCAATAACTTCAGTTATATTGATATTAATCTTGCCCAAATGATCAATTATACAGACTTTAATGGCCTAGATGCCCTGTAGCAATGAATGGTCCTGATGATCCAATTTGAACTTTGAGCATGTCTTGCTGGGCAAGCTTCTCACTGTGACCCCGATTCTAAGGTTATGAGCCCAATTGACCTACAACTAGGCAAAACAAGCTAGGTAATTCTAGTATTTGAGATATATAAATCCACAAATCGAAAGAAACACCAATGCCAATCAGCTACTTGCCATCTCAAATGTTCGTTGGCAGAATGCAGGAGCAACTTTGGTGGCATTTGATAAGAACATTGGGTGGAAAGGTTGTTTTTATAATGAAATCCATTGTCAATTATGAATCCCTAAAAGTTATGGGATAATTTGAAAATGAAAGTTTGGCCGCTCATAATTAAGTTAAATGTAGGAATTGTGTTTGAAGTAGAATTTGAGACCTCATTTAGACATAATAAAATAATTTTTTTCTAAGAAATTTTCAACTAAGAAAAGTTGGTAAATGAATATAAATTTCATCTCCAAAAATCTATTTGAGATTTAGAGACTTTAATCAAAAGTTATGGACAAATTTGAGAGAGGGGTTGTTTAAAAATGTCAAAAAAATTCCTTTCCAACCCCTCTCTCAAATTTGTCCATAACTTTTGATAGGAGTCTCAAAATTTCAAACGGATTTTTGGAAATGAAATTTACATTTATTTATCAATTTTAAATTTCTTAAAATAAACTATTTTACTAAGCCTAAATGAGGTCTGAAATTCTACTTCAAATACATTTCCTAACTATGAGCGGTTAAGGTTCTACTAAATCTAATTTACTTATCCCACAAGAGTTGTTTCACCTCCTATCATCTCATATGTGTATAAATAACTTCTCTTCTCAATGTTAAACTCTAATGAAGTTAGAAATTCTTCGATACCCATGTAAGGTGAATGTCTAATATAATATTCTAAGTGAACTAAAAATTAATTTTGTTTATTAGGCAACTAAACTGCCTCACTTTCCTCCCCCCCCCAAAAAAAAACCACTTGGTGTACCTTCTTGGCGCGTCCCCCGTGGGGTACGGAATGAGTAGTGAGGCTGCAGCCTTCAAAACGGCGCACCAAACCTCTTTTGGTGCATTTGCCGTGGGCTTGCCCGAAGGCAGGATGACCAAATACTTCCACGTAATACTTTGAAGCTGAGTGAGTTTTTTTTATGGTTGTTTTGAACATTCCTCTCTTGAAGGCACTGCTATGCTGAAGAATCAAACCTTACTATAGATGTTATTACCACTGGAGCGATATTGCTGTACTAATATTGTGTACATATTTGCACATTTGCACTAAGTAGGTTATCTTGTGGTGAACAAAACTTTGGGATACATGGTGTCCTCACAGCGTTTCACTAATGATCAGGTTTTTTTACTTGAATTTTATATGGATTGTGTTACATGATTTTATTTGAGCTTCTTCATGCTTTTTGTATCCCTTGTGAAGGCTATAACACGCATATGTGAGTTGAAGACACCCCTTGCACCTCACTAATAAGGCATTTGATTGTTTGTTGTATTTGGGATGGGCATAGGTGAGGCCCACGACCTCTTGGAATACTTGGAGTTTTTTTGTGAAATACCGACCTTCCAATGTTATAATTCTTGTCAAAAATACTCTAGGACTTGGTAGTTTTCTAGTAAGACATTGATGATACTTCCTATAAGCCTAATTGAGCTTTGTTTCTCAAAAAATAGGAAGAATAAGCTAATTGATGTAATATATAGACTCAACTCCGAGTGCATTACGGACTTGCTTTGAATATGTAGTTGAATCTCAGTGATTGAAAATAATTTGAATATTACCCTAGATGGAATGTACCAAAAACAAGAATTTTTTTTGATAGCCATTGTATCCGTCGCTGCAAGGGAACAATGATAGGAATAGACTCGAAATGGCCCCTTAGAGGCCTCAAATCTTCTCTAATGTAAATGTATTTTGTGCATTTGTTGGTCATGAATTTTTTTTCTTATAATGCTATGATAACATGTGTTCATATTGTGTATAACAATAGTTGTTGTAATCTTGGTAGTGTAGTATAGAAGGAAACCACATTCCAAGATTAAAAAAATAGGGTTTGTGGAGTCATAGGGTGGGAGATGGTTTTGTGTCAGAAAAAGTGGTGTTTGTATGTGTAGGGGGGTGTCATTGGATATCTTGTTGGCAATTAACCCCTAAATGATTTTGACTAAGTTTTCACCAAAAACGCTTCCAAACTATCATTTCTAGTACATGTACCAATTTTTAGAAAAACAATATTTTTGGACAAATATAATTGTAGGATCTTGTACTAAACTTGTTTGAAAACATGTGGAAAATTTTTCAGAAATTTCTATAGTGTAGATTGCAAGACATTAGCATTTGAGGTGATAAATTTCATTTTTTTGGCCCTGCCAAAATCTAGGCAATTGCACTTTAGAAGGTCACATTTGTATGAAAAAATGTCCCAAATGTGGTCACTCTTTGAATTTATTTTTCAAGTCAATTTGGTAATGTGCTTGAAAATTTTTAGATCATTTGGAATCATACAACATATAAGAAAAAAATAGTAAGTAGAAAAGAATAGAAAATGATTCAAAATACTAAATTGTTAACAATTTAATTATGAATTTAAAAAATGGCAATTCCAATTGTTGTAATGTTTTTAATAAAAAATCTACACCCAATTTTTTTTTTTTAATTTTCCAAAAAAATTGAAAATTGAGTTAAATAAAGGACTTCAAAGTTTGTCTTAGAGTAGAGATTCAATAATGACCCGCAAACTCCCACAAACTGAAACTCCTTGTAACTTTTAACTCATTGATCAAAATGTAATGATTCAAAGCTTTACAAGTATATATAAATCTAAAGAATCAATTTCCAATTTTAATTTATTAAAAAAATGATTTTTAAAGAAGTTTTTTTGCTACTCAGGCTCCCCGTCGAGCAATGAAAAGTACATATCATACAATAACTTTTTAATCATGCAGTCAAAAGTTATGAAAATTTTTGGTCCTTAAAGCCACTCCTTGGGCACATATTGTGTTAAAATTTCAAGGAAAATAAATAAAAACTCCATTCGTAGTGAGTTGCCCAAAATTTCTATATTGTCAAAAAATGCAGTGTGGGCATTTAGGGGTTAAATATTGGTTAAATAATTCTAAGGAAAGATAGGTGTATTATCATTGGAGTTTGGATAAGTATTAATGTATTTGTAGAATTGGATTTACAATTGATATGAAAAGTGTAGTAAGGTGGGAGTCAATATTGAAAATGGAATCTTGTCATATGTATTATTTTGGAAGTGGAGGAATAAGTTGTTTATGAAATTTGAGGATGACTTTATGTACAATATACATTAGAAAAGTTTTGAAGACAAAAATAGGCCGTTTCAGGCCTATTCCCATCGTTGTTCCTTGCAATGAAGGGAATGGCCGGTTGTTAGGAAAATAAATTTAAAAAAATTAAATTATTAAAATGCAAAAAAAAATTGAATTAAAAAAAATTTGGACAAAGACTTGACACTCTCTTGGCCACGTTAGACTGTGCTACTCGCTACATTCATAGTGTTTTGGGGGCTAGGGAACTCACAACTTTGTTTTGACTTCAAAACTTCCCTAATGTATTTGTGATGTCAAAGTGGTGCATTTTTACATAAGTTTGGGAATGGGCCTTAGGTAGTAAGTAAGGAGTATAGGAGCATGTATAGGAGTAGGTATAGGAGCATGTATAGGAGCATGTATAGTGAATAATGAGAATGTTAGAAGAGGAGTTGTGTAAATTTAGGGTGAGTGTTGTTGATGGAGTTGTAAATGTGATTAGTGAAGTATTTTTGAAAATAAGTGATAAGATGATGACATTCAAGTTTTGTTTGTAGTGAATATCTAAAAAAGTACATTTTTGCTCTAGTTTTGAGTAGTAGTGGGTGTTTTCAAAGTATTGTTAGTGGTACACCAATGTTAGTTTGATGTCTCTTGATAGCAATAGGTTTTGTTGTGTGGTATAGTTTGATGTAGCTATCTTTGGGGTAGACTTTGCAATAGGTTTGTGGAGGAATATAGTATTAATGTATGCCTATATACAACATAATTGAATTTATTTATCTGTGTACTAGTTATCGAGAATTTGTTGAGTTGGAAATAGTAATTGTTTAGTAAAGAATATTTGTTGTTGTAATTGGGTTGATTTTGAAATGAACAAACTCTTAATTTATGCCAATATAAAGTGAGTATGAATCTATTACATGTTTTTCTAACAATGTGCAATGTGGAATTTGTGGTATATGCATGGGATTTCTAGTTTGTTGAAAGAGTAATTGAAGGATAATTGAAGAGTATTTGATTGGTATAGGTAGGGTGCTTGTTTTTTTAAGTTAGTTTTAGTCTTTGGAGTGGTTTGAGTGATTGAGTTGTAGCTAAGTTAACTATAACTAATTATGACACCTATCCTTCAATATTAATCTTGCATAATAAATACACTTATTATTAAGAATGCCCACAAGTAGTTTAACATTGCAATTTATGTTGACTTAAATCACTTATCAATACAATTGTGAACTCTTTTTCTTTTTGTATGAACTATCCAAACTAATGCATCTTTTAATTAATGCATTGAAATTTCCTTTGATTTTCTTAGAAAACACAAAATATAACCATCCTAATGATATAAACTATATTCAATGCTTAGAAGATAGGAATAAGATCCAAATACATTATCATTGATGTATTTGCAATAATTCAATCCAAATGCAAGAGATTTGTGGTGTATGAAAGATTAGTGTGCAATATGTAAATTTGAGCATGTGAATAATATAAGTTTTTTTCAACTTTACCTTAGATTCTCTAAGTTTAATTTTTTGAAAATTGAATTTAGTTATATATGTGTATAAATATTGTGGATGTGAACATGCCATTTGGATGCAATGATTAATTGTGTGCAATCAATGATTGATAATTGAGTGATATCTAATTTTGAATACTTATTTTGGTACAAAATTAATATAGAAGAAAATCATAGATATTTTTCACTTTTATGATTGGTAGTCATATAAGAATTTACAGGTCCACTAACAAGACTACTAAAGAATTTTACTTGGCATGACATTTTCAAAGAATTGCCTTAACACCTTTGGAAAAGAAATCTAGATTTGTTTGTGCATAATCTTGAACTAATTTGAAATGGGAGGTATCAAAAGCTACAAAAAGAAGATATCCAATGGATACTCACTATGCACCGTTCATGCCCTCTATTATGAATGCTCCACTTTTGAGTAGTATGGCATGATTCAAGGAGTTACAAATTTTGTGCTTGTGATCCTTCAAATCTCTTAATACGTCCACAATTTCTCCATTCTTCACCTAACATGAGGAATGCTCACCAGCTGTTTCAAAGAAGTTTCACAATCGTGGATCATTGTTAGAATATCTAAATATTGAAATTCATGATTTCATACCGTGCAATCTCTGCACTTCTGTGAAAAATTTCTAAGATTCGTAAGCATGCTATGGCTGATGATATGCTTTATCAAGGCTTGCTTCTACTGTGTTATTCTGGTGCTCTGCCACACTCTATTCCATGTACTCGAGAAGAATGTATGGCTATGAGACTCTCCAGATGATTCTTATGAGCAAAAATAATGTGCATAATAATTGCATCTACAAGATATGAAGTGTAGAAGATCCTAATCATCAACATTGGCAGCATTTCAGAAAGTGGAAGGGAGCGTACAAGAGTTGCACTCACTGTCCGGTGGAGATTAAACGATGGCATTTGATTTCAGAAGTCATTGTCACACAAGTTCTTGCCTTCAGATGGCAAGGCTGCAGGAAGAAGACGGCCTGACGGTACAATCTATAACAAGAATATGCACGAATAACGAGTATTCAAGTTAATTGAAAACAATATAGCGCATACAGTCCTACATGCCAAGAACTAGTCACTGCATTCCACAAAAACATGGTTAAAATTGCAAGTTGATTGCATTACAATGAAATTCTGTACAGAGTTGATGTCATAATGAACAATGTCGAACTCTAAAAAATCGCCAGGTGCTCATACCTATGCTAAAGATCATAGCTTAAAGGTAAGGTTTCTCATGAACCTGGCTGGTATTTTAACTTGTCGATTGAGAATGTAATTGCTTGAAATACCATCGAACCACCTTATACTACAATATGAGTCTGCTTCCATCAAAGCTGAGATCCTCAAATGGATATTACACTCAATATTTTGAGGCTTCAGCTGATTCTTTGGTTGATGCAGACATTGATGCATTAGATGGATAAAAACGACAGCTTGTGTTCAGCATCCGCTTTATTTGATTTACACCTGTCATGTCTTTCACCTGGTGACATGCTTTGAGCATAGCCCTGCAGAAAAGTAATGAGAAAATTCCATTTAGAGACATGACTCTAGATCGAGCTCTGTATGGCATAACCACAATGCTCAACGCTGTATACAATGAGTGCTGGAAAAATCAACCCAGTTGAAAAAATATGCAATAAGAATTTAAAATATCAACTAAATTGTTAAAGTCTACAATGAATGCTGAGATAGTCAATAAAACTAGAAAGACAATTCTTTGCATCAGACACTTGATTCCTCTTTTTCCTTTTATCAAAAACCGGAGAAACTAAAGGGAAAGTTTTGAATTGACCAACAACAAGAGCTTGTCGAAAATGAACATCTGTCTTTAGACTTTTAGTGCATGATAGGCTCGACAAGTGTGTCGAGTTATTCCTTGAATCTCTACCTGAGCAGAGCCGAATGGAGTTCAAGTCGGTCTTGCGCGGCTTCGTCCAACAGCTCTTGAGTGCGCCCTAGAAAATGGCCCACTGTCACCAAGGCTTGAACACGCGACACCCACATTCTCGAATCTGGTGTCACGCCTGCCAATCTCATACGTTGCCAAAGAGTCTCCACTCGCTCTCCCTTCATCCTCACAGGAAAGGGACTCAATTAGAATCCAATCTAAACAATGATCACGTCTAAACAGAAAACGCAGATGCCTTTTGGGTTTGCATAAGGAAATACTACTAGTACGTGCAAACACAAATTGATATGAGTACGATTCCAAATAGATATATGTCAATCGTGGGGTTTGGGCGGTCTGAATTTCGATTTAACTAGAAATACCCTGCAACAAAGGTCGAATGAACAGAAGTACTACAATGCCGTCTATATCTAGAATGAAAAGATAACTTTCACATAAAAGAACAGAGAACTAGGGATTTAAATAGTGATTCGCATTGGTGACAATAGATGATTACTACTTTCGCACGTAAATACCACTCGATGTCTATCTTGCAACGATAATGCACACCTTCTGAAGGCGGACGCAAGCCTCCATCAGTGACCCGTATACGAAGCTTGTTGCCTGCATACCAAACTGCACAATGCAACCGTCATAGCTGATTTAGAAGCCTAGTCAGACGCGATTCCTACTTTCTGAGTAGCAGCCTACCAAGGAAACCGTACTAAAATTAGCTACTAGAGTCGCATTCCATACAAGTTAGCCACGTACATACCAGGCAATTAGAAGTTTCAACCGATTGCATTGCCCTTTCAAGTCGTTGAATCTTTTTCTCTTGGGCAAAGTTGTCTAGGTTTATTTGAGGTTGCAGACCATTAGATGTAGGCTTACGTACGGTCAAAACTCCAGAATCCTCTAGTGTTTGCACCGGGGTCTGGATATCAGCGCAAAGCTGGCGTATGACATTGGTAATGGCTCTACAATCATGGCAACAACGTATGTTTTACAACCTGAGTATTCAAAAGCAACATTCAAGCAACATGTGATCATGCACAGAAATAGAAGTTGCATTTTCAATTTTTTTGTGATGCAAGTGTATTCGTTCTGTACTAACTTGAGATAATCTTAATGGATCATAAAACTTTGGCCCGAAGTCGCAAGTGTCTTCAGGGCTAACACCAAGTGGCCGGTGGATTTATCACAAGGTTAGAAAGAGAGATATCTAATAAGAAATAAAATGCAATGCAGAGCACTTAATGACATACTCTGGCTTCATTCGCATTCCAGATTCAGCCAAGTCGTCGAGAATTGAAGCACTGCTTGTGAGAGAAAATCCTGCAGCAGTTCTGTCTCCTGGCACAACACCATCCACTCCTGTGGCTTCAAGCCCCTGCAAGTGTGCACAAACTAATGCTCAGAAATGTGATCCTACATTCGTAGGACTTTCTTGAACAATGGAAAAGCAAATAGCAATTCAAATATTAAATTAATGGCACATGTTACAGTAGTGTTCAACAGTCTCGAGCTCCACATCAATTGAATGTCATGATTAACTGTACCGAAATGAGAGCCCCAACAAGAGCAGCATCAATTGTATCCAAAAGCATCCTCTTCAACGGATCCTTGTCATTCTCATTCGGTGCAGGTGAAAGGTTTGCTAGTCTCATCTTTTCATATATACTGAAAACTTGTTCACCATCTCCACACCTTCACAGACGCATTGTGCATGAACAAATTGTTAGTTTTGGGAAAGAGTCCAAAATTTTAGTCCATATATCTAGTATGAGCTAGTTTTGACACTGGAAACTTCTATTAAATGAAGGGAAATAGACTACTTCTTCACTCTGCGTTCGAGAATGGCAGGCAGGATTTTTTGCCGGCAAAATGCAAAGTCCTCTCGGCTCATATGCACAACAAAACATGTTCTACAATCGTATTAGATTAGAGTCTACAAATATTAGAGAATAGATGGTGCAGAATTGTTCAAGTGTTTTCTATAAGTCAAACTTACTTTACAAAGACTGAAAGTGCAGACTCGAAAACCATCCTGCGGTAATAAAAACAGACGGAAATCAAGCATGTGTTAGAAGTCATTTACCGCACTCATATTCGCAGACTCTGATGCTACTTACACATTTTTTTCAATAAAGCATAGGAAATTCAAGGGCAAATTATCTGCTTTAGCGATTCAAATTTGAAACGTGGGCAACACAAGGATCGACTACAGTGGGTCGACTGATTCACACTGAATGTTTATTTCATTTTTTCTAGAAAATCGAACCAGTCTGAATATTTTGTTACCGTCTGAAAACTCCCGCAAACATCATGCAATATATGATAAATGCATGAAATTTTGTAATCCTGCCTTTTCTCCCTCAGAAATGGAGGGGGTGCCTCAGTATCTACATCTTATGATCCGAGTCTCTGTATGCTAGATTCAATCTAGTGAGGTCATGAGGAACAGAAAGAGAATCAAGGATCATGATGTGAATTATCATTCTTAACCCAAAGCGTTTCAAAACAAACAAGGGGAACTCAAAAACATGCCTGTCTGGAGCAGTTCCATCAGATTCCATGATATCCAGTATACGGACAACTTCAACAGATGCCTGAGTTAACACAATACCAGTGAGTATGAGATTCACATCACTATATCAAATAGGATTCTTCGTCTTGAAAGACATTTTGAGGGGACCACATTACGTCAAAGGTTCATATCAATGAGCTCTCTAAAAGATTTCCATAAAATCCTCGTTTCTCGAGACTGTAGTCAGGTTCTCTGGCAAGGATTTTTGAGTAGAAATGCATACCTGGACAGGGTTTTGTTCTGCTCTTGCAACGGACACACCGATAACCGATTGCCAAGTATGCAAACCAAGGCCACTAATTCCTCCTCGCCGGAGCTCATCAGCCACATCTGCAAATCCAACGCAAATTAAGCTTGCAGGGAGAAATCGAATAATCTTAATGTTGGAAATAGATAAAGGACAGATGTATTTTAAGGACCATGAAACATTAAATGAGTCCCAGAGGGACTTTACCAAGTATGTGGAAATCTGATTGAACATAGAGGCCCGTTAACGTAAATTTCTGCTGGTGGTTTCATGAACTCATATATTCGTTCTACCTAGAAACGAATCGAAGGTTACAATTTCCACTCATGAATTAACCAATTTTCAATTGAAGCAAGCCGACCAGGTCGAAATATAGGATATTAGAAGTGGGGTTTACCAAGTGCAACATCAACGCCAGGAACATGGGCTAACTTCCGGACCATTGCCCCAGCGGTTTCTCTAGTTGGCGATAATCCTGGACAATTCAAACACACAGACAATATCACTAATCAACAAGCATTCAGAAGAAATGTTAATTTAAAGATGTAGAGTGAGTTTTAGAGACACAATACCTGCTGCTGCCATATCAGCCAAAAATTGATCCAGCTTTCCCGCCGGTGCTGCTGATATACATTCTCTAAGCAGCGCTGCATCCACGCTCTTCATGTTCGCCAAGACACATGGAAGGGCCACATGAGCCAAAGGAATTTCCAACAAGCATAGCAGAAGAGAGTAATTTCTGCACCTGTAAGGGTGCTAGTGGGTGATTGCAAGAAAGACCTTCTGGTATTGTTGCGTTTTGCTACAGTACTAGTGATTTTTTCTAGAGAACTTTAAAATCAGAAAAAGTATTATTAAGAAAAATTAAAAAATATAGACACTTGCATAGACCTCTGGAAGATTTAACCCCAAGAAGATCAAGACAACCGGGCTCTTACCTTCACAAGAACTTCTGGCACGGTCATAGCAGGAGGAAACCCTGTTGCACTCATCTTTTCAAGCATTTCCAGGGCCAAGCCTCCTTCTCCGCAGTGAACATATGCATACACCGCACAGCGATAGGTCTACAATAGGATACACAGGCACCATCAAGTTCAAGAGTTAATGAGTGAAATAGATCGACGACAACAAGAGTAGTTGAATGGCATTATCAGTTCTATGGGGATGAGGTATGTTCACATGATCACCAAGACTAAAGCAGCAAAGCAGAGGGCTTCTGAGTAGGAGAAAGACCGAGTGAAAATCTCGAGAAAATGCATTCTATGGGGGTAAGTGCTGCAGAATACAATCTCTAGAATTTCTCGTGGCCAGCGCCACGTTCCTACCTCTTCCTCTTGACCTTTCTCCTACTCTCAAGTCCCCTAGTAATTACAACTAAATTCAAACCCCACTGTTTCAAAGGCTACTAACACTGAAAAACATATCTAATCAGACGATCAGATCAGAGATTGAAGGAGAGAGTGCACAAACAATTTCGTCATGAGAACAGCCAGAAGACTTCATATCTTGAAGCACTTTATGCACCATAGCCTTGTCCCGAAGTAGCCCTGCCGCTCGCTGGTCGAATGTAAAATATCCCAACAGAAAGTTAATTAGGCAAAACGGGCGAAACATGAGAGATTCAAAATTATACGTTTATTAGGCGAGGTAACTTCCATCAAAGCCAGAAACTTCAAAGACATAGTGTTTTCTGAAGGGTAAGCAAAGTTCTCCTAAAGATTTGTTAATCAAACCCAAAACCATGGAACAAATGTATGTCCAAGGTTTTGGTAAATAATAAACCAGAATAAGTTAAGGTCCATCGAACCGGAACCCTTTTCCAAAGTTCAGTGCATCTTCTCAATTATGCTAGATTAACAAAACTTATATCGTACTTATGAAACTCAAAACTAGGAAATGAGGTATCGTTTCAATTTTTAAATGGCATATATAAATACCAATAAAGTTGCGAATGTGGTCTCATCAGACTTGAGTCCATGGCGTGGCAATTCCTTGGCAAGACCAATTCCTCGGAGCATAGCCCGGCCTCGTATACAGGCGTCCATCGCTGTATTGTATGATATTATACAAGGTTTCACACCTGCCAATTACCGGCGTTCCTCTATGAAACATAGATCGATTTATCAGGAAAGCAACGAGCTCCGGTACCAACAGAATTTAAATGGAGCATCCGGTAACGTCGGAGACAAACTAATTCTTTTCAAGTCTATTTAACTAACAAGTCTTCAGACGACGGAAATCGTTCACTTCAAGGTACTCACCTCTGCGCTGCATACTTCTCAAGACCCCAACTGCACCATCACCGTCCCGGCATCGCGCATGTGCTTTCAAGAGAGTGTTGTAACTGTCCCTTGACAATTTCAGTTTTCGAGCCTCCATCTCAATAAAAATAGATTTGCAAGTTTCCACATCCCCTGTACTTGCGTATGCTGTACAATGTTTCACAAAGAAATCAAAACCCACGTCTAGGTAAGGCTTGGTTGCCTTTGATGCCTAAGAGGTATACGATACAAATTTCAAGATGATACAGACGGCTCTTGAAACACTAAAGGGGATCAAAGCTCAAATCTCAAAGAGTGGTACCTAAGTTCACTAAAAAATTAGGATGAGAACAAACGAATAAAAAAAATGAAGCATACCATAGCACTCCATACATACCATCGAGAAGAGAATTGAAAGTGAATATTGTATAGGCTACATCCTTTGCGGCCATATCGTGCCAGAGATTACGTACTGCACCAAGCAGGCCAGCTCGCCCATAACACCTGATTGCGCCACTGTCCACATTTGCGACAAGTGTTACTTCCGTAGCCAGATCTGATTGTGGAACTCTGTTTCACAAAATCAATCTTGCAATCAAAAATATGGTGTGCTTAATGGTTCAGGTAATATAGGATACTATCGAGTTGCTTCGGTATTCTCGGAACGGTCAATATATTTGACGCATTTAGGTTCAGATTTGGCTGGATGCGAGAAATTCTCTATGCGCTTGTACTTTTGTTCGTTGCCTAAAGGAAAAGTGTTTTAATTCATATAACCAATAGAACTAAAAATTTTCAACTAATACAGGAATTCAGTTAAAACATCCTCTGAACCCAAGAACTAGGAGATGGATCAACAGGAACGGAGTTTAACCCATTACCAGTACGTCCGATCATTAGGCTGAATAGCACGAATTTCCAACTCCCTCCACAGAATTTCAACGCCTTCGGGACTTTGCTCAGTCTGTCAAAGAGAATGCACGTCAAAAATATATGAGACGCGAAAACCTTCATAAAGACCACAGGATGTAAAGTGCGATCTCCTGTGTCCAGAATATGAAATGCGACAAGATCTCAATAGAGCATCGGATGCTAAACTTCAGTGTTCACTCTACTCTTCAACTGCCTTCACTATAATAACAGGTAGCAATTACCATAGTAAACTTTGAAACACGTCCGCAGGAAGATTTTCAGGATATTCAACATCATCTCCGAGGAACCTCAGAAAAATCAGACATCGCAAAGATAGGCAACTTTCACTGTCGAGATAGGTTAGATCATATACTTCGATTAGGGTGTTGTAGATGGCAACATCGTGCTTCACTCCTTCTGCATCCATTTTCTGTCACGAATAAAGGAAAGGTGATTTGTTCTCTAGAAAAATATCCTCACTCCGTTGTAACTGCGTTGAGTATATTTTTGCAAATGGGTAACACGAACAAGTATTTCGAGGCCCGGGAAAACATATCATGGCGTCTCTCGCCACAGAATAAGAGAAGAATCAAGGTGAAAAGTCACCGACACGTTGAATATAATACGGTGGTCAGAACTAAGCACAGCATATAATACTAAACTCAGAACCAGGCTCAGAATCAAGAAGGAACTTTAGATGCGTACAAGGGAGCTAACTAATCAATATCAGTTGATGAGTGGGAAATCACACTGACCAAAAAACAAAACATCTTCCTTAGGTACACTTCTAGTTTGAGGAACGCGACACGAACACAGATGCATAATGAAACCCAGATGCAAGTTTCAGAGGAATGACAGGTACATACAGCAAGCAGCGCAAAAGCCTCCTTTCGTTGATTCGAGAAACAATAACCCTGCAAAAGCTTCGAACACACAAACACATTTACTGCAGTCTCGTTTATGGCACGAGCTCTGTCCACTATTCGCTCTGCTATGTCCAGCGCCTTCTCGTTCACACATGCCTGCGATACAGTGACCTTTTAAGAAAACTGCCTACAATCCGAATACAAGACAATCGAGGTCTCCAAGATGGAATTCCAAAAACGAGTAGCTCTAAGAATGCAACATAATATAACAACATTTTACATCCACGAAATCCAAAAGAGCCTGTAACAGCGCATGGTTTAAACTGATAAGTTCAAACAACTGCTGCAAACACGACCCAAACCACGCTCAATTTAGTCATACATTTGTCACAATAAAGGGAAGAAATTTTTCAGCTAAATAATTTCACGGTTTTGACAAAGCCATAAGATGGATCAGATGCAACGAGTATCCAGCAGTTCAACATGTCCAGACACTCAGGGACAAGAGAAGAAATGTACAGTGACCGCAGCGCAGATGTGCATCGCGTTCACTCTTGTTCCGCTGTCATACATCATATCTAGAAGTTGCAAAATTAGCTGGACTCTCTCAGACTTGGTTTCTATACACTGTGCTTGCTGCACGCTTGCCAAGAGCTTCAGCCATTCCTTCTCACGTATATTCTTTGCAGTGGATGCATTCCACTGTTCCTGCGCAGCCACGTGAATGCAGGAAAAAATAAGTCCCACAACAAAGAGCGTCAATCTTGGACCAAAGAGCTTGTCCAAATCATATGAAGGGATGTAATGCGCCATCAGTAACCCGACAAAAAAGGCCAGATAATTTTAAACCGCAAAAGAGAAAGAGGAAACTGCAGCGCCAAGGAGGCTTACATTTAATGAAGAGTCTGCAATAAGATATTCTGCCCTTTTAATTATGTTTTGCGCAGAAATTCCGCGCCTATCTCTTTCCAATTTGGGTCTTCCAGAGAAAACTTCGTTCGCAATTTGGACTGCAATCTTGTTAGCACCGTCGCGGCCACTGGTTTCCATCGACATACACTCACTACGTACATCCTTCTCTTCTTGAATATCCGCTCCAGCATTCATCTTATTCTCCAGTACGTCCTCTCCGTTCTGAACTGAATCCCTAAACCTCACCTTCTTTGCTCGTATATCCTTTGGGACTCTGGGGGCCTTCAAACTATCCATTTCCATGAAGGCTGCCATAGCTTCTTTAATTGCTTCTTCTTGAGCTTCATTACGGACTTTCTTTGTTGCAGCAACGCTTCCAGGCTTGACGGACACCATAGCTAAACTTTTTATACCGTGACTATCTTCATCAACACGAAAAATGTCACTAAACTTGTTCCGCCTACTCAAAGTCCCTGCAACTGGGTACAAATATCTACCCCGGCTACTTCCTCGGGTGTCCTTCAAAACCAAGTTGTAGGAAGAGGGCAAATCGTACAGACAATACTCCCAAGCTGACATTTGTGTCGTCCGGGCTAATTTATTACCCATCCTGCACGCTTACACTAAAACCTGATGCAAAACCAATGCTTAGCAACGACGAGGCACCTCACTCACATTGTAATCGCAAACCCGACACCTAATTTCCTCCTGCCCAATGTAAAACTCCAAGCACAAACCCTAACGAGAACTCCACAAGAGCCATGAATAGTGAGAAGGGCCAATCGGCTCCTCCTACCATTTTGCAAGGGCTCAAAGAAAATAAAGAGACAAAGAAAGTCCCGGAAAAACAACTTGCGTGCACTACTTCAAATGAATTCCATGTTTAATTTTACACCTGATTTCCTCCTGCCATAGTCATCAAACTCCAAGTCCAATAGCTCCAGATCCACCAACGATACTCCGAAGGGTCAAATCCGCCCCTGAACAGAGGGATCAATACTGCTCCAACTTCATATCAACTTTCAGGTCATGGTAGTTCTCCGAGAATTACAACATACCCTAGATACATGCGACGCCATTCCGCAAGCGCTCAGAGAAACGAGATGGTCAAAGAAATCATGGAGAAATAATTTGCGTGCAGAATACTTCCAATGGTGCAGTGGACAGCGACCGCAATTGAGAAGGAAATAATAAATTTTTGTCCTAAACGCGGCTCTATGAAGAGCTGAAAATCACGACCGCTACTTCAGTTGAGAACAAATCCAGTGCCAAAGCGACGCAAAACAGAACCGCATCGCACAAACCTACTGCGGGGACAATCACACAATTGCAGGCAATTACAGACCTGTGATATAAATTATCCGCGAATTCAATGCTATTGCAGTTGGTCCATGACTTCACCGCAGCAGTATGCACATCGGGCGCTGTCCATGAACATACGATTTGTCACCGCGCTTCTGCTATCGCCGTAGTGATCCGCAAGAACATCCAAACCGTGGTAATCATGCATGGCTTCCTGAAAACTGATACAACGAATTCACTCAAGCTCGCAAATGCAGTTCCGCTAAACGCCGAACTTATCTGCGAATTATCACCCCCATCCTCTATAGCTTCTGGATAAGATGGTCCACCGCAATATATTTAAAACTCTCGAATGGAAACCATATGCGCATAGTTCTTGCGATGGAGAACAGAAACGTTACGGGATCAGCGATGGAATGGCTAATCGAAGAAAAAACATTTAACAAAGACTATTCCGCAGAACTGCAAGCTTCAGCTAACTTTGTGCTAGTTTTCAGCACAGCACGACATCGAACAATTGAAAGCTGAAAATTCTCCTACACGATATCTTCCCGAAATCAGATACAGCAAGCTCATTCCAGCTCGCAAATGCAGCTCCGTCAGAAGTCGAGCTACTACGCGACTCGACAGCATCATCCTGCATTGCTTCTGGATAAGGTAGTCCGCCTTCTTAAAATGCAACCATTCCTTGGCCAAATAACAGCAAATTTTGCACTAATTCTCGTTGAAACAAGAAATCGAGTTGTATGAGAAAACGTGAATATGATTCTTGACGGTATCCGCAGTCAAGGAAAGCTCGATCCTCGACTGCAATGGAGATTGCGGAAGCAGAGGAGTTCGAGAGGGACGACGACCGGCTGTAGCAAGCCCCTTTTGAAGGTCGACTGGTGATAACCCGTAAGAGTTTTATGTTATCAGCCCAAGGAAGGGCCGGGGTGAACTGACCCCCTCGCTCGTCCCTGAGGGAAAACGCTTAAATTTTTTATTTGCTACGCATGATAAAATTTGCAATTTCTGAATTCATATTTGCAATCAGAGGCCCCGAATTAGTTTGCAAGAGGGGCAAAGGATAATTTTTTAGGCACAAAAGAGGGGATCTTTTATTTACAAGCACCCCTGGAATGACTTTTGGGGGATGAGCAAGGGGCTTAGTTCACCCCAATTCAGGGAAGGAGAAATAAACATTAGAGGATTTTTGAGGCCAAAACAAGATTGCAAGTTCTCCAGTGTCAAAAATGTTGTAAATACACTGTAAATGCAACCAACAATGCAGTCTAATGTGGCTAAGAGAGTACCATGTCATTTCCCTAAAAAAATTAAATTTTTTTCAACTTTTTCTTGCATTGTAAGAATTAATTTATTTTTTCTGATAGCCAGCCATACCCTTTGCTGTAGAGAAACAAGCCAAAAATGGCCTATTATTGCCCTCAAATCTCTCCTAATGTTCCATCTAGTTGCATTTGAATAAGCACTTAAGCAATTCTTTGTATTATTGAATTGCCTAATTATTTGTTGGATCTCATAGGTAATCAAAAGAGTATTCCAAATTATCTTTTGTATGCATTTTTGGGACCATGTGAGTAAATTTTGAATTTTCAACATGTTGAAAATAGGTGTACTCCAAAGAGACCTTAAATTATCATGAATTAAGGCAATACATTTTGAATTCTCAACCTTTTATGAAAAAATGTGAAATTACTTTGAATTTCTTTTTAAAAAAATAAAGAAAATTCATATCAAATACAAAATATATTCAAAAAATTTAAAAACTTCATTGTAGATGCATAAAATAGTGTATAAAATCATAGTATAAACCAAAGTTACCATATCATTTTATAATTAGAAAATAAACAATCCATGATTATAGGCTCCAAATTTATATTGCTATAAAACGTTGAAATTTAAGATTTTTTCAAAATTTTCAATTGAAATAAAAAGTAAATGAATAAGTTTCATTTCATTAGTCAAACTTGAATTCAATAAATATCACTTTTATGGCTAAAATTCTCATCAAGAGTAAATAGCAAGAAATGGCCTAAATACACTACAAGGGTGATCTATGGATTAATCTTCTTTTTTAGAAAAGTCAATAAGATCACAATGAAGGACTTTGCAATACTATTCACTAAACATGTACTCAAGTACCTTCCTTGTCAAAAATGAATTAAATGAAAAATTATTTTTTTTCCATCCTTTAGTCTCAATTGAAGTCATTCATCAAACACTTAGTGTTCAAAGCAACAATATAAGGTTAATTAGCCTCATCATTGCCAATCGATTCATAAATAATTTTTATTTAAAGGTTATTTTGTGACAACTTGAAAGGAAAACAACAAAGAACTTGAAAAGTAGCAAATGTTGAAGTTTGTGGAAAAGTATGAGACTTGCAAGGAATCAATAAGATTGGGTATTGAATGGAATTATGGCACCAATTCACCAAATCAATTCTCTATATGAGATGTGTATGGTTTTTTCAAGTTAAGGTTAGGGTTAAAGATATCATGTCATTGGTTAATAATCAATGATCATGCTTAGAAAGAATGTATGAGGATTTTCTATACGCAACAAATTTATGCAAATTTACTAGTTAGAATCAATCTTTGCTATATACTGGTGACAAAAGTCACTTACAATTAGTCACTTGCAATTTAATTAATATTTGTATTTATTTGGAATATATTAATGGAAGGCAATGTCATTTCACATTCTAAGTGGAGAGGTGAGTAATTTCAATATTATTCAAGACTCTTCTACTTAAGATTGCAATGTCTCTTTAAGTTACTAGCCTACACTTCATTGTTCTGTAACTTACTAGTTGGTCTAGTCAATCCACCAACCAATTAGTATATTTGAGAGTATCTCAATAGTATGTAGGAATTACAGAGAAAGCACCTAAAATTGTCAAAATATAAGCAATTCAATATAATTGAAGGTACCTTTTCCTAAGAATAATTTTTTTTACTATTAGCAATTGATCAAAAATCATGAATTTAAAAAAATAGATTTTTCAAATATAGCATGTGATTTCTATGAATTTCGAAAGTAAGAGCTCCCTAAACCACTGAAATATATACAACCATTACGTCATTTCAACAATCATTGCACCCTAGACTATAATATTGTATAATGTTTGAATGGATCTATATTCACACTTGCAACATTAAATAGGTGCCACTATAAGAAATCCGTATTTTAAATGATAGATTTTAGGTGACATTTAATATAACAACCTATGTTTTTTTGTCATTAATAGTGTTCAATGTAATATGATAAGTGTATTGTTATATGGTCTTGAGGCTTCTTTGACATTTCCAAAGCAATTGTCAAGTTTATAAATGACTAGGACAAGAGTCACAAAGTTTTTGACATGCAATTATAGAAAGAAGAGTTGAGAAATCCCTCAACGTTAGTGACCAACACTAATAATGATGGATTAAATAATGTGTTAGAGGTGTACAATTCATCAAACCATTCTTTTCCAACTCTTGCCATTTAGAATAATTGACATAGACCCCAAAATAATGCAAAGAAGTGGTTTCTTTTTCAAATGTGTTTGGTAGGAAGTTGAAATTGCAATGTTATCTTTTGTTTTAGGAATTCATTACAATGCCACCTACCAAGAGATTTGTTGCAAACATTACTACCAATAGAGTAGACTAGAGGACCTCAATGACTAAAGAGTCTTCTTTGTGATTGTAAGAGTTCTCTTGACTTCTTCATGTTGTTCTAGCTATATGATATATTGCATACCATAGTCTAAATCATGGCATTTTTTCAATTTTTTTGAATGAAAGAAAAGGCGATATGTTTTTAGTGTTCAAGGTTTGAGTGGCGCTACGGTCACAAGGTGCGCAATTTTATAGTGGCAACTGGTGGGAAACTGGGAAAAGGCAGTGCATAATTGGGCAACTTTTTTTATTATCCTTTCTTTTTTTAGGCAACTTCACACTTGTGAAGACCACCTCATTGGCAATTTTGAACATTATTTTTCAATGAATTGGCAAATTAGGATGGCCTTGTAGAGTTCTGTAGGTGAAATTCTAAAAGTATTGTACAGTGACATGGCAATTTGAAAATGCAAATGTGAGGGAATTAGTGTTTCAAAATATTTCACGTAAATTATTACATGACCTAGACCTACACCCTTCCCAACCCCCCTCTGATGCCAAAGTAAGTAAATATCTAAAAGAAAACAAAACTATAAACAATGGACATTAACAAGGAACAATCATCTCCCACCATTATACTTAAACATGTTAAACAATGCACATGGCGGTTTAGAAAATTGCCTTCCTATGCTGAAGTGTGCACATATGGTTTGAATTGGGCACATTTGATCCCATACTGAAGTGTGCCAAAATGGGTTGAGAGATCATATACCTCTATCATCTAACTTCATATGAACTTCCTTGTCAACTAGACTATCCTTACCTCACAGTTGAGCTTTAAAGACATGTACTTGCACCCACCAAAATCCCACTCTCATGCAACAATAACTGCATTGTCCAAGGAAAGAGAAGAAGTTGAACACAATGGACAAGTTCAATACGATGGAAGATATGATCACCTCATTTGCAGATGATAGTACTACACATCTCCAAATTGCATGGACTTATACAAATGCCATGAGTATACTCTACAACAAGTATTAGATAGACATAGTTTTAATAAGCATAAGTTGACCAAAAGCACAAATGCTTCATACAAGAAGGTTAAACATACTTAATTAATGGGCACTGTAAATAAAGTGGACTTCATGAACTGAGTCCTTGCATTTGAAAAATAAAAGAAAACAAAAGGAAACATTGGAATTCACGCACAAAGAAAATTTCAACCAATGTCCAATAGAAATTTTAAACCAGTTATTGCCTAATGTGCCGTTGAAAAGATAGTAAAAACTAAATGCCGACTATACTTGCATGTTGTCTCTAGTAGGTTCTTGCTATCAATGATGAAGATGTCAAGAACTACCTAATTGCTGGTGAAGTACCTACCTTGACGTCTAGTGGTGTACTATTCATTTAAAGCTTTTTGGTAGGAAAAAGTGTCAATAGTGAAGACATGCTCGAAAAACATCCCCACTACGACTTCAATATGTTCTTCTAAATTGTTCCATAGTTTCAACTTCAGGAAGCCAACAGAGGAGAACAAACGTTTGTCTTCTACAAATCCAAGCACATGGACAAGTGCAATTTCAGCGAGCTTCAAGAACTCTCCAAAATTCTGACTCAAACTATGGTTGTTGTCTAATACTCTCCACACTTTGGTCAATAGGTTGACGTCATAAAGTGGTAGCATGGCTGCATGAGAATTGCTTTTCATGCACGTTTTGAAGAGAAAACGCTATGAAATCAAAGCATCCCTATCAATCAAGGGTTTAATGACGATCTTGTTCACACCATCACCCCAAATTTTTACGTGTCCATATGTGTCCATCAACATCCAAAGGTGGTTGTCAAACATGTCTTCCACCGTTGGCATACACCAGTACTATGGATACATAATGCCTAGTGCATTCATAATATATTGGAGCAAGGAAACAAGCATCAAGCTCTATAACCAAAATCTTAGCTACACTTACACAAACAAATAGATCACATGTTTAGAATAGTTTACAACGTCATATAATTTACTTCACATGCAAATAGCACATACAAAAGCACTTTAGCAAAAGTTCACAAATTGGCAAAAGAGAATTCAAGAAGGGAACTTATTGCTGGATTCAACCTTCACTTTTGCAAGCAAAGAGGCCCACACATTGCGGTCAACTCGGACCCCCTTGTGTTTGGTGTGGATTTGCTTGCCATGGTAAACAAAAGAGAGCACCGCAAAGTCATCATTCACATCTGTTATCCATTTTATATGAATTTGCTCATAGCTATAGTTAAGCAAATTATTGAAGTTCTAGAACTCATCAGACCTGAAAGTTGTGCCTTTATCCTTGTACATGTGATCTAGTGATCCTTGACACACTTTCAACGTAGCCACAAAGTTGTACACATAGACGTCTTGTTTCTATGCAAAATTAACTAATGTGTCTATTCCTTCCAAGAGTGGAATTAATGCACACATGCCAAGCATAGTAAATGGATCCAACAACAATACAAGGCAAGCCTACAAAAATCCAATTATAAATCAATAACTATAAAACAAGGCAAATGAAGCATATAAGGCACTGAATTACAACTTCTGCCATGGAATGAAACAATAGAGAAACAATGGATAGCTTCTATGATAGACAAGGAAAACAAAAATTATAGCCATTGAACTATTGAAGTGAAGCGATTTGAAAATGCAAGACAAAGTTTACGAAGAAGTACCTTGGCCTTGTTGTTCTCATGAAGATCTACCGTCATTTTGTAAATGAGAGTGTGGTATTCAGACAAAAGTTGCCTCAATGGCTCAATCAAGCTAACCCACTGAGTCTACACGTTACGGAGCATTTTAAATCCCTTAGTCTTTGTCAATTCAACTAGGTAACGAAATTCAGTAAATCTCTTAGGACTCTTGCAGAAGTATGCATAAGTGACGGAGAGGACTTTCTTGATGTTGCCAAATATTCCAAGATTGGATAGTGTTTTGAATGCCAAGTTGCACTGATGTGCAACACAATGCACACCTATCATGTTTGGTGCATGCTTCTCTTTGACTTGTAGTGTCACTCTTGTTCGACAGCCTTGCAGCGTAGAAGCATCATCGGCACCAAAACTTAAAACCTTTGTCGCAAAGGCTTGTACATCAAGTCCAGCACCACTTTTTATAACCCCTACAATTAGTTCCGTCAAGTTCTTAGTTGTTGGACTGCATTGTATTCGCCGCAAGGAAACAAGCAAATGAATTCTGATCCACTCTTGCACTACATACACATGGACCGACAAGAAACTGTTGTTATCAATTGTGGTAACCTTGTCAATGGTGACGGCCAAGTATTTGGCATTACTGATCAATCTTTGTATCTCCTCCATCACTTGTTTATGCATGTATGTTGCCATCATCCATTCGGAATTGTCACACCAATGTGCCGATGGCATGTCCG
The DNA here is from genome assembly GCA_963969395.1 of Pseudoscleropodium purum. Classification (NCBI taxonomy): domain Eukaryota; kingdom Viridiplantae; phylum Streptophyta; class Bryopsida; order Hypnales; family Brachytheciaceae; genus Pseudoscleropodium; species Pseudoscleropodium purum. The sequence continues at coordinate 17,418,740 of OZ017802.1, forward strand.
AAACCTATAGCACCTTGTATAATGCTTGTTGAGACTCAAATTCCAACATCGGGCAACTGTCTGAAAGAAGTTGAAATAAGGTCGCAAATTGCACCCTCTTCCTCTTGGCTTATAGAGATGTGCACTAGTTAAGTTGCTGCAAAACAGTAGGGGGGCTTTGCTTCATACAATCGCAAATTCTTCTGATGTTTGCACTATGTTGCAATATAGCTCTCCCTTGCTTTTACCTTATATTGCGGCATGTCTTTTTTTGCAATGTACTTGCCATCATATTTAAAAAGAGTACGAGATTTAGGGGCCATAATGTAGGGCTTTCTATCAAAAGTTGAGCATACTTTGCAGTGGACCATTTGCAGAATGCCATCTTGGGCCATGATTACTTTTGCCTATGGGAGCTTTGCAACCGACACGGTTTAAAATTTGTGGTGACGATCATACCTCTTCTATGCCCTTAATCGCTCTAGTTCCGCTTTTGTCCAGATAGTGGTGAGGATTCGAAGTCTGAATTGCCACATCCATCCAATCCACTAGAAATCTCCACCAAATTTGCTTCTCCAACGTCTGGAGAGTTGTCTGAAATGGAAATCACCAGTGACTTTGCACTTAAAACCATTGTGTCCCTAGATCCAAAAGATGAATCTGGAGTGACAGTAGTGTCTCGAGATCGTGAAGTACTCTTTCTACTCACAAGGAACCGATTGTTGCCTTCGTCATTGGAATATTCTTCCATTGATTGAGGTTCCACTCCAGGCACTTTAGGCATGCAATCGTCGAACACCAGAGCAAGAGGTTGTTCTGCTCCCATCCCACAAGTAGACTGGAAGTACAATTTCATTATCTGCTTCAGTGCCTCAACTCTCTGCAATTCAAGTTGCTTTCCTTTCCTCTTCATTTCAATTCGTGCCAACTCCATAGCCTCCCACACTGCCTTCTCGGCCACCTTCTTCGCAACCTGTACAATTGATACCGCACATACAACTTTCGCAAGGGCATTTTCTTCGACATATTCACAAGATTCCATTCTCCACAATGGTCAATACAAAGAAACAGATGCAAAAAAGCAACACAAAAAGTGCAATAGAAAACACAAAGGGAGAGATCAATTTCAAAACTTGAGAAGCACTCAACCAAGAAGCATCAATTGTTATAGAAATGCACTATTGAAATTCTGAATTTAACGTACATGGTACCTCCAATATTGTCGTGAAAGCACAATGCCACCATCACAACTATAGAAGCCCACTAACAAGAAGAATTAACTACAACAAAATTAATTTTTGCAAGATTGGCGACGTCCTGAGCACACCCACCCCCTGTGGCCTTCATTGAAGTGGTGAATCCTACAGCACATCACAGAGTTCTAATTAGCAAAACCCTAGGTCCTCCACTGCAAGTACTTGGTGAAATGAAGAATGAAATCATAGCACAGGGTGGCAAAACAATTATTAGAGGCAAAGAAGCAATGGCGACAACACTCAAAAGCATAAAGCTAATGAAGGAAATTAAGACCACAATATGGCGATCATGCAAAAAAGAGTGGCGATAATAAAGAAGAGGGGTGGCGATTAAATCCTTGTTTGCAAGCAACGCAGTTGCCAGTCTAGCACTTGTCAGTCACTCTAGAATGCAGACGTGGCAAAAGTGGCCCTTTTTCCCCTTAAAACATCCATATCAATTTTGCTAGGGCCCACAGATGAGTGCAAAATGGCACCATAAGGCCAAAAAAAAAGCCCTGGTCCAAATGACTAATCTCTATACTACTTCTACACAAGAAGATGAAAACACTTGCGGCAACACAAAATGGTCATAGACTTATTATTGCAAAGGTGCTAAAGTGCTAAAGTTCTTCAATTTTTTTGATGCTTATAGCATTGAAGAAGGTTCTCCATCTATGTTTACAAAATAATATTTTGAATTGTTTCAAATTCCTTGTATCTATTGTGCCATGATGTATTGTCATTTTGAAAATACAACAAGATATTTGCATTTAATTGACAACAAGAATGTATGCATGGATAGGTTGCATGTTGTTTACAACAAGTTAGTGAAGATATTGTAGTTGGTCAATATTCACAATATACAATCAGTGGTGAGTTTTAGATCCATGAATAGAATCTATGTATAGATGAAATGAGAGTGAAGTATCTATTGATAAGTACACACCAATCCAATAGTATCTAAAAAGTAAATCAACTCAATATGAATTATAAATCTTGTATGTAGCTAATAGTACTTTGAAGTATGTGCAAAAAATATTGTGAGCCACATAATTTTGTTTCTAATGGAAGGTCTCAAAGGCAAGGGTCACATTTTGGCATGCGACCATTTTTTTCAATAGCCCTATTTTATTTTGGCAACTGTTGTAAGATGGTATATATTTGACAAGTACTTGCATGATCAATCAAATAGGTTGGCCTAATGCTTTAACTATGTCACCATCAACAAGAGAACATGGTCATCTTTGTTATCACATCTATACAAGTGGGTGCATGGTGGTTGCTAAATCATTTAACAATAAACTTATTACTTTACTTTCAACTATTTGTAGTTCTATTGATTTATCAAAGTCATTGTCTATTAAAAGATGGCATCATGTGGCTATATAAAAATTCTTGACTCACCTATCATAACCTCTTACCAAAAGCACATGTGCATAGTTGATGTGCAAGACCAACTTTGTGGTTACCAATCAATTCAAAGATGGGATCACAAGTGATGGCATAAAATTTTCTTCCATATACTTGAGCAATCCTTTTTGAATGCCTAAATCATATAAAATTTGGGACCTTGCAATAAGAAGTGAGGAAGTATTGTCCAAAGTCAATTGTTCATGCTAGCTTTGTTCCCTACCTAGTTCTATAGTTTGTTAGAAAATTTGCAACTCCTACCTGCCTACTCAAAAAATGTTGTCACAAATTCTTTGGGTTGCCCCTCTAGCGGTGCTATTTTGTGAGCATGCGAGCATAAGCTTGTGAGCAATGAGCAGGGATTATGTAAGCATTGAGCTCAAAAATTTGAAGAAGCTTTAAAAAACTTAATAATATTTCTGAAATACATTCCATCTTAAAATTTTGGTCAAAATTTACTATTTTCAATAAATTTTTGTACCTATTACTATGGACCTATTACCGTGAATCTATTACTGTGGTTATGTAGGATTCAGATGAAAATTATAATTTTCAGTGTTGTGTCTAAAATATTAGAAGTATACATTATGAAAATGATGAACTCAATTGATGTGAAAGATGAATGAAGATGCAAATAAGTTTGCATAGAATATTCGTTGATCATTATCATATAGCAATGTGGGTCTTCTTGGGGCTAATAGGAAGCTACCAATAATTTTCTTTCAATGCACTATTATTGAACTTGCTTAGATTTTAGAAAAAAAATTGTTGATAAGAATTATTTCTATATATAATGATCTTTGTCATAGTGAATATTATTTTGGATGATCATTGTCTTTTAGCATCATGGATCTTCTTAGGGTCAATAGAAGGTTACCAACATTTCTTTTCTGATTTGCAAATTGGTGAACTTGTTTAGATTTTAGAAACAAAGATTTGTTCATAGGAAGTCATTACCTATGGAAAGAACTTAGCTACATTGAATTTCATTTTTGTTGATTACTATCTTGTAATAGCATGGGTCCTCTTGAGGCAAATGGGGGATACCTATACTTCTATTTTGATGTGTTGGTAATTGAACTTGTTAAAATTTTGGAAGAAAAAACTCGGTTGATATGGATTATTTTTGTAAAAAATGAGCTTCATTACACCAAAGTGTTGATTAGTTGATCATTGTCTTTTTGTGGGCCCTTTTGGGAGTCCAATTCTTCCATCTTTTGGTTGTTTGATCAAATGCTTGTTTGGTTAATCTTGGGACCTCTCAGCGCCGAGAGGAGGATTGAGCACTTGCCATTGTAATATATTCTTTATTGAACTTTGCTAAATTTTAAGAAGAAAAAAATTGGTTACTAATTAAAATTTGTTTGAAATCAAGTAAAGTTATTCCATTAAGATTTTGGTTTTCATAATCACTCTCCTCTTGTTGTTGAGTACCTCTCAGCGCTAAGAGGAGTCTCACTTGGAAAGAAAATAAAACTTTTTTTTGCCCGGTGCGAGTAGGACTCCTCTAGTGCCAAAGGACTCTTCTCAATGCCAAAGGACTCTTTTTGGTGCCAAGAGGAGTCTAGCAACAAGAGGGGAGTGATTATGAATATCAAAATCTACATAGAACATTCTCAATTGATTTCAAACAAATTCTAATTAATCACCAATTTTTTTTTTCTTAAAATCTAGCAAAGTCCAATAAGTAGTACATCAAGGTTGACTAAAAAGACCACAATAATAGGTTCATGGTAATAGGTCCATGAAAATGGGTACTAAAATTTACCAAAAATAATAAAATTTGACCACAATTTTTTGATGGAATCTCTAAAAAATTATACGCTTACAAGCTCACAAGCTCACAGGCTCACTCACACTCTCATAGAATAGCAACCCTAGTTGCCCCTCTTTGCAAGGAATGAAAATGTCCTTCAAGGGTTAAAAAACCACTTAAATTTTGCCAAAATATATATATTACTATAGAAAGTTCTTAAGAGAAATAATGACTTGAATAATACATAAAATTAATGTAAAAGTTTTAAATAATGTCATTGTTGCCATCTTTGTTTAGGACTACAAAAATAGATTGTAGCTTGAAACATCCTATTTAAAAATAAATTAAAGAGGATTATATTAGGAAGACAAAATATAGTTAATAAACCAAAAGGTTGTACCACATGTGGACCATAGTTAATAGAAAGTGGTGGTTATTAGTATAAAAGGTCTCAAAAGGTGTACAAATATTCATTTTGGAGTATAAATACAAAGAGATTCTATTTAGAGATACAAATTCAAAAACTTTGTTGACAAGTAAGAACTTTTGAATAAAAATTAAAACCTTTTATATAGGAATAAAATCAAATTAAACACATAATTTTCATAGCACAAATTTCAAGCTCTATCACCTCTTTACCATCAATTATATATCATCAATATTCAAATTGTCATTTACAAAAATCTTTACAATATTAAGCATATTGAGGTCTAATTTTAATTTCACTATATGAATTGAGTATTAATTGTTGTATAATGACTTCAAAATACCAAAAATTATTGGAGAAAAACTACCTTTCAAGTGGTGTATTACCATTGCCGCCTCCACCTATTATGAACTCTAGTGAATTTCCAATACCCATAGAGGATCCCAATTATCCCAAATCAATGGGAGATCCTAACTATCCACAAGTAGTTTTCTATACAACAATGGGTGAAATTACCTTCAAAGTACTTTATATTTCTTTGAATATTTCTTTCAAGCCAAAATTCTAAAATTATTAATCAATTTTTACCAAACCTAAATAAATAGATGCTAGGTAACAATAACTTTCATTTTCTTGATTTTACATTGTAGCAATTATATTGAATATTAGAATTTGTATCTTAAATGATTAGATTTATAGTATAGTCATGATGCAAGAAAATATACAACTACTATGCATATATGTTGTTGATAAATTGCAATTCAATTGTATACATGATATACATATAAGATTGTTGTGTTTAAATTTATTTTTCATGAATGATATAAATCCATGAAGTATTGTAAATTTGGAAAAAACTACAAATAAATCTTATTGAGCAACTCAATTCTAAGCATCATAAAAATGATTAAATTGCATGCATTTTTAGTTCTTTGTATTATACATCAAAGTAATTTAAGGAAAAAGAAAAGTGATTTTCAAAAACATTTGTTGCCAAACAATAATTAGGGAACATTTATGTGCTTAGTTGTATATGAAGGAGACATATAAAACAGCTAGGAACTTCTTGGAGCTTGTTATACTACAATAATAATTCTTTCCATAGTGTTATTAAGGTCAATTTCAATTAGAGGTTTCTTCTTAATGTGTATATTAATGATGTCTTAGAATGTCCAAAATTAATTCATAGCCCTTTAGCATTTATCCATATATATTAGTTATTGGTTCATTCAATATTTCAATGGAATTTGAACTTTAAAATTGAACACATGTATTAAAGACAATAAGTCATGGTTCAAAATTTTTTATTTATATATCTTAGTATTTATAATAAAATCTTGAAAATAATAAATTCAATTTATGATTGGATAATGTTTTTCAATTCATTTTATTTTTTGGTTTGTAATAGAGGTTTATAATTCAAAGTAGAGATCCAATATGAATCGGTAGAGGTGGTGAATTAATTTATGGCTATCATAGATATTATAAACATAAAATATTATCATATCAAGATTTTTGTAATTTTACACAAGTATGGTCATTAATAAAAGTTACAAATAAATTATTTATATTAGTATATATCAATCAACTTGAAATAAATATAAAGTCAAATTTACATAGGATTTTGATAGTAGTAAGAAAGCTCTAACAAGCTTTATATTAGCTTTAGAGGCTAAATATAGATTATAATTTGTATAAATGAATCTCAAATCTTTATACTTTGGTAACTATAATTTATAGAGGAAAATTTGAAGATGATTGCAAAAAAAAACTAAAGCACCTTAAAGTTGGCATTTTGTCAATGGCAAATTTTGTGCCAAATGCTAATGGTAGCTAATTTTTTATTACTCTTGTTCCTACACCTTGGCTAGATTGTATGTTAGTTAATAACTTATACCTTATTATTTTTCCTTCATTATAAGAAAAATTATCCTTAATAACAAAAGTATTGAAAGAGTAAGTTACATGAATTTAAAAAAAGTTAGACAATTGTCAATTTAAAATTAGAATTTAAAAAATTATTTTTGTAGTTAAATATACAATATTTCGTTGGGGTATTAAGGAGATAGATGTTGTTAAACGCATTAGCATACAAGAGGTGGACCCACTTGATAGATAAATTAAACAAAACTATGCATTTGATGATTGAGTTCTAATTGATTTTGATATTAGACTCTGTTTGTATGTAAGTGAAAATATTAGTTAATTATGATTATTACTTAATTCATATTTCTACTTCTTGAAACTTAATTCCTAATAAGTTTTTGTATTTTTCCTTATTTTAAAGACCTATCTATGATGTGAGAATCTTGAGAACAATAATCATTTGACAAGTTGGGTAGAGGCAAACCATCAAATCCACTTCCACTATTCTAAAATAATATCAATTGAAATTTTTTAAAGAAAATACAAGCAAATGAATGACTTACTTCATTGTGTTTTAGAAATTTTTAGTTACTTTTAGATTCAAAACCTAGAGGGTGTTAAAACAATGAGTAGGATATTAAAGCCCAAAATATAAATAGTCATGCTAAAAGAAAACTAATAAATAATTTAGCATTCATGTAGAAAAATTGCTATTATAGAATCTTGCACCTTATTGGCCTATCCTAATTATAAAGAGAGTAAAATCTATTTAATAAAATTTTTATCAATAAATAACTAGATTTTATTATTTGTGCCCCATGAGAAATTTATTAGAAATATATTAGAAAAAATATATGATAGAAAAATGATATTTTTTATTTAATTTATTCAAAATTATTGAAAAATAGCATAAAATAATATTTAAAGTTTCACATAATTCTATTGAAAAGCTTTGGTGGGGCCATTTTCACTTATTTAAATATACAATGATTATTTGTGGAAAAGATCATAAAAATATAAACACGGTTGTTATGGAATACTATGAACATTTTGTAATTATAATTTTTAAAAATAATATGTCTTCTCTTATTGCTCAAAGTCTTAGCAAAGAAGTATATTTGATTGAAACTCATCCCATATTGCCTTTCCATGTTTTCGAGTGTCATTATTTTTTTACATACAATTGCAATAATGTGAAATTTAAAATATTATACAATCTAATATTTTTGAACTTGAACAAATGCATTTGTCATTATGGAAATGGTAGTTTGCAAAATTGATTTTTTTAGAATATGGTACCTTTAAATTACTAAGGTCTTATTTGTTATACTTTTTTTGCACTAGCAAAAAATAAATGTATTATACCATTTGCATGAATTTCCTTTCTTCAATGTGATTTGTCTCACTCTCTATATTTTTGGTCTTTCAGCTTGGTTTTAAAGGGGCCTACTTAATATATTCAAAGTCTTAATTTGGGTATATTGTTGTATCGATTCAAATAAACTTTTGATGCACTTCCATTGGAGGGTCAGTTTACCGTGTCCTTTGAGGATGCCCTACACTGAGCCGCAAGCAATGGGACTTCACTCCCCGTTCCCACCCACGCGCTGTGTCCCCATGGCGTTCCCATTAGATGACACGCTACGATTGGCTAATCCGCTTCCGCAACTCTCAGCAGGAGTGTGTCCAAGGCGCGAGAGCTGCTCGGGACTAGGGTTTGGTTAAACTAGAATCTACGGAATTCGTCGAGAAGCTATGGCGTAGAAGTCCCTTCGGACGCCTTCGACTTGTGTGTCGAGCCATGCATGATTTCCAAAATTTTCAAAGGTTATCAAATCAGTTCAAGGATTGAAAAAGCGCGGTGAACAATCGCCTGGTTCGCATATTGCTGTGATGAAGCCAACCACCGACTTCAGTTAAATTTGCCGATGATTCATACCACAGGTCTGTAATTGCATGCAATTGCGTGATTGACCGCTCAGGAGAGGTTTGTGCGATGCGGTGTTGGGTCTCTTCCACAGTGAATTTGTTGTAGCAGTCGTGGGTTTCACGTCTTCTGGGAGTCACGTTTAGGACGAAAATTGTTTAGTTTCCTCTCAATTTCGGACGCCATTGGAAGTATTCTGCACGCCAATTCATGTTTGTAGGCCTATCTAATTTCTCTGAGCGCTAGCGGAATGGCGTCGCGTGTATCTGAGGTATATTGTAATTCTCGGAGAATTGCAATGACCAGAACGGTGATATGAAGTTGGAGCAGGTGTTTAATCCTGTGTTCAGGGGCTGATTTGATCCTTCTGAGTATCGTTGATGAATCTGAGGCATTGGAATTAGAGCTTTACCTTGGCAGGAGGAAATTAGGTGTAGGGTTTTGCGATCACAATGTGTTGTGAGGTGTATCGTCTGTAATGGCTGGGAATTGCTTGGACGTGATTGACCATTCAGTTGGCTCGTGCTGTGCGATTTGGTGTTGGGTCTCGTACGCGGTGAATTTGGTCTCAAATGAAGTCCTGGTAGTAATTTGGACGCTTCGTGGAGGCACGGTTAAGACTACAATTGTTTAGGTCTGTCTCAATTTTGGTCGGAATGGTTGCGATCGAGCGCCTTTAGTTCTGGAAGAGTCACAAGTGGAATTCATTTGAAGTAGTGTGCACACAAGTTGTTTTTCCGAGGTTTTCTTTGTCTTTTTATTTTGTGTGAGCCCTTGGAGAGTGGTAGTAGGGGCCGATTGGTCCTTCTCAGTGTTATTAGTTCTTGTGGAGTTCTCTCGTCAGGGTTTGGAATGGGAGTTTGACATTGAGCAGGGGTAAATTAGGGTTCGGGTTTGCGATTACAAATGTGAGTGAGGGGTATCGTTGTTCCTAAGCATTGGTTTTGCATCAGGTTTCAGCGTAAGCGTGCAGGATGGGTAATAAATTAGCCCGGACGACGCAAGTGTCGGCGTCGGAGTATTATCTGCACGATTTGCCCTCTTCCTACAACTTGGTATTGAAGGAGGCCCTAGGGGGTGGCCGGTTTTTGAAGTCAGTCCTGTGTGTTCATGATGAGGGACTTTTGCTTGTGAAGGTCTACTTCAAACGAGGCGAATCTCCTGACCTGAAGGTTTTCTTCTCTGCTTACATTTTTTCAGGAGTTTTCTTTGTATTAGTAACTGCAGATTTGGTATAATTATGCATATTGGTTAATTATGTGCGTTGAATTTAATGCACCTTGTTGATGTTCTTGTGTACGTTTTGTGATACCTTGTATAGGAATATGAGAGAAAATTACATGACATCCGAGAACGGCTGAAGGATATCGACCACTCACATGTTTGGCCTTTTCAAGTGAGGATCTCACATCAATCTTTCTTAGTTTAACACTTTGAACCCAGTTTTGAATGCCAATAATGTTGTGACTATTGGGATAAGTTTTCAATTATTTTCTCTTAGCCCGTTTTCTCTTGGGTCGTTCTTATCGTACTTGAGGGATCTGAATTGTTTCTTTCCCTGCTTCCACGATGAAGGACACGATCGTGATTTGTGTCTTTTCTTGATATCAATAGCATTGGCTTGAGACGGACAAGGCTGCTTACTTGCTACGGCAATACTTCTTCAGTAATTTGCATGATCGCATCAGCACTCGTCCATTTCTGAGCCTAATCGAAAAGAAGTGGCTCGCCTTTCAGGTATTTACAGCGTAATTTTCATAAATACCAATAGTGAGCTGAAAAGGATTGGGTGATTCCTCTTTGATTTGCACTTATCTCCTCGTAACGATGTGCACAGCATTTTTGGGTTCACCTTTCCTGAACCCTAGGACCTCTCTTTTATCAGTTGCTGCTAAACCCTATAATCTCACTGTCACTCTGGCGTTTGCAGCTGCTGCATGCTTTGAAGCAAAGTCACGAGCGTGGAGTTTGTCATGGTATAATTCTCTACCCTCTGTAGATGATGAGTGATCGTGCCACAGAGTGCAACTTTAGTGGGCTGTTCTAATGGTTCTCCTCTTCGTGCTCTCTATTGTGTTGTGCATGATGGATTTGTTCCTTGGACTTTGTTTGTTGTTTTGATTTTCTTACCATCTTTAGATTGATCAGGACTTCATATTTAAATGTTGACTCTTTTTACACCGAATCTTAATCAGTTCACGACTGTTGCAGGTGACATTAAATGCGAAAATGTCTTGGTGACCTCATGGAATTGGGTATATCTAGCTGACTATTATGGGTCTCTAAAGCCCACCTTGCTACCGTCGGACAATCCTGCCGACTTTTCCTTTTTTTTCGATACAGGAGGTCGACGCCGTTGCTATCTAGCACCCGAGGTTTGAACACTTTCTTTTATAATATTTCTAATTTATTACTAGGGTGCATGTTTGACGGATGTCGTGTATTGTTCAATGGAGTATAAAAGATACTACATGACACATCCTATCTCTGTTTGTGTGGTAGATCTTGTCTTATCTGGAAATCTTTCGAATCTACGAGAAATTGTGGTTATTATGTAGATATCCTTTTCACAAGTTTATATACTGTGATATGCTCTGATAGAATGACTTGTTTTTTTCCTCTTTCTTTCATTGTTTATTTTACTATAAAGTGTATTCTTGTCAGGCATAAAGAAACAAGACGAGATCCAAAAGACTCATAAGTCTGTTTGTTGATGCAGAGATTCTATGAGCCAAATGTTGATGCACTTGCGACTTCGGATGCTCCTTTGACGCCCGCGATGGATATTTTTTCTGTTGGGTGCGTTATTTGTTTGGTGCTGATAATCTTGACTGTCATTTCCCAGCTATTTGATGTTGACTGTCTCATTTAACAATTGTGTGTTGTATTGAACGTCTTCCGAGTTACATGTCACAAGTGCATGTTATGTAGGACTGCCCACCGGTTATTGAATCTTCGTTGGTACGTTGCTGGGATATCAGCTGTGTGATAGGCGAGATGTTCTTGGAGGGGAAAGCGCTGTTTGATTTGTCTCAGCTACTCGCATATCGCCAGGGAAAATTCGATCCTCGTCCATCTCTCGAGAAGGTTAGTTCACGCCTGAGGCGCTTGTCGTTCTCACTGTATCGTGAAGAATCTCAGAGAAACGCAAAGTTCTCTTGCTACCGTTTTTTCATCTAGTAACTGCCGGAGAAATTAGCAACTTGTTGTAGCCTTTGTGTGGAAGCATGCATACAGATGGTTACGAGCATGGATTATGTGTGAATTTTGGAGGCACTTTTCATGGTTGATACTGCTCTGTAGTTGCTTTGTTGTGCTATTGTGCTCTGCATACGCCTTGGAATGCTTGGTTCGGGTTGGATGTTTCAGGTTACTTCATTTCAATTGAACACCTACCTGAAGCGGATTGCTTTTGTAGATTCAGGACTGTAGATTTGTTCTGAGGGGAGATATTCATGCATTTATAATGGTATCATTTCCATGGCAGATCCCAGATGCAGGAGTCCGTGACATGATCCTGGACATGATCAACGTTTTCCCAGAAAAACGGTTATCTGCAGATCAGTACTTAAAGATGTGGTGTCCTCTAGTTTTTCCAGAGTACTTCTCTCCTCTGTTGCACGACTTCTTCTCGTATCTTGTTCCGTTGGACACAGACAATCGAGTAAGTCATAAGAACCTTTAGTTTTAAAATCGACTTCACTGGTTTCAGATATGACATGCGAAGTAATTCTTCCGTGTGTTAATTCTCATGCTACTCTCATTTGTACCTTTGCTGTGAATAGGTGGCTGTTACACAAAGTTTTTTCCCTGAAATTCGCAAGCAAATGCTTGCTGATTCTCGAAGTAGGCAGTCACGGGAAGTAGGTGGTGGTGGTATTGCTGATCTGGTGTCTCCAAGGAGGCTTAATTCATCATCTTCTCAGAAGAAGCAAGATTCACACGTTGGAGATTCCATTGTTGACGACGCACTTGCTGCTGATTCAGTAGAATTTTTATTAGACGGTCAATCTACGCCACCTATCCCACCGGTGTCTTCCCGGCGCATCAAGGCAGCTGCGGTGGCTATGGCTGAGGCGGGTTCCGCTATGGATGAAGTTGTAACTGAAGAGGTGAGGGGTTTGTTAATTAATATGCAGACGTTTTTGGTCTGCTTGTAGTTCTAGACATTGTATCTGTTTGACCCAAGTAACAATTCAACACGTTGGGTGACTGCAGGGGTATGAGAATCAAGTACGCGAACCAGGTGGTACATTCCATGAACGTCTTCTCCACACTGGTGAAGCTTTCATGGCTGCTCAGGGAATAACAGGGTCTGGACGTCGTAAGGATGATGTTAATCTTCCTTTGGATGGTGGATGGAGATGGGATGGAGATTGGGAGGTCGACCCTAGCTGGACCCATAGTGGTACGTGTGCTCTATCTCTTTCATAGTTATGAAATATTCAACTTTCTCCTTAAACCCTCCCCTGACCCGTTAATGATGGTCTTCACTAATGTCTAGACTTCAGTCGAGACGAGGGGCTCGCGCTTGAAACATCTGCGATTCATCTGGGGAAGAATTGTTTTTGATCTGTTTCTGCGCTCTGGAGCAATCTTTTCGTCTGCTTTTGAATGTTAATTTTGTTTGTGAGCTTCTTACATTGCCTGGGTTGTGCTTTATTTTGGCAGAGGTTGGAGCTGATGAAGATGGTTGGAGGTATTGGAAGGTAAACACTGGGGACCAGGAAAGTGAAGTAGGTAGTCCTGGTAGAAATGCAGGAGATGTTACTGGAAAAGGGAATGGGTCTGGAGATGGCACCTTCAAACGGACTCCTTCTATTACTCGCAGTTGGGTTTCTGTCTGTACCTCGGATTGTGTATGGAGACAAAGGAAATGTATCCGCAAACGCCGACGGCGACCATGCTACCCAACGCTGATCCCGCAACCAAGCATTGGATCAGGGCTTCAAGCACAAGAATCATCTCCAGATACTTTAAAGTTCCTCGATAGTGGTAACCAAGTGCCACTGGATCAATCCCAGAAATGTGAAGGCATGATTTTAATTGCAGCTTTGTTATGTTCGTGCCTACGTAATGTCAAGCTTCCTCAAGCTAGGCGAGGAACCATCCAATTATTAAAAGAATCTTCATCGTACATTGATGACGATGCGCGACTTCAGCACGTAATACCTTATGTTGTCGCTCTGCTGTCCGACACTGCTGCTATTGTTCGCTGCGCCGCTCTTCAGACTTTATGTGATGTATTGTTTCTGGTTCAGGTATTACTCCAATCCTTATTCTGATACACTGTTGATTGTTCCTATATCTGCTTGTGTATCGTGTCTTTGTGTTGGACACCGAGTAAAGTGAAAAGTTTCGGAGTTGAGTAGGGTTCCTACAAATATTGAACGGTGATTCAGAGTATGTTATTGCATGCTTTTGGTATCCTGCTTTTAGTTAGTGCTACTAATAATAATCTAGCTGGAGATTGAAGTTTCTTACGTTCGACACTATTCATCGTTTACAGGTTTTCCCACCGAGCGATGCAAAGATATTCCCAGAATATATACTGCCTTTGCTCTCCATGCTACCTGATGATCCAGAAGAGAGCGTTCGCATTGCATATGCCGCTAATATCCATAAAATTGCTGGAACGGCAAATAGATTTATGATGCATTCACAGGAGAGCCATGAGATTGGAGGTTTGGATTCTCCAATCAATCGTTCGAAAGGATCGTTGCTGGAGAGGAAGTCGGTTTCCACCAAACAAGGGGTAATATACTTGATCCTGGATGGTAGTCAATGTAGTTGGGATCCAGTCTCTTATTGGATCCTATCTGCAGGAGATAATATTTCTCCGTTTCTCTGATTGTGACGGTAGTTTCTCTGATTGACATCTATTGGTCAGGCTATTGTCAGTCATCTTGGCTTAGTTCTGATTCACTTGTCATTGGTTTGTTGGAAGCAGATATCTGCGGGGGCTGGTGCAGGTCGTTTAGAAGGAGAACTTGCACATTTGCGTGAAACTATTGCACGTGTCATTCAGGAACTAGTGATGGGTCAGAAACAGACCCCTACAATTCGTCGAGCTCTGTTACAACACGTTGGGTCACTCTGTCGCTTTTTTGGTCCCAAACACAGCAACGATTTTCTGCTGCCAATCCTGCCTGCTTTTCTCAACGATCGTGACGAGCAGCTACGAGCAGTCTTCTTTGAACACATTGTTCATGTCTGCCTCTTTGTGGGACAAATGAGTTTGGAGGCTTACCTGCTTCCTTATGTAGAACAGGCGCTAAACGATGTAGAAGAAACAGTAATTGTCAATGCTACGGAATGTCTCGCAGCTCTTTGTACGCATCGTCTACTGCGGAAAAGGGTTCTTCTTGAAGCCGTTGAACGGGCATCTCCCCTCTTGTGCCACCCCAGTCAGTGGGTTAGACGGGCAGCTATTACTTTTGTTGCCGCCACTAGTGCAAACCTAGAGCCTACTGAATCCTATGCGTTCTTATCCCCGATTTTATTACCATTTCTTAGGCGAGAACCAGCTTCTCTGTGTTCTGAGGTTTCTCTGCTAGCATGCTTGAAACCGCCAGTATCAAGGGAGGTCTTCAACCGTGTTCTTAGTGATGTGATGCTACTTCAAACGGAGAGGGAAAAGGCAGCTGCAACTAAGCAAGGTATTCAAAAGACCAAAAATCGAAGAGTAGCTGCAATCCAACCTCCTCCAGAGCTTGCTGGGATTAGTGGTATCAGAACCGGAGGTGACAGAAAGAAAAGCGAAAGGGAGGGTTTATATTCCTCTGCAGGGTCAGTGGACGTTTCTCAAGGTCTACCCAGGAATAATGCGAAACGAGTTCCGGTGTCTGGATCCGGACCCCAGCTTTTGCAGAAGCCATTAACGGGGGAAGGTGAGGACGGAGAAAAGATGAAGGCGATGGAGGGTTACATTCGCAACCTGTCGAGTACCATGCAGACTAGGATGCACAACTGGGAAGCAGAGAACACAGAAAAACTTCAAGGCTCTGCAATTGGATTCGCAGCTGGTGTTGGGGCCGGTTTCTACTCCAACTATGATGGCTCCTCTGAGGGAATTCCTTTATATTCTGTTCCCTTGAGTGAGAAGAAGACTGATCCAACTCCTGCCGGACAAGGAGGTACCCCACAAGGTGGAGAAGTGAATCCTTCCTTTAATGAAGAGTGGAGCCGAGTATTTGGTGTCAGACAGGGGTCAGCACCCTTCCTAATGGCAACTATTGCTGGAACTCCAATAAGTGCTTCAGTAGGACCTGCGTCTTCTCAGTGGGCTAATATTGCTGGTCACTCATCCATGTCTTCGATTGAGCCCTCTTTACACAGGTGCTTTTTTACCTACAAACGGTTTATGATTATTTTTTATTGCCTTGTTTCAATGGTATGTCCAAGGACCATGCAATAATATTTTAAAAGTTTAAGATTAGTAAGAAAAAGGTACCGGATTTCTTTAATGTAGTTTTATATCTTTTAAATAATGAAAGAGTAAATTATAAGTACCACATAATATTCACTACAACTCGAATGCATGCAGTGTAAATGTTTGTGTAATTACGTTCATAAAGAGTTTCACCAGTCAGCGTGCAAGAGAGGCTTGAGTCATTTCCAAAAGTGCTTGAAACCCCTAAGATCATGGCAACTATGTTTGGATTGAATTTAAGTTTTTTTGAGCGGAAGGAGGTGACCTAGATTTTGAATCTATGCTCATGCAGGTCACATGTAGCAATGACTGGATCGAGTGCTCCGAGGCTACTCGCAGGATCTGTATACCAGGGCCCCGGTCCTATAAGCTATAGAAAGTTCGAGGTCTTGAAAGAAACTGGTCGACAAGACTCCGGTGAAGGTCTTCTTGCTACCGGCTTTGGAAGCAGCATTAGTAGTATGGTATCCAGCAAAGCAAGTGTAGCGTCTTCTTCTGAGATGCTTGGTGGTGGAAATTCTGGGGAGCCTAGTCCGGTCAATGTATCTGCTAGTGAAGCTTCTTTGGATTCTGGAAACCCGCTCTTGAGTTCTTCAGGAGCCGCAGAAAGCTCATGGAGGCCTCGTGGTGTACTCATAGCTCATCTGCAAGAGCATCAGCGTGCAGTGAACGAGGTAGCAGTTTCGAGTGATAATATTTTTCTAGCAAGTGCATCAGATGATGGAACGGTGAAAATTTGGGATACTCGAAGACTAGAGAGAGATATCTCTTTCAGGTCCCGGTTAACATATCCTTTACAGAGTGAAGGTCGAGCACTTCGCGTGTCCATTTTGGGTGGTGGACATCAAGTTGCAGCAGCTTCTAGTAAAGGAACGATACATGTTTTTACAGTTGATTATGTGGCACGGACAGGAGGCAGCACAGAACGATACACAGGCATTTCAGATACTCGTAAGTTGGACTCTCAGGAGGGGAACGTTTTGACGATGCAAAACCTCTTCACTGAAGGACCATCTCAGCTCTTGTATAGTACGCAAAGAAACGGCATACACCTTTGGGATTTAAGGGCTCAAGCCGATGCCTGGACATTGCGGGCAAAGCCAGATCAGGGCTACATATCAGCGATATCAGTTGATCCCGCATGTAACTGGTTGGTGTCGGCAACATCCCGAGGAGTACTCACACTTTGGGACCTACGTTTTCAGGTTTTTTCGTCTGAACAATATTTTCCATATCAAACTCCTTTGATAGTCTGTCATTCTGTGTCCTTCAACTTCATCTTGTGCCAGCCTCTTTCTTAACTTTGAAGTCTATTGCGGTAATCTGCTAAATCCATTTCATCATTTATTTCGCCCTTAATAACTGTCTAGAATCAAAACATCTGAAGAGGTTTCCGTTTGTATTTCAAATTTCTCTCACTTCCGGGTTTTGATTGTAAAAGACGTAACGTTCATGTTGTGTTTGGTAAAATTTGATTGTTTTTTTTCCTATTTTATTCCTACATATTGCAGATTGCAGTCAACACATGGCAGCATCCTGCTTGCTGCCCAGTGGAAAGCATGTGTGTTCTGGTTCCTGGAAAAGGTACACCAACATCAACAAGCCAGCACCCATATGTTTACGTTGCTGCAGGACGCAACGAGGTGGCCCTCTGGAATGCTGAAGATGGCTCATGCCATCAGGTAAGTCCCAGGTTTCCGACCTTATTGTTTCTGGCATAGCTTTTGGCATGAGATCGAGTGGTGTTTCTTTGCAAGGAGTCCAAGATATATGAATATGTCACGTGGAGATGTTCCTATGTGATCTTCAGGCTTAGAATTTCACGCGAGTATGTATGTATTCAGGTTATAGTCTGCGTATGCTCAGGACTGATAATGTGTAACTCTGCAGGTTCTTCGACTCTGCGCTGATCCAGCCCATACAGAGATGAATACTGTCCCTGCAGCTCTTAGTCAGCCCTTATCCAGTTCCCAGTCTTCAAGAGATACCCGGCTGGTTGGAGGTGTGAAAGTGACTGATTATCGCATGGAAGAACTGAATGAACCACCTCCGAGGTTGCCAGGAGTACGCACACTACTGCCATTGTCAGGTGGTGCGGCCCTCCTCACTGCGGGATCGGATTGTCGGATTCGAATGTGGGATCGTTTGAGGTAATCTGCTTTCGTAGTATAAATGCAATTATATTGTCCAAGCACTTACAATTCTTGTGGTTAATTAAAGACTATGATAATGACCCTTACAACCCCAGTTCATATTTTTCAGTGGATTCTTTGGTTGTTAGTATCTTCCATTGTTGCATGCTCTGTCTGAAATCTCAGATTCTTTGAATCATAACCGTCGTTACGTCTTCAATTGCAGACCCGATCGGAGTTACCACGTCTGTGGGCCCACAATGGGAAAAAGTGGTGATGTTTACAATTATGAACTGCGCTCGTTGAATGGTGTCCGTATTGTCCAGGTTGGATTCGAAACTTGTGAATCCTAATGTTCTGCATCTTTATCACCACCTGGACTAGCGGTTGTGGACTGTCATAGAATGATACAACGAAGTTAATCTCTTGTTATGTAAAGAAATTTAACTTTAGGGAGAAGATTTGGGTTTTCTCTTGCGTTTGTATGTTCATTTCTCAGGGTTCACCTTTCATGATCCGCATGTAAACATATTCTTTAGCATGTACACTGGTTTACACTGGCTTTAGAGTTTATAGCTCTGCCTTATTAGATAGATATTCCTAAAACTGGGCCGTTGATGAAAACTAGTTTCTAGGTGGGTTTTTTTTTAATATTCAGGACACAGTAATAAGGCTACTCTCGATTACTTGTCCGCTTGTACATCATGATAACTAGTGGGATTACTGTTTACAGGAAACTCCCGGAACAGACATCAGACTGTCAAGCAAAAGTCCTCCAAAGAGTGGTCTTGCTGCAGCTGCTACGGATAGTGCTGGATGTCATCGCGATTGCATTCTCAGCCTTGCCTCTGCTCAAACCAATCAGCGACTCCTGATATCAAGCAGCCGAGACGGTGCCATCAAAGTCTGGAAATAGAGGCGCCATGTTGTCCTAATTACGGCGCACAAGCAGACATTTTCAGTGTCAGGTGAAGTTCGACTTTTGCTTAATACCGGCAGTGTTGAAGAATTGGATGCCCTTATCGATTTTAACTTGGTTGCCGTATACATGGCGTATGAGAACTGAGGTGAACACGAATTGCCAGTTTCAACTGATGAAACGAGGATATTTGCCATGAATTACCATGAATTGCCATGAGTTGCCATTAGGTTTAAGTGCTAACCCAAAATTGATGAGGAATGGTTTCCTCGGGGATTGAATAGCTTTACTTGATTTGGTGAATATTCATATTTTGCTGTGCCTATAGGTGCAGTGCAGGTCTAGGTGGGAGGTAGGTGCTCAGCAGATTAGAGGACTCTAGTCTGTCGGTTGAAAATTTGATTCTGTACAAATAACATGGCCTCTGAGGAAGGCACTTGTAATGTCCTTGTAAACTATTTCTCACTTCTGTAAAGCAGCAGTGGTGATCTTTGGTAGTGGAATTTGCGGTTGTATACACTTGAAATTCTGAAACGTCTTCTATGTGAAGGGAACTGAAGTGTGATCCGAGCACATTGTGGATGCAGGACAGTTGCTCTGTTTTTAGGGCTCGAAGTAGGCTTTCTTGCTTCTATTGCACTTTTCTAAGTTCTTGTGCACTTTGGGGTCACAATTCACTCTTGAATCATTTCCAATATCATTTAAAACCGTTCAATCATTGGTGAAATTATTGAGAATACAATGCTGTAACGTAAGAAATTAAACGTGAATAGTGGCTGAAAGATTATAGGGTTAGGGTTTAGGTAGACATCATTGGTGCTTACATGACTCCTATGTGATGTACTAAAAGTATCTAAGATGACCCATTGTCTTGTGCATATGTAAACTTCAAAGTTTCACAATATTTTTTCCCCCAATAAATGACAAATTATGGCAAATTAGAGAATTTTTTACATTTATTTTGGTCAGCTTGTTTATCAAGAAAAAAAACATGTCATGGGGGATTTCATAGGGGATTAAAGCAAAAATGTATTGCTTCTTGTTGTCCCTAAAGATGGGCTATTCTCCTCCAATTAGATCTCGTAATTTCTAAATGCTTGAGGCACCAAAATCTGGTGTTTGCAAAACTTTGAAGTTAAATAAAACCTAATCAAGTTGCTATTTTTAGTAATTTATATTTTTGAAAGATTCTTCTTGAAGTCTAGTTTTAGCATCAAAAATTCAATCTTGAAAATAAATGATAGTGATTTTTCTATTCAAGGTTTTGTGCAAGGGTACCCATTGCAATCTTGACTTCCCGTAGTGTTGAAAGCTCTTGTAAATGAGCCTCAAATACACTATGACTTGAAGAAAAAATCATATTCAAAGCTCATTTAAAAAAATTGTAGAATAGATTTTGAGAAGCCATAAATTGATTGGGGTTATTCATGTTAGGCCCTTAAACCTCATATTTTTTTGGTCACCAACTTTTTGGATTTCTTGTGAAAAGTGAATTGAGATTTTTTCATAGTTTTAACACCCTCATGGTTAAATGTTATAATCTTCCATCTTATGAGTGATATTGTTGTGTTTTTTCTTCCTATATTATCTCTAACATGTCTAGTTTGAATTTGTTTGGTTACAATTCAAAAAAAGTTGATACAATTTATCAAAATGTTGACTTTTTGTTCAATTTAGAACAAATTTTTGGAGGCTCAAAATAGGCCTTGGGCATTTATATCAGTCATTTGCTAGTCAATGAATGATAGAAAATCTTATTGTGTAGGACAAAAATACAACTATTCATCTTCCAAATTTTGTTGAAAAAAAAGTCTTCAATAGTAGCTTGACTTCCAACAAGTGCTTTTTCTTTTTTTTAATCCAAAAATGCACACAATATCAAAACAAATGGTCTCCACAAAGATCCCTTGCATCATTCAAGTCTTAATTCCATATACCATTGCAATGGTGATCCAAATTTGTCCTCCAATTGCAAAATAATGAATGAACCTTTTTCCTATAATTGTGTTCATTGAATTTAAAAATTCAATGACTTTTCAATGCAATTGCAATCCTTTCAATTCCAATTCCACACTAAAGTAGTCATAATTCACTAGATTAGGATGTAACGGGATACAATTTGAACCCAAGCTAAGGGCTTCAATTAGACTAGGGTCTTGACAAAGTTTCAAGTCAGAGTAACCTATTCCCAAACTAAACCTGTTCCATATTGAGCCTGGGTCAACTTTGGGTGTAATTAGCAATTCGAAATTTTTTTAGTTTATTTATGCATATGGTATCCAAAAAATTTACACAAAAAAATCAAGAATCCACTTTCAAGACCCAACCAAAAATTTACCTTACATTTTTTAGGGTGCATCAGACACTGGTTAGATCAAATGCGTCATCATCAGGTGTTTAATGAAACCATGCTGTTTTAAGCTTGTTATCTCAACCCTGCTTGCAAAACGATGCTGGTTAACATTTGAAGCCTGTTGCTTCAACCTGTGCAAACTAAAGTGGCAAAGAAACAATTTCTCATCACCACCAAGCAAACAAGTGCCGAGTCTTCAGCAGCAAAGCAGTTTCAGGAAGATCTATCAAAAGCTGGTGCAGCTTACACCGAATTGATATTAACCAGAAGGTGACAGAAATGAACACAAAAACCGTAGCAAGAACAGAACCTGGACAAAAAAGATCACAGCAGCCTTGTCTAACGCCTTGGGCCACTTTTCCTCTTATTTGCCTTTCTTTGACCCGAAGAAAGGAAACTCCCCTCTGCCGTTTCAGTTTCCACTGTTTCATCCCCTACTCTAGCTGTTTCCTCTTCTGCCGAGTCTGTCACGTCCATGTCCACTACTTTGGGAAAGATGGGCCCCAATGGACGAGCTTCTTCGGCAAGGAGAACCGAAGCCTGGTTGGCATATACCGCAGCTGCTGCAATCTGGCCAGAAATTTGGCGTTGAAGAGGAGCTGAAACCACTCGAGAAGACATCCGTTGGGAATCGGAGACCGAAGCTCCTCTGAGCACCGCTCTGGCAGCGACGTCGAACTCCACAAGCGCATCTGAGTCTGTGGAAGACGACCAAGTCAAAACGAAGATGAAAATACTTGGATCTGATCATTTAAAATAATGTAACATAATCAGGGCAGGGCTAACACACGAAAACGAAAACTATACCAGCACATTTGAGTGTACGGAAGAGGTAGTCAAAATTTGAGAATCCTTGCAACTGATCATGTTTGAAATCAGATAACACGTTCTAGTGCAAGAAAAGGGGATTTGATAGGGCTAACCCATAAAATGGCAAACTCCCACAAGCGCATGTGAGTCTATGCAAGAGGTAGTCAAAATTTGACAATACTTGCATACGGTCATTTTAAATAATAAAACATAATGGAGTGCGAGAACAGGGTGTTTGAGAGGTTTAACACACCGAAGGGAAAATTCCTCGTGCCAGGCGCTCCTTTCAGAGGGGTTAGCTTCATGTCATTATCCCTGAAACCAAAGGTAGCCACACGAAGGGTTTGGTCAGACCTCAGCATATCAGGAAGTAATTCAAAGATGGGAGAAGCAACCCAAATTTACAGCTTCCAAACTCATGCAGAGCTCCCATGCACTTGATTCAACATAAGCCAAACAAACACAAACCGACAGAACTCGAGCATGTGCTCTGTTGAACACAATTCATTGAGAACAGCTTCCTGGGAACTTTGAATGAGATTAGAAACGAGTGTCATGCTGAGTGAGAAATCAAGGGAGCTTCCTGTCGACGCTTATAAGCTTCAAAATTCGACCTAATTTGCACCCATAGTCGATAAATATATATATCCAATAGTTATAAGTATTGGATTTATAACGAAATGGACCTATTTGTCGAAATCCGCTCTACATTTAGTTGTATATATCCAACAGTTACAAGTTGTTTTCTACGTCATTTAAAGTAAAGGCGAGCTAACATCTACTAACAGCTCGACAACTTCAATCTAGAAGAGATTCAAAAACTCCACCGGAAATAAATAACCACTGCCAAAGTAGTGATCCCCATAAACCAGACAATAAGAAATAACAGAAGCTGTTTGAGTGAGCATTTAGGAAAGCCCATACGAAAGTAACTAGAGTGCCATTGAAGAAGGGTAGTATTACCACGCCGATTCCCCTCCACCAAAATAATCCCTTCCTGGTGCTGTAGATGACTTCCCAACTTGCACATCAGTTTGCTTGGACTCCAAAGGGTTTGCATCAGAAAGGCGTTCTTCGTCCTCCACGCCGCCTTCCGTTTCTGCAGCCTCGTCCATATCCACTTCCTTTTCCATGATGCTGTTAGGCACTGAGGAAGCAGTATCCACCTGGGGTACCAAGTTGCGATGACGCCGTATTTTCCGCTGTGCTCGTTCTATTTCATGGACTTCAACCTAGCAACATAGTATTCTGTTAGATCTTTTCCCATGAGCTGGGATCGGAAAAAACATTACCAACCAAATTGTCCTTCAAAGGACAAAAAAATTTGGTTTAAAATGATTCGTTCAATTGATCATATAGTGAACAAAAGGAAACTTTCTTCTATTCCCTTTTGACAAACTCAAAACTACTAAATAACATAACACCCAATTTGAGCCTTTTGGTTCCTTGTAGTTATAAAATCGGCTCCCAAGAGCTTTACAACATCCTCAATTCCAATTTGATCGATCCCTCAGCACATCGTCGAAAAGTTGGGAAAGCATAAGTGACACAACTTTCAGAGATTCTTTGTGACTTACCGCTTTCTTAAGAGTTTCAGTGATCGATTGTGCTTTCGCTGCAGCAATGCGGAGACATCTCATAATTTCACTACTGGAGACACCTACACCTCCTCCTTTCTGAACTGCACAAATATCTCCCTGAGCATTGATTGTTATTGTTATTCTGCCACCCATTACCTCCTCTTCTTTTAAGTTTGGGTCCACTACCTGCACAATTCAATATTCACACTTCAGGTCTAGAAAACGATAAATATCTTGTACAAAAAATCTCATGGGCTGTCAATATTAAACACCAGCGGGTAGGAAGAGTGTTCCGGTACTATCTACCCAGAAAGAGCATTGCTTACTTGAAAGTTTCCATCGCCAAAGAATGCAAACGTCACAGCGATGGGAAGGTGGTGAATGATTAAACCCACAGGTTCCCGAACCTGTCATCGTCGACAATCTCAAATCAGTACCACATAATACCTCTTTAATAAGTCTACAATATCGGATTGAATATAATTGGCATGAACCCTGAACCGTAAATCGTAAGCCGAAAAACCAGTGCACAGATAGCCCAAAAGCAGACATTGTTCTTAAGCCCTGAAGGACCAAGGATTCATCATTTTCAAACAGCTAATTCAATTTGTCGTATTTTTCAAAGACATACATTTCACATGGGGTCGAACTTTATATCACTATAATCAGTGAAGAGCATTGCATGTGTTGATGACAAAATAAATAAAATTAGAACAAAAGAAGGTTCGTATATGACCTACTCGAAGTTGCTAAAATGACAACATGAGACCCAATTTGGGCTTCTCAGGGAAAGAAATCAAGGCGTTGAGTTGAGGCAAAACCTCAGGGGGATGCACAATAATCTGTTGCCCATCATCACCGCCTACAGTGCATTCTGGCCTTCTGTAAGATAAAAGCGCTGCTAGCGCAGCCAAATTCGCAGCATCCACAAGATTCCTGGAAAATTCAACAAACCTCCCTTAACAGGCAAATCGTAAACCCTAAACTCTGAACCCAATTCGCTTGTAGTGATTCTTCTCAAGTCATCTACATAAGTGGTCAGGTAGGCACACCCATAATCGCCACTGACCCAAACTTTAGATCATCTACCAATGGGAATTTGAACTTTCATAACTTTTGCATACAGTGTCCAAATAACGCATTCTTTGGTCCGTTGGAATCCTCGTTTCATTTTTTAACAAGGGCATATAAACAAAATTGACCAATCTAAGAACAGTTACCATGCTCATAGCCAAAATTGACATTTAGGGATATCCCTACTAAACATTCTCTATCAAACAGATGAAGAAGGCAATGGTGTATTCACCCGTAATTATCCAAAATGTGGATATCCACCCGAATGGCCCACACGGATCGCCCTGACAAAATACACAGCGACTCCGTGTCCACGGCTCTGCTCTCCCTGCGGAGCTTCCCATGATCAAGTTAAGCTAACCGTTCGCACAAGCACTTCAACAGCAAACCCTAAACCCTAAACCCTAATTACACACGAACTTCAACAACAATCGTGAAATTCACTTCACAAACCATGCCATTTCGAACAGCCACAGATGTTGAATTGAATATGTTTCAATTTTGGAAACACGAAAAAAAACCACGGTAAAAAAAGAGAATTTGGGTTCAGGTCAAGGAAAGCTACCGTAACCCTCGGTCAATAATCCGACCAAGCTCAACGGCCATCTCACTCGGACGGCCGGGTTCAAAGGCAGGGTCCCCCATGGGCGAAAACTCAGTGAAAATCGAAAGAGAGCCTTCATTTCCCCTATCAGGATATGGCTGCGTGATTTCCCCTTTCACAACAGCAAGTACCCGTGTTTGCCCTAATTGCACCTCCACCGAGCCATCTTCTCTGCAAACCCCAAACACAGAGAGTTCATTACACAATGTTCAAAATGCTGCAAATATGTGTCAAGAGAATAGCATACTTGAGAATCAAAAAGTGTCAAGAGATTCATTACGCATTGAGGATCAAAAAGTGTCAAGAGAATAGCATACTTGAGAAATGAGAAGTGGAGACTTCGGTAATCGAAAGGCGTCCGTCCGTCAACTCGCTGCTCTTCCCGAATTGCAGCCTCGATAAACTCCCTTTCGTTCACGCTCATCCGAAGCCCTGCGTTCGCCATGATTCCGGCTTCTCTTTGTCACAATGAAGCATCTTCCGGTCTCGCTGCTAGCGGAACTTCCAACTACAAGAGAAACGAACCGACTGGACTCCGAAATTCGCTTAAATTAGGGTTAGGGTTTAAGGACTGGAGCTTGGTGGAGATCGAGCCATGTCACCCAATTTTGGGAAACGACCTTTAGCTTTTTCGTATCCTCCTTTCGAGTTTGTGCCGGTCCTCGGTTTCGAAATTTCGAATTTCGCCCGCGTTTGAGCTTCAGTGACTATGGCAGCGTCTCGGTTTCGTGGATTGCTTAGAATTTTCTTACTGAACTGTTTAGTAGAGATTTGACGACTTTGCAATCTTTGATTGTAAGATCAAACAGCTTGCTAAGCCATACAAGCCGAGTAAGCTTTAGGGTTTTGACAAGGGGATTGTATTGCGTCGCTTCCTCATTGGAAACCTGGGGCAGATGAAATAAGTTCAGTGAAACAATTAACGCAGGTGGGGACTAGGTTGAGTGCGTCACACCTCTTGTAGCTGGGCAAGAACACAATGGCGTTCATTGGCAAAGCCGTGAGATCCAGGTACTCTTACTCCTAACGAATTTTCATTCAATTCTTTTTTTTGCACATCCGTTTCGTAGCCAAGTCAAGGAGCTCATCAGCTCCGTGTTGTTATGATTTTAGAAGTTTTGGCTTACAGCGATGGCAACAAGCGCTCCAATGCTACTACTACACCGGAGTGATGCAGCAACCATCTTCTATTCAGGAGTTGGACGGCCCAAGCTTCGTAAGCGGGCACGAGGTTTGGAAGTTATGCAAAGCGGGTCGTCTTCGGGAAGCCATTCAATTGCTAACTCTCATGCAGCACCGTGGACTTCCCATAAACTCCAACACATACGCTTGTGTTCTCGAGCATTGCACCAAAATGCGACGTTTCGAAGACGGGAAGCGCGTCCACAAGCAACTGGAGAACGCTAACGTGGACCTCGACATCTACCTCGGCAACTCGCTGGTGACTTTTTACAGCAAGTACGGCGACATCGTGAGCGCTGAGCAAGTTTTCCAGAGAATGACTCAGCGAGACGTGGTCTCGTGGAGCTCCATGATCGCTGGCTATGTCAGCAACAACTACCCTTTGAAGGCATTCGATCTTTTTGAATGCATGAAGACGGCAGGGGATCCTAAACCTAGTCGAATCACGTTTCTGTGTATTCTCAAAGCTTGCGGGAGCTCGGAGATGCTGGAGACTGGGAAGGTGATTCATGGCCATGCGAAAGAGACTGGACTCGACTCTGACGTCGCTGTTGCAACCGCACTTCTCACCATGTACTCCAAATGTGGGGATGCATCTCTTGCACGCCAGGTTTTCGACACGATGAGTGAGCGTAATGTGGTATCATGGACAGCTATTATTCAAGCATGTGCACAGCATGAGCAATTTGACACAGCCTTTGAACTTTATCAACAGATGTTGCATAGTGGAATCTCACCAAATGCTGTCACTTTTGTAAGTACGCTGAATTCATGTGTTACTCTACATCGGGGACGTGAAGTTCATTCTCATATCAAGGAAAGAGGTTTCGAGACGGACATGGTTTTGGCGAACGCGTTGATCACCATGTATTGCAAGTGTGGAAGTGTTGAGGAGGCCCGCCAAGTGTTTGATGGGATGACCCAGCGGGATGTGGTTTCATATAGTGCCTTGATTGCTGGATACGCGCAGAGTGGGCATCAGGAGTCTGTCAACCAAGCCCTTGATCTTCTGAGTCGTATGCAACAAGAAGGTGTGCTACCAAATAAAATCACTTTCATGAGTGTTTTGAAAGCTTGTTCTGTGCATGGAGCGCTTGATCAGGGTCGGCAAATTCATGGCGAGATTTCCAAACTTGGCATTGCGTCTGACAGCTCTTTGCAAACGGCCATTTTCAACATGTATGCTAGTTGTGAGAGTATTCGTGAGGCAGAGGAGACGTTCAGGAACATGGAACCGAAGAACGTCGTTGCCTGGACTTCATTGCTCGGTATGTTTGTCAAATGTGGAAACCTCTCTTCAGCGAAGAGAGTGTTTACTGAAATGCCGACCCGGAATATAGTCTCCTGGAACCATATGATTGCAGGATATGCTCAGAATGGAGATATGGCCAAAGCTTTTGATCTGCTTTCTAGTATGAAAAACGAGGGATTTCAGCCGGACAGGGTGACTATGGTCTCCATCCTTGAGGCATGTGGGTGGGCATTGGAGAGAGGAAAACTGGTCCATGCTGAGGCTATGAACCTGGGGCTTGACTCGGACCCCGTTGTGGCGACAGCTCTCATAGGAATGTATTCAAAGTGTGGAGAGCTTGCTGAAGCTCGTAAGGTTTTTGAGAATCTGTCGGACCGAGATGTGATTGCCTGGAATGCCATGATCTTAGGGTATGGCCATCATGGGGATGGGATACAAGCAGTTGAGCTCTTCAAACGCATGCTGGAAGAGGATGTCAATCCGAATGAGATCACTTTTACAGCCGTAATTTCCGCTTGTAGACATGGAGGACTTCTCCAGGAGGGTTGGAAAGCTTTTCGTATGCTACAAGAGGATTTCGGCCTGACCCCCAGAAAAGAGCATTATGGATGTATGGTGGACCTTCTTGGACGAGCTGGAGAGATGAAACAGGCAGAGGAATTCATTCGCAACATGCCGTGCGAACCAGACGTCTCAGTGTGGTATTCACTTCTTGCTGCTTGCAAGTTTCATAACAATGTAGAGCTAGCTGAATGGGCAGCTCATTGTGCTCTGGAACTTGAGCCATCAAATGCTAGCGTGTATGTGACTTTGTCAAATGTTTATGCACAAGCTGGATGCTGGGAGGAAGCTACCAAGATCAGGAAGGTCATGGATGATAGAGGTTTGAAGAAACAGCGAGGGGAAAGCTCTATTGAAATTGACGGGAAACTACACTCTTTTGTCGCTGAGGAGCAGTTTCACCGGGAAATCAATGCTATCCATGGTGAACTTGAAAAGCTGTCACAAGAACTGAAGGAAGCCGGATACATTCCGGATATGAGATTCGTCTTGCATGATGTGGATGACGTGCAGAAGGAAAAGACTCTTTGTCACCATAGTGAGAAGTTGGCCATTGCGTATGGGTTACTTAAAACAGCTCCTGGTACACCGATTCGTATCATGAAAAACCTCCGTGTCTGCGGTGACTGCCACACCGCCACGAAGTTCATCTCTAAGCTCAGGAAACGAGAAATTATCGCCAGGGATGCTAACCGATTCCATTATTTCAACAATGGATCATGTTCTTGCGGAGATTTTTGGTAACAGAAGTTACCCTTTTCGTCCAGGTGAAACCCTCCTGCCTACTGTACAACACGATTCTTGCCATTCTACGTCTGCTGGATCTGCTCTGTAAGTGATTTGTAACTGCAAATGCTAGAGCAATAGTTTAGATCACATGTGCTTTGGGTTCGGTTTTAGGGTTTCTATTGTTCAGTGCAGACAGTACCTCAAGGCAGCCATGGTCCTTACATCTTTTATCGGTTCAATTTACAGGGAGTGGTGGTTTTCTGCTGAAATTCTTTCGGATCACAATCCAACTGTGGTTTCTGGGACACCACGGAACTGCGGTTACATTTAATGTAAGGCCCTATCATACTTCTGCAAATCCTCTGCTTCAAGTTTCTTCTAGGTTCAGCGAATGCCTCAAGGATCCAAATGTCATGAGTCCAAATCACTCTTCTCCTGTTT
Organism: Pseudoscleropodium purum; assembly: GCA_963969395.1. NCBI lineage: Eukaryota > Viridiplantae > Streptophyta > Bryopsida > Hypnales > Brachytheciaceae > Pseudoscleropodium > Pseudoscleropodium purum. The sequence continues at coordinate 17,448,412 of OZ017802.1, forward strand.
ATCGTCAGTGCACCCACATTTAGTTCGACAAAAATCGTGGTGACATAGCTGAGAAGTTTCTGGTATTCTCTATTGCTGGAATGTAGGTCGTGCATGCTCCTTGTGTGCTTAAGCTATTTCATTTTGGAACCGTGACTTAATTGTTTATTTTTTGGCAGCCACAAGACCTATCTTAGCAAGCGCACTTTCAACAGTGTACGGAGACATCATGATCCCATTACACGAGGCTTCAGGAGTCTCTTGAGTTACGTACCGAAATTCAGAGCATTGGGGTTCCGCTGAATATGCCATGTCCATCAGCGGAGTCTAAACCATGTTCCAAATCTTTCACATGAGCGGGAGTGTCTGGAGTCTTTGAAGAATCACGATGTTGAAAATCGTCAAAATTTTGCACTCTGAAGGGTGAGTGCAACCTCTTTTTCTGACTTGCACGCAAACCACCCTAAACCCGACAACCTAGGCTTCCAAAAAATACTCACATCTCTATCAACGCAGTTTTGCAACATTACGAAATTCAGTCAATGTTGCATGTTGGAAGTGACATAAGAGAAGTACTTGGGGTCGTAGGATAGTTCCTTGTCTGCAGTCTAAAGTAACGCTTAAACCCTCTCTATGCAAGCACTGCGTGGGGTAATCCTACACCTATTGCTACCTACTCTACTGCCCACACATCTAAACCAAGAAGGATTCGACAGGATTGGAGGTGCCAGACCAGACCATACTCACAGTACATTGAATTGCTGGTCCTATTGCAGTAGATACAAGGTACATTGAAGTAGAAGCAACGTCGTGAAGGATCACAGTTCTTAGATAGCAATCTAAAGCCACTGTAGGTGGGGAACCTGTGCTGCTGCTTGTCAACCAGTTTCAGCCCTGCAACCCAAGTTCTTATTCATTACGTAGCTCTTTTCCACTCTACTTGACTACGAAGAAATCGATGAGCTCGTGAATTACATGTGCATGTTTGTTTTACTATGGATGTTTTACAGTACACTACAATAGAAAGGCTTAGAGAGTAGTAGCGATTAAGGTAGCTTAGATTGGAAATGAGTTTTGCTTGCAAACTTTCTCATTTATTAATGTAAATGCGCAGCTCCGGCGCATGTCTGGGAGATTCGCGCCGCCGTTTGGCTGTAGGACTTCGGTTGTCGATGTTCACTATCAGCGGAGCGCAGCTTCGAGGGAGCTTGGTCTAGGGGTATGATTCTCGCTTCGGGTGCGAGAGGTCGCGAGTTCGATTCTCGCAGCTCCCCCAATCCGGAACTTTTCCACAATCTTGTTTTCATTTTTGTTGGATTTCGGAAACAAAAACTCAATGAACTAAACAATTCTGAAGGTAGAAACACCTGGAAAACGCCGCTTTTTCACTTTTTCTGCCTGATGATGATATGTAAGAATGTTACTGAAAACCAATGTAGTTTCAAAATTATTTGGCATTCATACAATATTCTATGAATTTTCATATTGAAAGTATAGAGTACATGTTGAAATCCCTTTAACCCTTAAACGTCCAAGGCCTTTTTTGAGCTTCTAGGAATTTGCCCTAAATTGAACTAAAAAGCTAACATTTGATAAGTTGTATCAATTGTTTTTGAATTGTAATTGTACAAATTCAAACTAGATATGTTAGAGATCACATAGGAAAAGAAAACACAACAATATCATTTATAGATTGAAAGATTATAATGTTTGATCATGAGGATGTTAATATTGTGAAAGTAATTTCAAGTCTTTCTTTCAATCCCTTTTTTTACATGTCAAATCTAAAAATTTGGTCACCAAAAAAATATGAGGCTAAAGGACATAATATGCATAGCCCCAATCAATTTATAACTTTTCAAAATCTCTTCTATAATTTTTTTGATGAATTTCTTATGTGAATTTTTCTCCAAGATTTAGCCTCATTTTCAAGAGCTCTCACTACACTATGGAAAGTCAAGATTGCTATGGACATCCTTGTACAAAATTATAACCAATCATTTTTGAAATTGGATTTTTGATGCTAAAACTAAATTTCAAAAAGAATTATTCAAAAATTTAAACTATTAAAAATAATAAGTTGATTAGGTTTTATTTAACTTCAAAGTATTGTCAACACCAAAATTTGGTGCCTTGGTTATTTAAGGGTTAAATAACCATCTTTTACTTCATTTTTTTATAATTAAAAACAATAAAATAAAGTTCTCATTTTAAAACAATTTCTGTATAAAAATCATAGTAATTACATAATTTTTTTAAATAAAGGAGTGAAATATAAAGGAGTGAAAAATAGATTATTGGAATAACATTTCTTAATCA